>OX638205.1:0-538022 GCA_951805265.1 Schizotus pectinicornis | reverse complement strand
ATTGCAACTGCAGTGACGTCACGGTTTGCAGCGCGTTTATTTGAATATTAGAGATCTGCATTATCGACATTCGCCTCATTACTGCCAATCCCAAATTACAAACATGGCCTACTATTCTTATTAAATCACTCTCCACAGTTGCTGCTGTAATTGTTACAGTGCGGCACAATACAAGTTGATAAAATTTCTTTGAGAATTAATTGTGAACAAACTTTCAAGGACCGAATGCAACCACTTTTCTTGCTGCCATCTAGCGTAAGATGATTGACCCCTTTATAAGTGACGTCACACCTTAAATATATTTAATATACCGGGTGTTTCAACGAGAACCGCCGGTGCCAAATTGCGTATTTCTAATGGAGTTAAAAATTTGAAATTTGGCAGATATAAACTTTAATGAATGCGCTACAATATGGCGTCGTTGTTTGGTCCATAATTAATTCCATGCGCCGTGGGGACGCCATAAATTTTCAATATATTTTTTTATTATTATTATGTTCGTAATACCGCCAGGTATACGTTCCTGTTGTTAAAAATTTGAAATTTGTAGTTGAAGTATCGCTAATTGTGTTTTTAAGAAGTTGGCGGGATTTTGACGAATTTATTACACGACTGCTTTATTGAAGCAGTCAAATTTCATGACAAAGACCGCCGAAATAGTTCGGTTATTTATGACTTAAAAGCGGTACCTACTCAAAGATCTTTGCAGTACAGAGACCATCATAAAATCTATTGTGGTTAACCGCTAGGTAAAGGGCCACAAAGCTGTCATGCTGTCAATCAAAAATCCCTTAAGCCCTGAAATTTAAAAATTCATGTAATTTAATAACGGTTTGATATAAAAATATTTCAATTACTCGTTATTAATCTTGGAGGTCGTGATCATGAGCTTGAAGAAAATCAAAGAGTTGGAGGTCGTGATCATGAGCTTGAAGAAAATCAAAGAGATGAAGTGAATATTTCGATATAAAATCGCGATCGAAAGTGAAAAATCACACCGTTTAAAAAAATAAATAAACGGTAATGTCATCTTGTAGTGCATTAATTATAGTTTATTTCTGCCAAATTTCAAATTTTTAACTCTATTAGAAATACGCAATTAGGCACCGTCTCGTTGAAACACCCGGTATTGCAAAAAATTAATTTTATTTTAATTTGGTGACCCTTAGACGCTTTCGTAGACATCACACAGTTCAAAAATATTTTTACGGAAAAATATTACGATTTTGAAAACAGCTGACATCGTTAAAAAATGCCATACATGGCTGGAAACTGCTCTTAAAATTTTACCGAATTTTTTGTGGTCGCAGATGACGACAAGAAGGTCAAGTCGGAGCCGAGACCCGAAAACGACGTTGTCAACGAGGATTCCGCCCGTGAGGATTCGGTGGATGAGGACGACAACAAATTGGTGATAAAAGAAGATCCGGAATCACAAGACGAATTCGATGCCCGGAACGTGTCAGCGGCCAGCAGTTGCGATTACAGCTTGTCGCAGTTCAAGAGAGACGAGCCGAAATTCGAAGACAATTGGGTCAAGAATGAACCTGAAGATAGCGAAGAAGATGTACCGTTGGTAAGAAAAATGTCCTTTGTTAATTCCGTTAATAAAGTTTCAAGCGACCACTTTTCGTCGTTAATTCTTGTAAATTTTTCAGCGAAATCCTTTCGCTCACAGACACAGATTGGTAGGTTTTTTGATTAACTATTAATGTTCTGTGTTATTTTTTTTTCTCTAATAAAAATAATTGTGTTACTAGATAGATCTAACGCACCACCGTTTCATGCATGTCACAACCCCAACGTTTCAGATTAAATTTTAATTTTTTTTATTGGTTTTTTTAGTCCGCAAGAGTCGAAAGCAGTTCAGTGAAGCGGAAAATTGAATCGGACGATGAAGATGATGACGTGCCGTTGATGGCAAGGAAGAAGCCGAAGAAAGAAAAGAAAGATAAAACTGAAAAGAAGAAGAAAAAAAGAGAAGCCGATTTGGAGGAAGACGATTGGGGCGGAGCCGTGAAGAAAGAAAAGAAGGTGAAGAAGGAAAAGGACATAAAGGCCAATAACTCGACCGCCGAAAGTCCAAAGAAAGGACGAAAGAAAAAGGAAGAAGAGCAACAAGAAGTTTGGAAATGGTGAGTAGGTTCTGACTACGCGGCAATGAACTTTTTACTTGTTCACATCATTTCAAACTTCCACGTTGTTTATTTATGGGTGTAGATCAAGGCTTCATAGGTGAAGTAGAAATTACTTTTTTAACGCACGCCACTACCAAAACGCGGAATTATTCAATAAGTCATTTTTTTTTTTTAATTATTTAAAAAGTGTAGTGTTTCATTGCAATAGAAATCGAGCGCTAATTTTATTATGCAGTTAAAATGTTATTTAAGTAATGACTGGTCGTGATTACCTGAAATATTTGAAAATGCCGCCAAATGCAAAGCTTAGTTACCTTACGGCGAGAGGGCGCTGACGTAGCTTTGACGTTTTCACGCCGGGTGTGCGCTAGTTTCCTTATTTATCTCATTAATAATAATTTTTTCATGTATTTTAAGTTATATTAATGTTTTACAAACACTCGCTTTGGTATAATTTAAAAGATGTCATCAAGTTTCATTGTGGAATTTGCAGAAACCCATTAGTTGTAGCGCGTTGGACATTTCGCAATTTTGAGGTTAGGTTTAAGAGTTTGAGTGCACTTGAACCTGTCAAAACGCTCAATAATTATCCCGTCAGTCGCAAAAAAGTCGAGAAAAACGGTGGATTTACCCTTAAAAAGTTAAAAAACCTCCTCAGGTAGTAGGAGGCGGTTGCCCTGCAGTTTGGTAATTGTTTTGTGTTAAAGGTGGGAGGAGAAGAAGAAGGATGACGGCACGAAGTGGAACTACTTGGAGCACAAGGGACCGGTGTTCGCGCCCCCTTACGAGCCGTTGCCCGATAGCGTCAAGTTCTATTATGATGGTAAAGAGATGAAGTTGTCTGCGGATGCTGAGGAGGTGGCTGGTTTCTATGCGAAAATGTTGGACCACGACTACACCACCAAAGACATTTTTAACAACAACTTCTTCAAGGATTGGAGAAAAACGATGACTGAAAAGGAGAGATCGAAAATTACCGATTTGAGAAAGTGCAATTTCAAACAAATGCACGCCTATTTTCTGGATGTATCAGAAAAGAACCGCAATCGTTCGAAAGAAGAAAAATTGGCTTTGAAAGAAAAGAACGAAGCCGTACTGAAAGAGTACGGTTTTTGCACTATTGACGGTCACAAAGAGAAGATCGGTAATTTCAAAATTGAACCGCCAGGTCTGTTCAGGGGACGAGGTGAACATCCCAAAATGGGAATGTTGAAACGGCGAGTGGAAGCCGAAGATATCATTATTAATTGCAGTCAAAATTCGACCATACCGAAACCACCACCGGGACATTCATGGAAGGAAGTTAAACACGACTCTAACGTAACTTGGTTAGCTTCATGGACTGAAAACGTTCAGAATCAGGTCAAGTACATAATGTTGAACCCGAGTTCGAAACTAAAGGGAGAGAAAGATTGGCAAAAGTACGAAACCGCCAGAAGATTGCATAAATGCATAGACAAAATTCGAAACGAATACAGGGAAGATTGGAAATCGAAGGAGATGCGAATAAGACAACGCGCCGTCGCCCTCTACTTCATAGATAAATTAGCGTTGAGGGCCGGCAACGAAAAAGACGAAGATCAAGCCGACACAGTCGGTTGTTGTTCGCTTCGAGTAGAACACATTGAGTTATTCGAACAAAGAGGCGGAAAGGAGTACGTGGTCGTTTTCGATTTCCTCGGTAAAGATTCGATCCGCTACTACAACGAGGTGCCGGTAGAAAAGCGCGTTTTCAAAAATCTACAACTTTTCATGGAAAATAAATCTCCAGGCGACGACCTCTTCGATCGCCTTAACACCGCAATAATGAACAAACATCTAAACGAACTGATGGAAGGACTTACGGCCAAAGTGTTTCGTACTTACAACGCCTCTTGGACTCTACAACAACAACTCGACGAATTGACAAATGAAGGCGATTCCGTGGCCGAACTGATCTTGTCGTACAACCGCGCCAATCGCGCCGTCGCCATCCTCTGTAACCATCAACGTTCGGTACCCAAAGGTCACGAAAAATCCATGGAGAAACTGAAGGAGAAAATTGACGCTAAACGGGAGGCGATTGCCGATGCCGAAAGACAAGTGAAGGACGCCGGAAGAGATGCCAAACACGGCAGCGTTAAAGAGAAGACGGTCTACGACAAGAAGAAGAAGATGTTGCAGAGATTGAAGGAGCAGTTGGTTAAGTTGGAGATCCAGGAGACTGACAGGGATGAGAATAAAACTATCGCTCTGGGCACATCAAAATTGAATTATCTGGATCCTCGTATTAGTGTTGCTTGGTGCAAGAAGTACGGAGTACCGATCGAAAAGATTTATAACAAAACTCAAAGAGATAAGTTTCGTTGGGCCATCGATATGGCCGGGCCCGATTATGTTTTTTAAGTAGGAAATTTTGAGGAATCTTCGATGATTTAAATTAATTAATTCTTCGCACACCAGTGCAATTCCAATGCGTGGTCGTAACATTATTTTGCCCTAAGTAATATTTATAATTATGATGAAGTTTTAAGTGGATTTTATCACGTTTATTTGTATGTGAAACAACATAGGATATTTTATTTCGCTGATCATTGTGCGTCACATTGCTCTAAAAAGGATTTTTCTTCCATCCATTGAATGTTTTTAATTTTATTCAAACTGATACCAAGGGATTTAGTTATTTCGGAAGTTGTATTTATATATTTTGGTCAATTCCTGATTAGTTACATTGCTGTTATAATAACAGAAATAATGTAGAAGTCTGTATATTACAGGCTACTGATAAATAAAGATTGTGGAAAAACTTTTAGGATAGTGTCTGCTATATACCAGATCCTTTTCCATGAATCAAGCATTACGTCCGTGAAGCACGCGTAATAAGCATTGCGTCCGTGAAGCACGCGTAATAAGCATTGCGTCCGTGAAGCACGCGTGATAAGCATTGCGTCCGTGAAGCACGCGTAATAAGCATTGCGTCCGTGAAGCACGCGTAATAAGCATTGCGTCCGTGGAGCACGCGTAATAAGCATTGCGTCCGTGAAGCACGCGTAATAAGCATTGCGTCCGTGAAGCACGCGTAATAAGCATTGCGTCCGTGAAGCACGCGTAATTTCACCTTCAATGTATCATTAGATACGTGCGCAAAATTTGTTTCGTTTTTAGGAGCATTTTAGTTAATGGTCGTCTTTTAGATCAACTGAGAATTTCACTCGCCTCGTTTTATAAAGCAATCGGTGAATAGAAATTTCCAAGGTAACACGACCGGGTTTGTCTACTTTACAGCCCGCTGGTCGTTCTCTGTTTTACGGCCCGCTACTTAAAAAGTTATAGTTTGCGTTATTGGTAACTAAACAGTTTGTAGGTAGTTGTGCGTAAGAATATTTTATAGGAAACTTCTAGCTTTATATACATAAATTTTATTTTAACTTGTGTACAAAAGTAAACGTAATTAATGGAAGAAATTAATATTTTTTAATTCCGGAGGCATGAATGATATTTCTTCCAAGCTTCGGCGTCGACCATAACCTGAAACCAAACCAAAACATCCTTATGGAAGTCCCACACAACTTAAAAGCTAAGCATGGAAACTGGAAGCAGAAAATAAACGAAAAAGGGGGAGGATGGAAATAAGGAGCGACCATTTACTGATGAAGAGAACATCTCAAACAGAAAGGATGAAGAAAAGAGAAAAGATGCAGCTCTTCAACAAGGGAGACTCCCGGAGTTGATGAATCAGTGATTACAACCAACAAAAGAGACTGGACGAGCTACTTGGTCTGTCACCCCTATGTAGAGGAGAAATAAGATCAGTCTCACACTAAGCGGGTCGGGTTCTAGCTAGAAATGTCAAGGAGCGGGCTTCCCGTCGTTGCCTGCTCAATGTGCAACGTCCCATTTAAAATCCCGTGTTTAATTTTTTCCGCTCTGCCCCGATCCGCCCCGCTTACAAAACGCTAGCGTGACCAACCTAAGGCGGACACAGCTTTCGTTTCTTTTACAACAAACTAAATAAAGTTGTTAGAGGAAGGGTGGAATCCACCATTCAAATGCGCGTTCTAACTATAAAAATATTCAAATTTTCTCTTTAGCGGATAAACTTCCCATTTATTGTCTTAATTCGAATTGACCAATTATTGTACAGTCAGTTTCAACAGTAATGTCTATCTCACAATTTTTAAATTTAAACTTCTTCTACAGATGACGTACAACCTACTAGCTAAAGGAAATGCAACGCTTCTGTTCCATTACATCATACCGGGTGTTTCAACGAGAACCGCCGGTGCCAAGTTGCGTATTTCCAATGGAGTTAAAAATTTGAAATTTGACAGAAATAAACTTTAATGAATGTGATACAATGTGGCGTCGTTGTTTGGTCCATAATTAATTCCATGCGCCGTCGCGACGCCATAATGTGCTTTTTCAGTAATTTTCAATATATTTTTTTTTATTACTATTATGTTCGTAATACCGCCAGGTATACGTTCCTACGTTCCTGTTGTTAAAAATTTGAAATTTGTAGTTGAATTGTGTTTTTAAGAAGTTGGCGGGATTTTGACGAATTTATGACACGACTGCTCTATTGCAGCAGTCAAATTTTATGACAAAAACCGTCTAAACGGTTTGGTTATTTATGACTTAAAAGCGGATACCTACTCAAAGATCTTTGCAGTACAAAGACCATCATAAAATCTAATGCGGTTACCCGCAAAGCTGGGGCCACAAAGGTGTCATGCTGTCAATAAAAAAAAAACCAGGGCTAAAATTTAAAAATCTATGTAATTCAATAACAGTTTGATATAAAAATATTTCATTTACTCGTTATCAATCTTAGAGGTCGTGATCATGAGCTTGAAGGAAATCAAAGAGATGATGTAAATATTTCGATATGAAATCGCGATCGAAAGTGAAAACTCACACCGTTTTAAAAAAGAAAAAAACAATAATGTCATCTTGTAGTGCATTAATTATAGATTATAGTTTATTTTTGCCTTTCAAATTTTTAACGCAATTTGGCACCGGCGGTTCTCGTTGAAACACCCTGTATAATATGCTTAGCATAAATATGAATTTTAACGTCTACACTGGTTTTGTGAGGAAAATAAATTTTAAAGTTTAACAGGTAGACATTACTTTTGAACTCGGCTGTACTTACATAGGATAATTTGTCGCGATGGGGAGACATGGGGAGTATCACCTCTGACATACCTAAATCCTTCATAAGTTTTGTTGGCGCGTTTCTTAAGTGCAAAGGAACAGATGGTTGCACTCCTTTGCACTGATTTATAACTCGTTTGGCGTTGGCTAAAGCAGAGTCGGCTTCCCTAGATTTGGGAGCTCGCGCCAGGTAGATGGCGCACTGTGCTAGCAGAACGTCAGCTTCAGGCATACCTATTAATTGGCAACCCTGCATGGTCGCAATTGCTAACTGTAACGCATTCGGATCAGCATTACCTAGGAATGGAACTTAACAGACAATATTTGTATGGGGAAACAATTTACCAATATCTTCACTAGCGGCTCTGACCATTCTTCGCGCTACAAATAAAGGATCTTCCCCACTCACTATCATCCTGGTTGTCCAATAAAGAGCTGCGTTAGGATCGGAGCCTCGAATCGATTTGTGCATTGCTGATATAATATTGTAGTGTTCTTCGCCTTTGCGGTCGTACAGCATGTGAGATTTCTGAAATTTCTGCAATGTTAATACGAACTTCGCACTAATTGACTTACTTTAATTTTCTCTTGAATATCATCTATTGATATCACTTTTTTGTGATTATCGTTGAATTGAAAACATAACTGCAGATTACTTAGAGCTATTCTTGCATCTCCATCGCTGATATCAGCCAACCATTCGAGGGCGCTCCTGTGAACTGCGACGGTGTTACTACTGACAGTTAGAGGATCGTCGACAATAGCTACGTTTAAAGACCGTGCTGCTCTTTCAAGAATTAAATACAGATTTTCGGGTTCAAGTTTTTCCATAACTATTACCCGGCATCGGCTTAACAAAGCGTTGTTAATGGTGAACGAAGGGTTTTCGGTGGTAGCCCCAACTAGAATGATATCGCCTTTTTCAACATGCAACAAGAAGACGTCTTGCTGTTTCTTGTTGAACCTGTGGACTTCGTCCATGAAAAGAACAGTGCGCCGTCCGAATTGCAGTTGCGTTTTAGCTGCTGTTACAACTGTTTGTACATCTTTGACGCCACAAGTGGCGGCGCACAAAGATACGAATTTCAGTTTTTGCGGATCGTTTTTGCACATTTCTTGGATAACTCCCGATAATGAAGTTTTGCCGCATCCCGGGGGGCCCCAGAGGATCATATTGGGAATATCGCCCTTTTCCAGTAAGGACCTGAGGACGGTATTTTCGCCTAAAACGTGATTTTGACCGATAAAATCGTCCAAATGCTTGGGTTGCTGTTGTTTTGCTAAAGGTACAGCAAATTGGCTTTTGGCGCCATTTGAACGTGTTGTTGGAGTTGATGGACCTGGCGTATCGAATTTAGATTTTTTGGGGGGTGACGTTAGGTCGTTTGTTGCAGACAGACGGAATTTTTGATTGGCACTGATGGGGAGCACCGGTGAAGGAGAGCGCTTTCTTTTAGAGACATCTTCCTTATTCTCGGCACAATTTAGGAATATACACTTGTTCACGTGCCTTTCAATGTCGGCCAAGGCGAAAGACTTTTCGCAAATCGGACAAGATCCTGAGGACTCTTCTTTTGAATCACTCATTGTTACCAAACATAAACATAACCTCAATTAAAAACCGCGGTTTTCTCTCCTGTCAATTTTTAAATTTGCCGCCTTGATAATACATAATATAGTTAGAACCACGAATGTTAACGTGTGCATCATCAGTTTATAGACACCCCAAATTGCTGCAGGTTTTCAGGTTTATCTGATTTCATTAGCACAATTGTACTCCCCTCTTCAAACCAAGGTAGGTGAGAGGTGTTAGTACCTACATGTAAGTTTAAAATGTAGGTCAACATTTGTGGTTTTAACTATATCAGTAAATTTTTATAATTACATAGCTGTATTATGTATTCAGTACCCTAGATGTTTGGCCTAACATGAGTGGTTACCATTAGAATAAAATAAAACAATTCACAAATTTGATTGCAAATCTGATATTTAATTTTTTTTATTTTAAAATTGCCAATTTTTATTTAAAATTAGTTCAAAGTAGAAAAATAGTATAAAAAATCCGTTTATAAGGCACTTGTCTATAACAAAACTCGCCGCGACGCGGCTCGTTTTCTAAACTTAAACTCGTGGCGTAAAATGTGATTTATGTCACTTGTTCTTTAATGTACTGTATTATAGAACCAAAGTAGAAAAAAGTTCTTATTAAACAATTAAAAGTTTGAGGAAATAGATTTTATGGAAGCATTCCGATTGCTGACACTATTACCTAGTTAGTTGGTGGTTAAGTTCCTTGCAAAGCTGGATCGATGTAATGTCTTCAATAAATAACATTTAAAGTCCTCCCTAACGAATTAAATTTGCAATTTGTCGGTGTAAAACAATTTGATTGTGGGTCGGCAGATGTTGCCGCATGACAAGATACTATTAGAACAGAAATTTTAAGGCTGTTTGTAACGCTAAACAGTGGAGGTCACTGGTTAATAACGTGAAACGAAGCATTTGCGGCTAACGAAGTCCCACAATTTCCCACATTAAATCCAGAAATTTCAGTTTTATTGTATTCCAAGGCTGTTATTAATTATTTCGGACTTTCATTCTTCCAGATGGTGGATTTAAAGTTTTCAATTGGCTAAGCAATTTGAAGTGTAAATGTTTGCTAATCAATAATTACGGTTCCTAGAGTTTTTGAGATTTGATCATTTTTAATGGGAACAAATATACCTAATGTACATCAAATTAAACCATACATCCCTTGCAATGTCCACCTGCAAATTTAATGAGCATCAAAAATTCTAAATGAAACCCAAATTATTATACATCAGAAAATGAGAACATCACCACTAAAATAACTATGCTGCGTATTGTTTTACCATTGCTTACATTTTAAATTCTATATGTCTATCAATTTTACTAAATGTTTACCAAATTTAGAACGCTCAAGTTACGCGTCCGTGCTGTACATAACAAATATTTGCGCTATCCATTTATATTTAGTGTTTCTCAAAAAAACTATTTGTGCGTCAAATAATTATTCTATTACTCCAAAAATGAAATATGCTCGCGCATCTCTCCTTGCCGCTTGCGCTTCCAGACAAGAGGCACGGGAAAAGTTTTGTACAAGGTCAGTTCAGGGTCCTGTATTTTTTTTAAAGCACGATTAGAAATTACCACTAAAAGAAGTTTTACGTTTTACATAATGCAAGCCAATTACAGCAAAGCATTTATATATTACGGAAATCAATATCTTTTTTTGTGCAAACCACTTTTATTTTTACTCTTATTTTCCTTGCCCTAGTACATCTACATCTATAATTTTGCATAAAATTATTTACCATTTGCACAACATTTTCTTGCTTGTGTATTTTTGATCAACAAATAGTATTTTTAACTGCTAAATAATATAAGACACTGTCGAAAATTAAATATCTGGGTATTATGTTAGAATTAAATGCGGAATAAAATTTGGTAAACATTTAGTATTTATGGTCAACAAAAGTTATTTTGGCGAACAAAATATATAAGAGGCCAGCATTATGTCAATATTTGGTTGTCGCTTTAAGATTATGTATTTTCTTAATTTTGGTGAGCATTTAGTATTTTTAGGAAATGAAAGTATTTTTTTGTATGAAAATATTGGGTAAATTTGGTAGACTGTTAAATACGACCCATTTTTAATTTGACAACACCCGCCAACGATGACGTCATAAATTTGATTTCGGCAGTGTTCAGTATCGTCACGTCATATCGCGCTTGCCATTTTTATAATTTACGTGGTTTTGCTCTTCTCTTTGTGTTGGCATATTCATTTTCGTAATTAAGAGGGGAATGTTGTTTTGGAACAATAACAATAGGTGATATCAGGGTGTTGGTTCGATTATATCTTATATCGATCAACTTTATCTTCGACAAATTTCTAAAATAAAACGAAACTCTCCTGTTTTTGAGCTATAGTTTGAATCTTCACAGCAGTTCCCCTCAGGGCCTCTAACCTCTTCTTAGGGATTGGAGGGGTTGAATCGATACACTTTTTGAGCGATAATTTTTATTTCTCTATCTTCTTTTCCAACGTTCACATCAAGCGCTTCATTTAGTTGACAAATATCTTGAGGTTTCCAAAATTCTTAGGACGGTCCTGGAATTTTTTATTGAAATCTTGGCGATTAATCACCGTTAATATTCCATTCCTTCCTAAATCCTAATTTTCATCCAATTACTTCATTGATATTTCATGAATAAATTGAAGGGAGCAATTAGGCCAAAGTAAGCCGTCGGCAACTTGAAGCTGAATTGCTATTCGAGACGCGACCTAATTATTTGCAAAATCGGCAAATGCCCCAATTTTTCATTCGCTCCTTATTAGAAATTCTCGACAATAGTTGGCTTTTATTGAAAACTATTTCTTGTTGAATGGGTCGAAGCAAGAGCGTGCGCATTGTTGTACGAATACTATGAATACGGCGGCCGTATATAAATGCGAGGGCGCTTACGACGCCGCCAGTTGTAATCGCGTCGCGGCGCGAATATTAACCCAACGTACCGCATTGTTTCCAGGTGTTTTCATCACAACTACGTGTCAACCTCGAAGAACTCTTTTGTATGTTTCCAACACATTCAACTATGTTACCAATACATATTTTCTTAGCTTGCACGATTGCCGACATCTCAATTGCATGTCGACGTTTTTAAATTTTTTTCCTTACGTTATTTGCACGTTGCTTTCGTGACGCAATAAAACTTTGAAAATCGCCGCTGAATTGTCTTCAGTTTTGATGATTTTACGACGTTGTCAACTTTTCTTCGGAGAAGTTAATCCCCCGTCATCGCGACGACAATAATTAAACTTGTCTGGCGGCGGATAAATTAAGAAACTTGCCGAAAACTTCCGATTGCACCCCTAAAAACACTATGACAAATTAGTATACTGTAGGTGGTAATTAGCGGGATCGTGCTAGAGAAACGTCCGTTCGTTAGTAGGTTTTCAACTATTTTAATCAAAGCTGGTGTCTTTGTCGGACTGATCGCGTAGTTTAGTTCGAGAAAAGGACGGTCGCCTTAACTCAACTAGCAATATTCTTCCTCAAACTAATGAATTCTGCTCTGTTCGCTTGATCGATTCCGTAATTACGTGGATAGACTGCCGAAATCTCCCATATCGGCGAGGCGTTTAATTAAAAACTTCAAATTGAAAATGGTTGGGATTTTTGAACTATTGAAAAATGTAACTGACGCGAGATCCGCAAAGAACTCCAATTAACTAACTGTACCGGGGAGGCGTGGATTGGGAGTGGATATTGTAATGATTTCGCTCGCTATCATCCATTTCGAAGGGTACATCGCGATAATAATAATCGACACTTTATATCAGCTAATACTATCAACTCGGGAGCGACTGTGCAGAGATTTAGATTTTTAGATGAAGTTGAGCAACGGCGGAATGACCAATTATTATCAACAGTTCTCCATTTACCTACGTAACATAATAAAATAATGCTTAAATGAACATCGAAATATTTTGTTTTTGAGATACAAAGTGTCGTTGATAGTTATTTTAATTCAAACTTCTCAACAGCTCAGGCTACTTATTTTCTACAATACTAAATGCTCCTTTGAAGCCATACGGATTTAATAAATTTAATAAATGATTTATTAAATTTTTTTAAATTTTTAAATAAAGAATAAATAAAGAATAAATATTACTAAAAATGTGTATGAACAAATTGTTGTTCACGGTTTAACAGAACGTGAATACTATCAACAACACCTTTTCTTATAATTGTATTAGTAAATTTGAAGCAAAAAATAAAGATTTAGACATCTACTGGTGTTCTTGTTTATTTTTATCAATGGTAAAATACATGCCTGTAAAAGGGTGGTATTTAACTGTCTACCAAATTTACCCAATATTTTCATACAAAAAATTACTTTCATTTCCCAAAAATACTAAATGCTCATCAAAATTAAGAAAATACATAATCTTCAAGCAACAACCAAATATTGACATAATGCTGGCCTCGTATATATTTTGTTCGCCAAAATAACTTTTGTTGACCATAAATACTAAATGTTCACCAAATTTTATTCCGCATTTAATTCTAACATAATACCCAGATATTTAATTTTCGACAGTGTCTTATATTATTTAGCAGTTAAAAATACTATTTGTTGATCAAAAATACACAAGCAAGAAAATGTTGTGCAAATTGTAAATAATTTTATGCAAAATTATAGATGTAGATGTACTAGGGCAAGGAAAATAAGAGTAAAAATAAAAGTGGTTTGCACAAAAAAAGATATTGATTTCCGTAATATATAAATGCTTTGCTCTAATTGGCTTGCATTATGTAAAACGTAAAACTTCTTTTAGTGGTAATTTTTAATCGTGCTGTTAAAAAAAAATTACAGGGCCCTGAACTGACCTTGTACAAAACTTTTTTCGCGTGCCTCTTGTCTGGAAGCGCAAGCGGCAAGGAGAGATGCGCGAGCATATTTTATTTTTGGAGTAATAGAATAATTATTTGACACACAAGTAGTTTTTTTGAGAAACACTAAATATAAATGGATAGCGCGAATATTTATTATATATAGCCCGGACGCTTAACTTGAGCGTTCTAAATTTGATGAACATTTAGTAGGTATATTTGGGTTCCATTAAGATTTTTTGATGTTCATTAGAGATGTATGGTTTAATTTGCTGTACATTATATTTGTTCCCCTTGTAAAATACAGATTTTAGATCAAGAGATACTTGAGATTAATCAAGATGAGTCAAAGTGGCGAAAAGTTTCAGCAAAGTCACCATAAATTTCAATATTATAACGGAAATCTCATTAGGGGATGGGAACTTAGATGCCCATGCAGCTCGTGTAAAAGCTAGAGTTGGATCCTTTGAACGTAATTTTTCCGGTGGGTCAGATAATAGCAATTTGCAAGGCAAATACTTGAATGTGGTAACAAAGGTTTCATTATATTTCAGTACACGAGAATGCCTCATAAATACTTGCCGTTCCATAGTTGCATCAAATTACTAATTACGTACCTACGTGCTAGTAAATTGAGCAGTTTTGAATAAAAGCAACCAAAAGATCTAGATGAATTCTCAAAAAGGAACAAGAACCATCTCTTCATTACGCGTATTCCTTTTGAGGCGACTCGAACTTCTCGTACTCATACAGCGCAAACTTTAATGGCTAAAACAACAAAGAGTTTTTATAAAAGAAATTAAACCGAACCAGGCCGGTTTTAATTAAACACCTCGCGGTAATAAAAGTAATTAGTCCGTAATAACTATTGGAATGTAAAGTTAAGAATAACAGTGTTCCGTAGTAATAAGGAAATGAAAAGTTTTGATTGTGGAGGGTGGTGACTGACTGAACATTTTTCTCGAATCGAAAGATGCAAGGCCAAGGAAGAAAATTTAGTTCGATCACTAAGATGAAAATGGGATTTTCGGTAACGAGAAGTTCTTCTGGGTCGCGGAGTCGCTTGATATATTCGATGTTATTCTGCGAAACACGAAATCAACTTAGTTTCGGGGTGGTTCAGCAATAAAAAAAGACCTCAAACAGCTAACGAAGGGAGGTAAAATCTAAAAGATGTGTATCGAAGTGTGAAAGAGGTGGACCGGGATAATAAAGCATTGCGGTGTATCTCTAAAATCGTATAAAATCTAAAGTGCGCCGCTTTTATGGAACCATCGATAAATCCGGCCCTTTTGCCCTCGCACCATACATTATTCAATCTGTCGCCGGCTATTTCGTCAAAGTGACGCTTCTTATTACCAAATTGTTTGGCATCGAATAAATTTGGCAATTACCGACATCTATAGAATTTTTTTAAGCAGTTAGAGCCAGTTTCACAACAACAAAAAATGGAAACTTGTGAAACTGAGTAGATTTCCAAAAAAATTATAAGAGTTGTAATTTAAAAATTTTGAAAACGCTTAATAAGACAAGAAAAAGCTTCGTTCTAACATAGGTAACATCAGTAAGTAACCCCGTGTAAAATTTTGCCTCTGTAAATCAAACTTTGCGCCCTGAACAAGGTAATGAACGCGGCGGGTTTATAACTGAAATAATTTAAAGAGTTCATACGGGACGTTATAATTTATGCCCGTTAATAAATAACGGTTACCCCGTAAGACGCCACGAAACTATTTTAATAGCGAGCTCTCACAAATACCGATAGGTACAACAATAGGTGTAACGGCAACTTCCCAACTTACAAAACGCGATAACTTAACAGTAAGTATTTACAAGAGCAAATTAGGGATTAACATATTACAGGAGTTTGGTCCTGTGTTAGTGTGTAACAACTAGTGGGAGAAAATCGAATTAAACCCGTTGCGAATGTCGGATTGGAAAGTAGCAAACCACCCCTCCAACCCTCCCTTGTTTACTACGGCTGATTGCAATTCTAATTTGTGGAAGGATTTGCATTTGTGGGTGACGTTCTTGCGTTATTAGACATGTGACGCGTTTAAATAAAATGCCAACTGCCAGCGCTCCATCAACCCCAAAGCGCTAGATCCAGACGGCACACCTCCAATCCGAACGTATTGACTTTATACAGGGCGAATCACTTTGTTGGAAACTGGGAATAACTGGCTTTTTGATTTTTAATTATTTCCAGAAGCGACTTGCAATATTTTTTAAATCTTAGACTGAAAAGAAATTAAAAAGGTTGTGTAATCGGGGAGTAATAATGACATAATTTTTTTTTTTTAAATTTAAATGTAAAGCTTAGTTCTCTAGTCCACCCTCCATTGATCTGAATACCTGGTTCTGTACTTTTTATTTTTGTGATTGCTGTTCATAAGTAGGTATAGCGCGTTTTTGAAGTGTCTTCGCGCCGCCAGTCATTTTAATAAAGAAAATAAGCAAACAGAACCGGGCTCTTTGGCATATTAAATTGAATTTTTACCGAAAAAAGTGGCCGTTTGTCTCCCCGTTAAGCGGTCTTCAGTGCCGCAACATTCCGGGAAATAATCGATAAAATTGCAGAAATTTGCAATTTCAGTTGGTAAAAATTTCTGGATGCTGCTTGGCCGACGTTGCTAGGTAACAAAATCAAATTGCATGTCTGATGCACATTCGAGACGGTACGGGCCTACGACCCCAATGTTTCTAAACTAAATTAGTTAGAGGGCGGCTCTTGTCGAATAAACTTGTTCCATCTCTGCACTTGAAACAAGTTGCATCTCAAAAGCGGAACGAATATTATTCAAACGAACGTGATGCTCTCGTAGTTTACATTGGTCGGATCACCAGCTGGATTGCTCGTAACTGCAATGTGTCCTCACTAAGTAATCATACAATCTTCAATAGTTGCAATTGGGGTTGATGAAAACTCGTTAAATTTTCATTAGGGCCAATTTGCGGTTGTGGAGGCATTGCGCGAGTTGGAAAGCTACTTGACCCGTTAACCATCATAAAAGTATTCAATTTTGAATCAATATCAACATCAAAGAGATTTGAGAGCTAGCAAGATATAATCAGTTGGCTTTTCAGGAAAAACACAAAGAGGTTATTGCTGTTTCAGAATTTTATTACTTTTTTTACATGTTTTCTGAAGGTAATAGGAAAAAGTTCCGGCACAAAACCACCAACAGTTTTCGCTTGAAATTCAATAGGATTTAATGAGCAAGAAATTTTTTGAAATATTAGGGCTGTTAGTAATTTAGGAGTAGGCATCTAGCATAGTGTTTTTTTCATTCAGTTGCTCCAAGGAAACTAATCCCTTGGCAAAGTTAAATGTGCCTCGATCTCTAAAGACGGAACTGAGGAATAGGGAACTTTTTGTTCGGTCAGATTCAGCTAATTTCCTAATAGTAGGTACATCTTAACTATGACTAGCTCTTATTTTTTGAAGAGAGGGTGTACAATAGGGTGTTTCAAAAAAATCGAATATTTTGTTTTTTTTCAAATGGTCGGCAAATTCTGTCAGAGAATGCTAAAATAAAGACCTCGTCAAAATTTGAGCTCTTAATTTAAAGATTTAGTGGTCGCGGTTCGCAACTTTCTATTTCCCATTTAAATAACATAAGAAATAAATATTTTTAACTTTAGATTTTTTTTTTTTTTATGAAGAAGATTTTCAGTATCTATTACAAGTTGTAAAAAAGCACAGAGAGATGTACCCTAATTGTAATAAAAAAGCCTTAATATAACAGTTGGACAATTGATTATTTTTAATTTCTACCCTTTTCTTTTAGAATATCATTTATAATTTGTCGTTAAACATTTGTTCTCATTTTTTTTATCACCTTCCGTATGTCTCAGATATAAATGTGTGATATTTTTTTATTACATAATGATAAAAGTTGAAAAACCCGAAAAATCGGTTCAAATTAAACTTTGACCTTGAATAACTCTGGAAGGATTCAATTTATGGAAAAATTATAAGAGATCTTTTTTGTAGAGCATTAAATTTCCTATAAGAATCTGAATTGGTCATTGCCATAAGTTCATTCAATCCAGAGGTATAAAATTCTAAAGTTAGAAATATTTATTTCTTATGTTATTTAAATGGGAAATAGAAAGTTGCGAACCGCGACCACTAAATCTTTAAATTAAGAGCTCAAATTTTGACGAGGTCTTTATTTTAGCATTCTCTGACAGAATTTGCCAACCATTTAAAAAAAAAAAATATTCGATTTTTTTGAAACACCCTAGCTGTACAATTCGATCTTTACATTCCTCCGCCGGAAACTCTCCTATTATTTGATTGTGATTCACAACTTTTTTTTGCGTTCTTTACATTTTTTTTAAATCTGTTCACTTCTGGTAACACTCGATTTCTCTTCAGTCTCCTCCCTTATTTATAAATATCTTCCTTTTCTATTTAGCCTTTGACGTCTGATTCTTTACGCCGTTTTTTGCCCTTACTTGTTTCTTTTCCTTAATATTTTTATGATGTATTTTCTCTATTTCTATTATTTTCTTAAATAATTATTAATTACATCTTCCTCTCCTCTTGCAGCTTTTTACTGATTGTGCTTTTCTGCTGGTTTCGCTACTTCCTTAATTTCAACTATATTTTGCTCTTTATCTCGCTGTACTTGCCCCTTACATTTCTCTTCGCTATTTCTTTTTATTTTGGCTATTATTTCTTGTTTCATTATTTCTTCATTTATTCGTCTTAAGTTTTTTGCTGTTTTCTCGACCTTTTCATTTCTCTAATTTTTGTAACTTTTCTTTTTACTTTTAATTCACGCCGGTGCAAATAACTTTACGAGAACTTCAACGGCATAAAAATTTTATTCAAGGGAACGTTTTAATGGAGATAATCTCTATTTAACTGTAGGCTCATGAAACTCAACTGAACGTGGATGCGCTTTAACCTTTCCCGGCCGAATTTAAAGTTTCGGGAAATGAAGTATCTAAATTAAGATTTGATGATGAAGGGATGAAAGTGCCATTGCGCTGATTTACCGCTGCGATAAAGTCGGGTCTTGATTATGTTGCACTTTTCAAAAATCCCTCATAAACAGTAAAAGCTCAAATAAATGGTCCAATATTTTTTCAAGAAAAGGCAATGTTTGCGAACGACTTAACCTAAAGGGCAGATTGGCAACTTTGCCTATCCTACGAAAACATTGATTCAACTTTTTCCCGAAGGACTTGAGCGTGTCAAAAATCTCCGTTTGTCAAAACTAAATAATAAACCAATGGCCTCAATAATTTTGCGAAATTGCTCGAGAAAGCACCATAAACGGATCGATCCCTAGCCCACGTAGAACTCGGGCCCAACTCTGGAGGAATTTCCTCACAATATTTTATACAGGGGGATTTATAGACTTACAATCTACTTTAATCCGTGTGTTTCCCCCACGTTCTACCGGTTATGACGTCATCAGATCATCATAAATGTTAAATGCCGGGGGAGGAACCACTCTCGGGACGAGAAGCCGCGTCAATCCTTGTCTGAAGCTCCGCAAAAATGACAGCCACCATCCACACTCAGTTAAATATTCATAATTAATTAAAAAGAATTCTTTCTCGTGAAACTAACCAAGCACCCAGGATGGTAACTAATTAACGATGCAGCCTTTCGAGAAACTTGCGCGCTAAGTATTTTAATATTAAATCCGAGTTTCCGGTTTCTGCTCTAATGGCAGCTTACGATTTTAAAGTGGTCCCAAAGTGTGACTGCAGCACGTGACGTATTTTAACTCGCGTTAACGATCTGAAGTTGTTACAAAAACGTAACTAGAGAACTAGAGCCCTAAAACCCCCTGTATACGTTCCTTTAATCTCGCAGGAAGGCAATGGAATTCCGTCTAAATCTATAATAATCGAGGCGTAGATTTTACGATAAAGAGCAAAGAAAACCCCCCGAAGCCATAATGAAAGCGACGTGACGTCACTGGAAGTGAGCTTTCATTTACTGGGCCTTTGACACGTTTTGCTCAAGTGCTCACAGCTAGTGCACCCTTTCCTTGTTGGAATAATAATTGTGGATTCGTTGCGTCAAAATCGTTTGTGAGAGTAGAACGTCTTTCGTGGAGTAATTGAACTGATTATAGTGGATATGGTTGGGGTCTCGAGCGTCTTCAAGTCCCGAGGAGCTTTCGCATAGGGACAAAACAAATTTTTGTTTTACGATGGGGATGAAGAAATTTATCGAATTCAACTTTCCTGGTTGAAAACAGCGGCAAGAATTCAATATATTAACTTGCCAATGGCGCGAGGGTAGGCTTTTCGTCCTTGTCTAATTCAAACGTTGCGTCGCGGTATTGAAGAGGGTGCATTTAAAATAGACAACAAGGAGGGAATTGAATGACGGGAACTATTTTCGTGTTATCTTGAACGGTCTAAACGGGCCGTCAAAGGTGCGCATACAAATTTTGACATTATGTATTTAGCATTGTTGGAGGGATATCGAGTGTTGCAGTGCTCGAGTTCTAAATTATGTAATAAATAGCGTGAGAAATTATTTGAAGGGGGTTTAAATAGCTACAGGCACTCCATATGTCAAGCCCTTTAACTGAATGTAATGAATAGACACATTTGCTCGTGGCTAGAAATGGCGGAGGCGCCGGGTGAATGCCATCATGCGAAAGTGATATGCGAAATAATTGGCTTGGAAAAATACTAATTTAGCAAAAAAATAAAATTTTATATTTTATTTATGTATACCGTATGTCCAGGTGCATAACAATTTTATTAGCATAATAAAGACGATGGAAAAATGAAAAAAATTCTAAAAACTTCTGGTATCCAACTTTAGTAGAGCCCGAGCTATGAATTTAAAATATGATGATAGAGAATTGATTAGATTGATTTAATTTGTTTTTTAAATTAAACCTTAAGTTCTGATATATTTGACTGGATCTTGCTTTCTTATTGCGTTTATTCTCGCGTTAATAGCTTTTCCTGGTTATCTTGATAATTGCGTGCTTCGTATAAACGCTGAAGCTAATGACATGCAATGCAATTATTTTGAATTCTTAGATCTCCGAATCTCACTTCTTTAGACTTTTTTTAAATTGGTTAAAAGACCAAAACGCATGTAAGTAGACATGATTTGAAGAATGATAAACGACATATCAGCTGAAAATAATTAAAAACTATATTTTAAAGGGTCGTATTATTTAACAGTCTACCAAATTTATCCAGTATTTTCATACAAAAAAATACTTTTATTTCCCAAAAATACTAAATGCTCACCAAAATTAAGAAAATACATAATCTTAAAGCGACTACCAAATATTGACATAATGCTGGCCTCTTATATATTTTGTTCACCAAAATAACTTTTGTTGACCATAAATACTAAATGTTCACCAAATTTTATTCCGCATTTAATTCTAACATATTACCCAGATATTTAATTTTCGACAGTGTCTTATATTATTTAGCAGTTAAAAATACTATTTGTTGATCAAAAATACACAAACAATAAAATGTTGTGCAAATGGTAAATAATTTTATGCAAAATTATAGATGTAGATGTGCTAGGACAAGGAAAATAAGAGTAAAAATAGAAGTGGTTTGCACAAAAAAAGATATTGATTTCCGTAATATATAAATGCTTTGCTGTAATTGGCTTGCATTATGTAAAACGTAAAACTTCTTTTAGTGGTAATTTCTAATCGTGCTTTTAAAAAAAAAATACAGGGCCCTGAACTGACCTTGTACAAAACTTTTTTCGCGTGCCTCTTGTCTGGAAGCGCAAGCGGCAAGGAGAGATGCGCGAGCATATTTCATTTTTGGAGTAATAGAATAATTATTTCACGTACAAATAGTTTTTTTGAGAAACATTAAATATAAATGGATAGCGCGAATATTTATTATGTACAGCAGGGATGCGTAACTTGAGCGTTCTAAATTTGGTGAACATTTAGTAAAATTGATAGAGATATAGAATTTAAAATGTAAGCAATGGTAAAACAATACGCAGCATAGTTATTTTAGTGGTGATGTTCTTATTTTCTGATGTATCTATAATAATTTGGGTTTCATTTAGATTTTTTGATGCTCATTAAATTTTCTGGTGAACAGTGCAAGGGATGCATGGTTTAATTTGGTGTACATTATATTTGTTCCCTATTTTAACGGCAAAAATTTTCAACAATTTAAACAATTAAAAGTTGATGTAAAATAGAAAATCTTTTTTATTACCTTTTGGTAGCTATATCCATTTCTTATTAAGATGTTGTTTTGCTTTCCAATTTATGATAGTCATAAAATTGTTGTCCATTTTAATTTAATTTAATTAAGCTTTTTTTAATGCTGATTCTAGCTTTTTTTTCGCCTTGTTTCTTCGCAACGGTAACAAGAGTTGATCCTAAAAGATGCATTGAAAACTAGCATTTCTTGTTATCTGTCGCAGTAAATCTAGGTAATGGATAAAAAATATCAAAAGAGTTGGTAAATGCGCTAGCGGATATGCGACAAATTGAGCGTTATTGGCGTACGTCACATTCGCGGGTTGAAGCATGATCTGCGATGCTGTAACTGCATCTGCAACGTACATTCTCTTTAAACGTATTAACCCAGCTACGTGTCCTTGCACCTGTGCAACAATAAACTTCTTACCCTCACTTTTACAACTCAATTTACATTTTACGTACGCCCGTATATTTGCATCGTATCCTAGATTATCCCAATTCTAAAAAGTACAGGGTCGCTATACCTATGGTATGTAGGTACCTACCGACCGAAACGTATTTATTTACTCGTAAAATTTTTATTATCGTCGGCAACGTAATTTTGGCGAGACGCTGCCACGAGTTTCAAGTTATCGAAAATTCGGTCGCGATTTTGTTCCAACAATTGAACATGTGCCGTCACGTCGCAGCTTTTTGCTCTTTGAGCTTTATCCCGTAGAAAAAATATTTAATCTGGCAGAGGTTCGGACGCGACAAAAAACATATTGCTACCTTCCCAACCTTTGAGCTTTGATCGGATATAACATCTTTGCTTTTGATCGTGGGGGAATACGGGAATTTTGTCAAGCCCCATTTCGCTTCCCTTTGATTTTTACGCGGCCGTCAATAAACAAGTTAGGTATCCCCGAAATACCGGCATTAATCCTGTTGACTCTTCCAGGTGTTTAAGCAGAGATTTTTCACGTTTCGTGACCGCGAAATTGAATTATCCTGCTGGGATTCGAGATTGTCGCTATTTCTGCACGCTCATAATAATTGCTCGGTTCGAAAATGCAAAACCAGAATTTGAGCACCGAAGTCACGTTTCATAATTAAGAATCCGGGGCGAAAATAAGGATAATAGGTAAAGAAGGGTAAGATAGTCGTGTACAACGCTCAACTGAACGTAATAATTGCGTACTTGGGGGCTTCGAAATGAATAGTAAAGAACAACATTGTTCCCGGGGGTCTCGTGCGATGTTTCGCGGTTATCACATTAGCATTTACAAAAAGCGATGATGCAGGTTATCGATTCGATAGCCGCGCAGACAGCGGTGTTACTTGGAGATTTGAGTTCTTTGAGTCAGCGTTCTGCGAGTATTCCCCGAGATATATCCGTTCCATCCGAGGCCGGCCTAATCCAGAAATGCACGCCTGGAAAATCTAATCCTCGAGGAACTGCGACCGGAACGTGATCCGGTCTGGAGTTTACTCGGCGTCGCTCCAACTCAAACACCCAACACGCTACGTATGGAGCACGGCGGGAAAACCTTCGTTGTCATAACAATTATTCATGGTATTTCAATTCGGATTTTGGCCGTTATCCCGACGGGACTCGTTGCAATAGCGTCGAAGATGGAGGTTTAGCTGACGCCAGTCGCTTCGTTTGAATTCGATTAGGATTAGAGGATGACTCTTCAAGTTCGTCAACCTTGGTTAATTGTTGGGGCGATTGACTCGCAATTAATTCTTCAACAAAAACGTTTTTTGTTGATGCTTCTTGAGGTATAATGGCCGATTGTCTGCGAATCAGGCTGCCAGCTCGGAATTTCCAAATGCCCAATCAGTCTCATTAGCCGAAATTGACTCGAGCAAATTAATTGTTTTAAAACTTGACTTAAAAAGGCCGGAAATCGAACGACAAATATAATGTACACCAAATTAAACTATACATCCCTTGCACTGTCCACGAGAAAATTTAATGAGCATCAAAAAATCTAAATGAAACCCAAATTATTATACATTAGAAAATGAGAACATTACCACTAAAATAATTATGGTGCGTATTGTTTTACCATTGCTTACATTTTAAATTCTATATGTCAATCAATTTTACTAAAAGTTCACCAAATTTAGAACGCTCAAGTTATGCGTCCGTGCTGTACATAATAAATATTCGCGCTATCCATTTATATTTAGCGTTTCTTAAAAAAACTATTTGTGCGTCAAATAATTATTCTATTACTCCAAAAATATAATATGCTCGCGCATCTCTCCTTGCCGCTTGCGCTTCCAGACAAGAGGCATGCGAAAAAAGTTTTGTACAAAGTCAGTTCAGGGCCCTGTATTTTTTTTAAAAGCACGATTAGAAATTACCACTAAAAGAAGTTTTACGTTTTACATAATGCAAGCCAATTACAGCAAAGCATTTATATATTACGGAAATCAATATCTTTTTTTGTGCAAACCACTTCTATTTTTACTCTTATTTTCCTTGCCCTAGCACATTTACATCTATAATTTTCCATAAAATTATTTACAATTTGCACAACATTTTATTGCTTGTGTATTTTTGATCAAAAAATAGTATTTTTAACTGCTAAATAATATAAGACACTGTCAAAAATTAAATATCTGGGTATTATGTTAGAATTAAATGCGGTATAAAGTTTGGTGAACATTTAGTATTTATGGTCAACAAAAGTTATTTTGGCGAACAAAATATACAGGGTGTAACCGAAATAAGTACATTAATTTAAACTGGTGATAGAACTTTTTAAGACAAAAAACTTTACTTAATAATTTTTTTTTAAAAAACGTTTTATTTTTTGTGTTAAAATTATTTTAAAATCTTACACAATTTTCTTACACGCCACTGGAAGCAACGTTACCTAGTCAACAAGATTACCTTATAAATTAATTGTATTATTATTGTTCTTTGTTCGAGCATTTCATAAGAGGCTCGTCAATTTGTAAAGGGGAAAAATGATTTAAAAAAATTTGATTTCGAAAAAATGGTACATAGAAAAAAATTTTGTTTTGTTGAGTTCTACCACTGGTTAAAATTAATGTACTTTTTTCGGTTACACCCTGTATAAGAGGCCAGCATTATGTCAATATTTGGTTGTCGCTTTAAGATTATGTATTTTCTTAATTTTGATGAGCATTTAGTATTTTTGGGAAATAAAAGTATTTTTTTGTATTAAAATATTGGGTCAATTTGGTAGACTGTTAAATACGACCCATTTTTTTTGTGCAATTCATCAGCTAAAAGAAATTGACGATGTCATCACTACATTTGTATCATAATTTTTATGCAATAATATTTTGTTAAATGAAGTAAATGGACTTATGAAAAAGGAAGCTTACCTTAATTTTTTATACTTCTCCGTTTTCTTACTTTCTCTGCCATTGTCTTTTACTTAATTTTTTATTTTTAAAGTTTCTTCCTTACTTTCTTATACTTCTCTGTTTCTTATTTTAACTTTCTCTTACATCGTTTGATTGTTCAAGTGTGCTGTTCTTTTTAATATTTTCTTGTCGACAATGTGTGGTATAGTTTGACATAGTTAAATTTTCTAAAGATGATGAAGCTTAATAATAATTTGACAAATTTAATGAAAATAGCAACTTAAAATTTCACTCTATCCTAGCTGTTTAGCGCTTTTTTGAAGTGTTCGATCCACCGCTTTATTGCTCAAGATTTTGAATTATTAGTCTCCTACCTATATCTGTTAATATAAGGGTAGAACTTGAAGATTTCCTAACATATTTTTTTATCTTGGTTTTTTATTTCTTTTTCATTCTTGCATTTTTTTCTTTTATCTTTTACGTCTTCTTTTTGCGGTTTTTTTCATCTTTGTCTTTGTCGCAGTTTTTTTTCTTACTTAGCGTATTGATATCCATCATGTGAGTAAAAACAATACGAGTTAGCTCGTTTGGAGATTCAGGTGCTTTTAGTAAAATTTGTTTTTGTCTTTCTAATTTTATTCTTCGTTAACGAAAATTAGTAACAAATAGGAGGCCGATAAATGAAATTATTGCTGACCAGATGGCGGACGAAAAAAAATTGGCGAGAAGCTTGAAAGCCCATCGCAAAATGAGTGAGATCCTGATGGAATTGTGGGTTGTATCAACGAATCCAGGAGCAAAACAAACGTGATAGTCGAAATGATGGCACATCTGCGGTTTTCCACATTGTAACATCATATCGTGCGGATACACACATAAGGTTTTTGCTAGCAGTTTTTCAAAATTACCCCATCTGTTCGGGGAGCTTGAGAAATTACGTTTACGCTCCAAGGGTGCGGAATTTCTTTCCAACTGTAGCCAACACCAACCTAATCGTCTTTAAGGTTTCAGAAAAGAAAAAAACTAAATGTTTCGAATCAACTATTAATTGTTTCAGAAGCTTTCAGCGTTGTAAATTTCTCGCCGCATTTGCGAACATTTTAATAGTTATTTGGAATTATTGGGGTTAAATCGCATAACAAGAGAGATAACTACTTGTTAATTCCAAATGTTATATATGGCGGCAAATTAATAATAATGGGGCCGTTACAGGCATTAGGTAGAGTGCGAAAACTTGTTATCTGAATTATTTATTTCCGTGGCGGTTCGTATTCATTGCGCTATTTCACAAATCGAACCAATAAATGCATCGAAATTGTGGCAATTGTGCGTTAGAATTTTAAATATTTCTCAATCACTGTTGAAATGTTACTTAATTAAATCACCAAGTATTTGCGGTTTTAGTAATTCTGCCTGAAACGGACCTAATAGGTAACCCCGTAACTTCTCGCGCCCATTTGAATGGGATTACTCCATACAAAGTAAAACATTTCCTGGCGTCGTAAAATTAATCAGGGTAGTAGGCTGTATTTCTCCCAAGGCTGCGATTTAAGCAGGAGGAACGCAAGAGCATAATGGCGGAGACAGACGAAATTTAAAGGATAACGTATGCAAAAACTGTGCCGAGTGCGGCCCAAGAAACGGATTACCGTGCTTCCTGATTCACTCCCGAAATCCCGAACTGCACCTATTTAACATAGTTTTGACCGCGTCCCGGTTCCGCTTTCTTTCTCCGAGATTCCGCAAGGATCGTGTATGTAAATATTTAGGATTTATCGAGGAAAAGTTTCGAGTTTTCCAACAAATTTCGGCGGGATTTTAATTTGGGGAAAAGCTTGAAATTTTTAAGGAAATTTTCCGCAACTTTTCGAATAATCTATTCATTTCGGACCCCGTTAATTCCGCGTTAACAACCAATGTACACAGGGGCGGGGCGATAACAAACGAAAGCAGGGAGCGAGTTTGTGCCGGGAATAAATAACAAGTCATCTCTTCTTTTATCGGGCGCCAGATCAACAACGAAAAAAAATTGTGGCGCCAAACAACTTAGGTATCGCAATTTCTTGAATTAATTAATTCAACGAAATGGAATTGTTTAAAAATGTTTTAATCATTTGGAAACGTCACAGTGGAGGATCGCGTCCTCGTGACAAAGTAACGTTTATCGTTTTAATACAACACGAGAGAACAGGCTGAAATTTTAAAACAAACTCATTTATATGCATGAGTCCATATTTCACGGATGTTCTCACCTCATTATTGTGCCATGAAAGTGAGCAATGTGCGTTTTGTTGCAGGGAGAATCCAGGTCCGCCTAATCCATCATCGCAGCAAATCTCTTCAGCGCCAACGGTAAGCTGGACCCTGTAAAATACTTTACGAGCACGCGTTAAACATACCAAAGACGGGTTTTTCGAGTTTGCACCTTTGTTGCGTGTCGGGACGTCTCGCAAAGCCAATTCTGTAAACTTCCGTAGTAACGTACTTAAATAAAAAAAAAAAAATCGAAGGCGTAGAAGGACCAACAACAATTTTCACAAGTTTCAACCGAAATTGAGTTTCATTTTCTAAACGACCACTTCTGAAATTGAGAGTAATATGGTTTTATCTCATTTTGAGAAGATGAAGTTGCATCGAAAAATCTTTTAGATACATTAATGTTTGAATTGGGAGATTGCGCAGACTATTTGAATTTGTTCTTTCAATAGTAGTTTTCAGTTTATTTGTATGAGGCGCCGTTGTGGACAAAATAAAATTTTTGCAATTTTATATAATTTTGCCAAATATTTATAAATGCTGTTGATATTTATCAGAAAAACACAACTTTTATTTATTTTCACCATTTATATAGAAAAATGTTAAGTTTTATATAAATATCATGTCGCGTTGGAAATAATAATAGTGCTGACCATGATATAAAATTGCGCACTTTTATAAATAAAGTCGGCACGCTCTTGATATAAATTTGTGCGGCCGTGATATATTTATTGACGTTTGCCACCAAGACGCCAGAGGCCGCCACAAAAAGAAGATTTACAATCCGGCAACGCTGGCTGCGGTTTAGTTACATTGCTAGTGACAAATCTGTCAAACTCAAAAGTTGAGGTTAGAAGTGGTTAACAATTACCCACAAGTGAACACAAATAAATGACTATTTAACTCATATCACCTTTTTAATGTTTATTGTTTCTGTCGCTTATCTAACCTCTAACCTCTACTTTTGAGTTTGACAGATTTGTCACTAGCAATGTAACTAAACCGCAGCCAGCGTTGCCGGATTGTAAATCTTTCGTTCGTGGCGGCCTCTGGCGTCTTGGTGGCAAACGTCAATAAATATATCACGGCCGCACAAATTTATATCGAGGGCGTGCCGACTTTATTTATAAAAGTGCGCAATTTTATATCACGGTCAGCACTATTATTATTTCTAACGCAACATGATATTTATATAAAACTTAATATTTTTCTATATAAATGGTAAAAATAAATAAAAGTTGTGTTTTTCTTATAATATTAACAGCATTTATTTGGCAAAATTATATAAAATTGCAAAAATTTTATTTTGTTCACAACGGCGCCTCATACTATTTGTGCCAGACGTGGTTTGTGTTCGAGATTAAAGATAATTCTGGCAGAGATTGATCTTCGGCTCTCGTTCTCACTATGTGAATCATACCTAAATCTGAGGTCAATCAGAAATAGCTTCTAATGCTAGTCATTGCTCCACATTTGAGAACGTATCCTTATAAAGCCAAATTACAAAATTCGGTGTTCATTGCTCATTCGAAGAGAGTTCAACGTTATAGGTTTCTCGTAACCAGATTTGTCAGACTCAAACATTTATTTATTTAAAAAAAATTACTAGTCTTCGGTGATGAATTACGAAGTGTCTGTTTAAGCGTTGCCAAGTCACTCAATAATTATAAATACGCTCGCACCTATCCATGAAGCTTATCCGTTCTCTATGAAGGAAGTCGGTTCTGCGAGCTTTGTTGAACAATAACGGCGTGCCGGCCGAAATTGTTTATGTATGACTCCCTTTGTTGATATGCAGCGAATACCTTGGAGAACGAAATTGGCAGGTTGATGCTATTTACGTTCCTCCAAAGCTTTCGACAGTGCGCACGTGTTATGTTAAAACGTTTATGCAGTTACGTATATAAAAAATAGAACACAATAAATGTCACTTGTTCCTAAAACGTCTTGGGGGAGCCACCACTCAACTCGAGTGTATTCCATCGTAGCAAAACTGATTGAATTAGGTCCTAAATTATCCACACGCCACCTTTGGCGCTTTACGAATAAACTTTGCTGCAACATTGAAAAATTCAATTTCGTAACGAACACCTGACAAAACTTCGATATGTACAATAAAAGTTTCAAATAAATATTTTGGCCAACGAGGTCGTTTATCAATCATCCCCGTAGAAAAAAAATCCCTTTTATTTGCACAGCTTTTCTGCAAATTACGGGATAAACTTGAAAAATAGCGGTAATTACAAAATAAATGTTTGGTTTGATGAAATCAAAATATTCCTATTTGGGAGAGTTGTATCTACTATGGCAAAGAGGTGTTTTGATTATCACGTATATCTACAAATTATACAAATACGAATTATCCTTATATACATATAAATGTGGCTCTTAATTTAACACCATTCGAAGCCCCGAAACACACAAACAGGCCGGGACGTGACCGGGATTAATGGAGATCCCAATCATTGAAACACTCATTTATTTATGGGACTTCGTCCCAGACATATAAAACATGGCGTTTATTCCCGGTACAGTTTGAATTTGCTCCTGCTAACGTACTTTCGAAACGTTTCCGATTTTGACTGACAATAAAATTATATTGACGCATCTGGAAGACTAATTTCGACGTTTCACGCCTTCGACATTTCGTTTGAGTACAAAAAGCGTTCTCCACACCAAAGATAAACTCGATCGCAGGTCGCAGGGGTTACATTTCAACAAGAAATCTATCCAGCCAGCGCCTAATATCTACAATCGCCAGTGCTCAGCCCCACAGAGAGTAACTTACTAAATGAACCTTGGACAAAGATTGTTTCATTGAAGTACTTAATAATTTTTTGTTGAAATATCTTTAAATTTATGTTGGTTGGTAATTTGTAATTCTTTTCTCGAAAAATTTATTATTATTTTATGTAAATTTGTTTTAAGATTTCTTCTTTTGCTTAGTCCCTTTTTCTTCTTTACTAATCTCTTATTATCTCTTTTTCAGCTTATTTTTCTCTCTTTCGCAGTCTCTATCCTTATATTTTGTAGTTTTTATTGTAAAGTATCCATTTTTTTCCATAGTCCATCTACTTATTTTTTAATTTAACTATTTCTGTGCTAAGTTAGTCATTCTTTCTTAAATATCTTTTTCTCCATCTCTCCATTTTCCTTAGTTTCTATTTTTTTCTCAGTCTTCCCTTCTCTTTTTAAAGCAAATTTTGACGTCAATATTATTCATAAAAAAATATCTTTGTGACTAAAATTGTTTCAAAATGATCAAGTTCATTTGGACTATTTTTTCAACCCATCAATAGTTCGCAAATTTGACAATTTTCTAGTTTAAAATTCGAATTCTATTTTTTTTTTCATCAATGTTCTGAGGGGGTGGGTTCTGAGGGGATGTGATAATCTGGGCTTGCTAGTTGTAGGTCGGTAAATAGAGGGATTTGGTCGGTGGTGTTCTCACTTCATCTCGCCAACAGTTAAAATGTAGAGTCGAATCTCGACGACTCGGACGATAATCCCCCTTGATTAATTGCCAATGAAACAAGACAAAACAATCATTGACCGATTCCCGTTAACATTTAGCCGGCTCTTCTATTTAAAATTTCGTCCAATTTATCATTGTTGAGGCTTAGTTTCCCTCGTTGTTTTTTAATTAAACCTTTTTTATAGCAGATGATTAAGGGTAGCGATTTGAAATTAATGCTTTGCGTCGAGGATATTTCAGGATTATTGTAATAATTCTGACGCATTAATAACTCTAGTGATATTTTAATTTTGCTCCGTGAGCTGCGAACAGAGTTCGCCCGCCAAAACGAAATCCCTTATTGTCTAATTTCTTTTTTCGCTTTAGTGCAACCCTAAATGAATGCTAATCTCGCATTGTGCAAGTCGCCGGTCGACAATGAAAACGTGGCTGGTGGGATTAGTGGCGGCTAGATCCTCCCGTTGGTTCCCAGATGACCTCGCCCACGTAATCTCGAGTATTCCCCCATATTAAATATCAAACTAACGGGATTTTTCGCTGGTTAACGCGCGAGGTTTATTTTCGAAGGGATGAATATTGATGTTAATAGAATGTTGTCGTTGCGTGGAAACGGTCTTAAGGATCACGCACCCGGTTTTTCCGGTTGACCTCCGGCGTCCACCCTCTTCCCCATTTTTCCACGACCTGCCCTCTTGACCCCTCTTACAGCGTCGCGACGCGTGTTAAGTCCGTGATGTATGAGCGCCGTCTATTTGCATGCCGATGGTCTACGCCCATTTTTCTTTTCTTTTTACACGTTTACTGCCTTACCGTTTATAACATAAAGATATTTCACGCTCCTATCGTAAAAAAAACGTGCCGGTATAAAACCACCCCCTTTCCCCCGTTCGCGATGTTGTGTTGATCCAAATCTGAATTACTAAGTTAATATTTCAGCCGGGATCCGTTTGTTTGCAGGAATGGACTCGGCGACTGAACTGAAGCGGTGCTGTAATTGTTTTTTTTTTGCGCTGCTGCAGTCGGATTCTGGATTGATTAAACTTTTAATCTTCCGCAGAAAAGCGGCAACAAGATAATGCTGCACTAAGACTGTGTATTAAAACGTAAATGGAGAAATTCCTTAACGTTTTTGAATAACTCAACTTGTACAAAATATAAATCCTGCGTTTTCACGGATTATTCAAATGCGACTTGAAACGATGGCAGTCAGAGATTAACATGCGAAATTGTATTTTCAGCAACAACCCTAATTACGAAAAGAGCGATTGCTTTCGGGGGGGCGACTGAAATCTTTTTGCATTCATTGCGATAAACACACTTCATTAATCACTGCGCCGTCTTTTTAATTAAGAAATATACTTATTTCTATAATTGTTCTTTACTTTTTTTCAAATTGCTTTGTCACAACTAGGGCTGGGAATAATATTCGAATTATTTGAATATTCGAATTGACGAACACGTAAAATTCGAATACGAGCAAATTCAATTATTCGAATATTCCACGTGAAGAAAGTCGAGCAAGCGCGCCCAAAACAATTTCTTAAAATTTAAATTTTTTTAAAAAGTTTTCTTCACGTTGACATTTCCACGTTAAGAAAGTCGAGCAAGCGCGCCCAAAAAATTTTCTTAAAATTTAAATTTTTTTAAAAAGATTTCTTTACGTTGACATTTCCACGTGAAGAAAGTCGAGCAAGCGCGCCCAAAAAATTTTCTTAAAATTTAAATTTTATTTAGAAGATTTCTTCATGTTGACATTTTCACGTGAAGAAAGTCGAGCAAGAGCGCCCAAAAAATTTTCTTAAAATTTAAATTTTTTTAGAAGATTTCTTCATGTTGACATTTCCACGTGAAGAAGGTCGAGCAAGCGCGCCCAAAAAAAATTCTTAAAATTTAGATTTTTTGTAAAAGATTTCTTCATGTTGACATTTCCACGTGAAGAAAGTCAAGCAAGCGCGCCAAAAAAAATTCTTAAAATTTAGATTTTTTGTAAAAGATTTCTTCATGTTGACATTTCCACGTGAAGAAAGTCGAGCAAGCGCGCCCTAAAAATTTTCTTAAAATTTAAATTTTTTTAGAAGATTTCTTCATGTTGACATTTCCACGTGAAGAAGGTCGCGCAAGCGCGCCCAAAAAATTTTCTAAAATTTTAATTTTATTTAGAAGATTTCTTCATGTTGACATTTCCACGTAAAGAAAGTCGAACAAGCGCGCTCAAAAAATTTTCTTAAAGTTTAAATTTTATTTAGAAGATTTCTTCATGTTGGCATTTCTACGTGAAGAGAGTCGAGCAAGCGCGCCCAAAAAAAATTCTTAAAATTTAGATTTTTTGTAAAAGATTTCTTCATGTTGACATTTCCACGTGAAGAAAGTCGAGCAAGCGCGCCCAAAAGATTTTCTTAAAATTTAAATTTTTTTAAAAAGATTTCTTTACGTTGACATTTCCACGTGAAGAAAGTCGAGCAAGCGCGCCGAAAAAATTTTCTTAAAATTTAAATTTTATTTAGAAGATTTCTTCATGTTGACATTTTCACGTGAAGAAAGTCGAGCAAGCGCGCCCAAAAAATTTTCTTAAAATTTAAATTTTATTTAGAAGATTTCTTCATGTTGACATTTTCACGTGAAGAAAGTCGAGCAAGCGCGCCCAAAAAATTTTCTTAAAATTTAAATTTTTTTAGAAGATTTCTTCATGTTGACATTTCCACGTGAAGAAAGTCGAGCAAGCGCGCCCAAAAAATTTTCTAAAATTTAAATTTTATTTAGAAGATTTCTTCATGTTGACATTTCCACGTGAAGAAAGTCGAGCAAGCGCGCTCAAGAAACTTTCTTAAAGTTTAAATTTTATTTAGAAGAAGTCTTCATGTTGACATTTCCACGTGAAGATAGTCGAGCAAGCGCGCCCGAAAAAAATTCTTAAAATTTAGATTTTTTGTAAAAGATATCTTCATGTTGACATTTCCACGTGAAGAAAGTCGAGCAAGCGCGCCCAAAACAATTTCTTAAAATTTAAATTTTTTTAAAAAGATTTCTTTACGTTGACATTTCCACGTGAAGAAAGTCGAGCAAGCGCGCCCAAAAAATTTTCTTAAAATTTAAATTTTATTTAGAAGATTTCTTCATGTTGACATTTTCACGTGAAGAAAGTCGAGCAAGAGCGCCCAAAAAATTTTCTTAAAATTTAAATTTTTTTAGAAGATTTCTTCATGTTGACATTTCCACGTGAAGAAGGTCGAGCAAGCGCGCCCAAAAAAAATTCTTAAAATTTAGATTTTTTGTAAAAGATTTCTTCATGTTGACATTTCCCCGTAAAGAAAGTCAAGCAAGCGCGCCAAAAAAAATTCTTAAAATTTAGATTTTTTGTAAAAGATTTCTTCATGTTGACATTTCCACGTGAAGAAAGTCGAGCAAGCGCGCCCTAAAAATTTTCTTAAAATTTAAATTTTTTTAGAAGATTTCTTCATGTTGACATTTCCACGTGAAGAAGGTCGCGCAAGCGCGCCCAAAAAATTTTCTAAAATTTTAATTTTATTTAGAAGATTTCTTCATGTTGACATTTCCACGTAAAGAAAGTCGAACAAGCGCGCTCAAAAAATTTTCTTAAAGTTTAAATTTTATTTAGAAGATTTCTTCATGTTGGCATTTCTACGTGAAGAGAGTCGAGCAAGCGCGCCCAAAAAAAATTCTTAAAATTTAGATTTTTTGTAAAAGATTTCTTCATGTTGACATTTTCACGTGAAGAAAGTCGAGCAAGCGCGCCCAAAAGATTTTCTTAAAATTTAAATTTTTTTAAAAAGATTTCTTTACGTTGACATTTCCACGTGAAGAAAGTCGAGCAAGCGCGCCGAAAAAATTTTCTTAAAATTTAAATTTTATTTAGAAGATTTCTTCATGTTGACATTTTCACGTGAAGAAAGTCGAGCAAGCGCGCCCAGAAAGATTTCTTAAAATTTAGATTTTTTGTAAAAGATTTCTTCATGTTGACATTTCCACGTGAAGAAAGTCGAGCAAGCGCGCCCAAAAGATTTTCTTAAAATTCAAATCTTTTACAAAAAATCTAAATTTTAAGAATTTTTTTGGGCGCGCTTGCTCGACTTTCTTCCACAACTTCTTCAAGGACTTTCCCTAACTTTAAATGGGAGAAAGACACCAACCACCTTAAACTCCACCGATTTTCTGCATTTTGTCTAGAGGAGCATGGCACACCTCAGTACCTATACCTACAGGTTGATTGAATTTTTTGAAGTTCGTGGCTTAAGTATTTAGAGAAACCAAAATTAGTCACAACTTCGAAAATTGGCCTCAAATTTCGAATTTTTTAAAATCACAAATTGTTCCATGTGGCGGTCGTGCACCGAAAGAATGCTAATTTTACTTGACACGTAAGACTCATGCAAATTTTTAAATGTAAATACTTCAATCCGCCATTATAAAGTTGGATCTCGTATAAATTCGCGAACAAACTTTAGATGGAGCTTAAAAGCTAAAATTTAAATTTCAATATGTTTCACTTTGTCATGTTCGAAAGGGAAATAAAGGGACGCGAGGAACTTTAAAATTTCTGTCCGTACTCGTCCTTCCGCAACTTCAGCGTTAGCAGACAATGTCGATGCAATTTTCCGTTGTGAATTTCGTGGTTGTCGGTAGAATTTGCGAGCATTGTTCGTGAGACATCATCCGGATAACAGAACGTTTTACTAAAGGAAAAATTTTACAGAGAGAGAATAAAGTAGGGAAAATATAAACGCTTAGCGTCAGAGAAGGCTATAGTAATATTTGCTATCGTTACTGGAAGATCACTGGTTCGTACACGGGCGCTAACGTCGCCCAACTGTAGTTGAATATAAAGTGCAAATTCATTCAAATTTCTTGCATTTATGGCCCGCTTTTTAAAGATATGGCGAAATTGTTAATAATCGAACCGGTCTATCTAGTCCATATCATGGAAGCGATACTGCAACAAAATTGCGCATCCAAAGTAAGGGGATCAGAGCAATAAAGAGATGTTAGAAAAAAGTGCTACAAAAAATTTAAATAGTACCCATATACCTGTTAGGGGTGGAAATTAAAATAGGGTCGTATTTAACAGTCTACCAAAATTACCCAATATTTCCATACAAAAAAATACTTTCATTTCCTAAAAATACTAAATGCTCACCAAAATTAAGAAAATACATAATCTTAAAGCGACAACCAAATATTGACATAATACTGGCCTCTTATATATTTTGTTCGCCAAAATAACTTTTGTTAACCATAAATACTAAATGTTCCCCAAATTTTATTCCGCATTTAATTCTAACATATTACCCAGATATTTAATTTTTGACAGTGTCTTATATTACTTAGCAGTTAAAAATACTATTTGTTGATCAAAAATACTCAAGCAATAAAATGTTGTGCAAATGGTAAATAATTTTATGCAAAATTATAGATGTAGATGTGCTAGGGCAAGGAAAATAAGAGTAAAAATAGAAGTGGTTTGCACAAAAAAAGATATTGATTTCCGTAATATATAAATGCTTTGCTGTGATTGGCTTGTCTTATGTAAAACGTAAAACTTCTTTTAGTGGTAATTTCTAATCGTGCTTTTTAAAAAAAATTACAGGGCCCTGAACTGACCTTGTACAAAACTTTTTTCGCGTGCCTCTTGTCTGGAAGCGCAAGCGGCAAGGAGAGATGCGCGAGCATATTTTATTTTTGGAGTAATAGAATAATTATTTGACGCACAAATAGTTTTTTTGAAAAACACTAAATATAAATGGATAGCGCGAATATTTATCATGTACAGCACGGACGCGTAAGTTAAGCGTTCTAAATTTGGTGAACATTTAGTAAAATTGATAGACATATAGAATTTAAAATGTAAGCAATGGTAAAACAATACGCAGCATAGTTATTTTAGTGGTAATGTTCTCATTTTCTGATGTATAATAATCTGGGTTTAATTTAAATTTTTTGATGCTCATTAAATTTTCTTGTGGACAGTGCAAGGGATGTATGGTTTAATTTGGTGTATCGTTTATTGATTAATTAACAAAATACTATTTAGAAATTATTTGCTAAAATAAAACATTTTAATAGATCATCAATTATCTACTTCACCATGTTGCCCCATGTGCAGAGCAAAATGGGAACCTCAAATCACCTTGTGAAAGGGTGCATTTCGACAAAGAAGGAAAAATGTAATTTTTCATGATATTTCTACATTTTACCCCGCATCCCCATAATGCTCCCTGTTATTCAATTTGATAATTAATTATAGCGATATTATGGCGCGGGGCATTTGGCGGGATTTGCGGCTTAAATTTTTAATTGAAAATCGGTCTAATCTCTGTCCGAGCTTATTAAATCCGTGTCGGCCAATTTCGAATTTCATTCGTTACCGGATTAAGCGGAACAAAAACGAGAGTATGACAAAACGCCAAGAATAATTATCTTCATATTGCAAAGTTGTCTGGGAAATGTCTTTTAAACCTGAGTTTGAAAAATGGAAGCACATAAAGATAATCGCTTTACGGACTAGAAGGAAATTTAATTCTAAATTCCAGGATGTTTGGGCTCTCGTTCGTCTCCTCCTCTCTTCGAAATATTTTCATAAAAACTCACTTTACGGCGTCATTATGACTCGCTTTTGTTTAACATTACGATATTTTTACCCACTTTTACATAATGCAACCATTTGTCGCAGGTATTTGAAATTGAAACGACGCCCCATTCCTCGCATCGCCCCGACATTAACTCGCCTCTTCACAAAAATAAATCTTTCAGGTAAAAACTTTAACGTGTTTAAAATACAGCAGCGCAACCGCAAGGGGTGGCTCGAAAGACCTGCAGCAACCCGTACGAGAAATAAGTAAAAGACGTAAGCGCGTTACATTTCATATTCCCGACGTCACCTCGGGGATGTATAGAGTAAAAGACGCTCCCCATATTTCAGTTTGAGTGTACACAGTTGGATATTTTATAAAATTCCAGGTGCATGCAGTGGTTAATGCCCGGAATGGCAACGCGTGGAACCTCCGGGACTATTAATATCAATAAGATATAACGACCTATTTCAATGAACCGTTTTATTTCCGGCCCCGCGTGCAATTCCGGTCGATTGTTGTTAACAAAAACCGATAGTAAATTCGTCGCGAAACCCGCCAACATTACCCCTAATTACAATTTTGTAACCGCTAAATTCTCGGGGGCGGCCTTAATTTCCGCCCTTAAATCACGTCGCGGTGGCGCGGCGCTGGCAGGAATGTAAAAAATATTTGGACGACCGAAAACTAATCCGAAATCATAAAACTCTCGCGCCGGCTCGGGGGGTAATTAAGATAAATAAGGGAAGAATTAAGTGCACTTAAGTTCGCAGTGTTGATTATGTAGAGGCCCTTTAATTAACATTGAAAAAGTTTCGACCGCCGAACAGCCAGCTGGGCAAATAAAATTTACACTGGAAAGCAATTTATCCGTTCAACTAAATTAATTTATTGCTATCCAGTAGTGACTTTTATTGCCGGGAAGGATCATTACTGATGGATATCCGAAATGAAATCTGAGTTTCGGCCGCTATTTTCCGATTTCACGCCGACGCCGTATCAAGTCGTAAAATCGGCATTTAGTGGCGTTGCCATCATTGAAATTACGCGAGTGACAGGAAATAATTAGTCGTTTGTTCACGACCACTTTGCAAGGATCTTTTCCATCATCCTCTCGTGTTTTGTTGCAGTAACCAAATGAAACCAGACTAAAAAGTAACAATTCACTAATTAACTGGGGTGAGTCAGGTTTATTAACGACGAGTGTAAATCTTTCATCTCAATAAGCAGTTCTTTTAACAATTGATTTCAAGCAGGTGTTATTAAGATTAGATTTATGTGTTATTATCGTTGGTTAGACGATTGAGAACTCGAGAGAGTTGAGAGCGAGATTGAACAGAGAGAAAAGACGTGAGTCCCGTAGCACAGTGGTTAGTGCATCCCGAATTTGGCAAGAGAGGGTCGGACACGCGTAGGTTCGAACCTCACAAGGTGATTCACATTTTTCTCTGGTTCAAAGGTTGTTATCATATACAGGGTGATTCACGTAGTCCGTGCATTAGAAGTTTTTTAACTTCCAGTTGGATTAGAAATTTGAAACTTGGAAGGCAGTCATAATCAGTCATGCTCATTCTATCTGAAATATTTTGAGCTCTCTAGCTATACAGGATGTGCCAAAAGTCGGAATCAACTTTCTTATTTTAAATAGAAATGTACCATTTTTTCTACATGGTTCAATTGGTCTTTCAACTCTGAGTTTTTATAATATTTGTTATATGAACTTATTTGACAATTTTTGACATTATGTTAATTTTTGTAAAAAAAGTGATCGATGTGGTAACTTACGAAAAAAATCGTATCTGGCAGACGGTTCAGAATTTATGAAAACCAATATGTAAAGTACTTAGTTCGAAGTCCAGACTAATTTCTGATATTTTAATGGTGGTTCCATTTTGTACCATATGGGCGCAAATAATTTTCAAATATCGCAACCAAAAATGGTCTAGAAGTCATTTTTTTCAAATAGCAACTACTGATTTTTTTTGCACCATTCGATAGAAAATTGTATTTTGGGATAAGTTACTTAAGTATTCCCTATATTTAACTTCATCCCCTATCAAATTAAAAATTTAATTCCAGAAATTTTATCAATCTTGCCAAAAGATTTTTTGATTTTTTAAGTATGCCATGGAAAGACAATTGCAACAATTTAATTATGAAGTGAATGCCTTGCTGATTTTATAAAACAACAACAACAAAAACTATCAAGAACCATCTTAACAAAATTCTAATGTAAATGTTCAATGTGAGCATCATTTTGATTACTACATTCTATCATTTTATATGATTCTTATTTCGTTGGTGTCAAGACTGTCAAATGCTCTTATTATTCTCCCTCTCAATTCGTCTATGTTGCGAAGTGGTGAAGTATAAACTAAATCTTTTATTTGACCCCAAATATAAAAATCTAATGAGGTAAGGTCTTTAGATAACAAGAGCATTCGACAGCCTTGGTCCCAACGAAATTAAGAGAGGTACACAATCTGTTGAAAATGGTTTAACAGAATTTAGTAATCAAAATGGTGCTCAGATTGAACATTTGCATTAGAAATTTGTTAAGATGGTTCTTGATAGTTTTTGTTGTTGTTGTTTTATAAAATTAGTAATATATTTATTTCATAATTAAATTGCTACAATTGTCTTTTGTTTCCATAGCATACTTGAAAAAATCTCTCGACAAGATTGATGGAATTTCTGGATTCTTATTTTTAATTTGATAGGGGATGAAGTTAGGCACCTATAGGAAATGCTTAAGTAACTCATTCCAAAATACAATTTTCTATCGAATGGTGCAAAAAAATCAGTAGTTGCTATTTGAAAAAAATGACTTCTGGACCATTAAAAACCGTCTGCTAGATACGATTTTTTTCGTAAGCTACCACATCGACCATTTTTTTTACATAAATTAACATAATGTCAACAATTGTTAAATTAGTTCACATAACAAGTATTATGAAAACTCAAAGTTGAAAGACCAATGGTACGTTACCATTTAAAATAAGAAAGTTGATACCGACTTTTGGCACATCCTGTAGGGTAAAGTGGTTAAATACGCCCCAGCGGGGAAAATGCCCCACTTCATCAAAGTCCAACTTCTGTGTGCGAGATGACAGCACCAGTTGCAAAAACCAAAGGAACAAGATGACTTTAGATTGTTGCAAACTGCTGCGTGCACATTAAGCTTGTTATCCGTCAGATAAAAAAGTGAATAAGTGAAAGTGTAAGCTGAGCAGTCTCGAAAATTTACGGGTAAGTACCATCCGCAATTAATTGTGCTTCGGCGCAAAAGTTTTTGCAAAATTGGACAATGTTGTGGGTAACTACGGAACATAACCTATCAAACGCCATGTGCACCTCTTTGTTAATGCAATCCTTCAGTCAGTGAGGAGCTGGGGCGTTTTTCACCAAGATTTGGGAAAAACGCCCCACAGAATGTAGGGAGAAAAAGCCCCGCCTAAAAGATATTATTTCAACTTAATTGTTGTACTTTTTAGCATTCAAAATGGGGAAGAAATACGTGAGAACAACAACTAGAGCTAAATGGAGCGAGGAGGCATTAGAAGAGGCGATGGAGAAGATAGCTACCGGTCAAATGGACACAAATGAAGCTAGCAGAGTGTATGGAATTGCTTCGCGTACCATCAGAAGGCATTTAGCAAAAGAAAATGCAAAGATACACCTTGGTCGCTGTCCAGAATTGGGGTTTGAACACGAAAAACGGCTTGTTAAACACGTAAAAGCTCTTGAAAAAGTGGGTTTCGCTCCAGATGCAACTGGATTGAAGAAAATGGCATTTGAATTTGCAGAAAAACTTCAAATTGCTCACAGATTTTCAAGAGAACACCGATCTGCTGGCAACGATTGGTTCCGGGCATTCCTACGTCGCAATAAGGAGCTTTCAATACGCAAGTCAGAAGGTTTGTCTGTGGCCAGAGCCAAGGGTATGAACAGAACTGACGTAGAAAATTATTTTCAATTGTTGTTGGAAATTTTGTCTGAGAATGATTTGCTTGATAAGCCTGGAAAAATATTTAACGTAGACGAAACAGGAATTCAAGTGAATAATAAACCGGGCAGGGTAGTGGCCACAAAAGGTGCCAAAGATGTTTATTCAATAACCAGCACCGAAAGAGGTGAAAACATTTCTTTGATAGGCTGTTGCAATGCAGAAGGCTATTTCATGCCTCCTGTTTTGATATTCAAGGGGAAAAATAAGAAAGAAGAGTTCTCTGATGGACTTCCCCCTGGCTCAGACGTATTTATGAACCCCAAGTCTTCTTACATCAACAGTGAACTGTTCCTGAGGTGGTTCAAAAATCATTTTTTGCCAAAGAAAGGTCAAGGAAAAGCTCTTCTGGTTCTGGACGGACATGCATCCCATTGTAATACAATTGAGTTGTTAGATCTGGCTTCAGAAAACGATGTGGTGTTGTTATGTTTACCCAGCCATACCACCCAGGCACTGCAACCACTTGATAGATCGTTCTTTGGTCCCTTAAAAACCTACTTTTTTCAAGAAGCCAAGAACTGGATGGTACAACACAAAAATAGGAAACTCTCCAGAACAGTAATTTCCACATTGATTGGGAATGCATGGATTAGAGGAGCAACTGTAGCTAATGCAGTTTCTGGCTTCCGGGCTTGTGGAATTTTTCCCTACAATCCGCAAGCTGTTCCTGATCATTTCTTCGCAATTTCTGATGCAGCAACAGCAGCGGCAAATGAAACACATCCACAAACCGAAATAAACTCACCCATAGCATCCACTTCTGAAAACCGGAATGTCCAAGGGACCTTATCAAGTAATGAGGAAGAAGAAACTCCTTCAAAATTTCTTCTAGAAAGTAATCCTGTTCCTCATATTCCCATGGACGCTCCAAAACGGAAACAGTTTGCGTTGGAGTTGACGTCTCCAATCAATCGCGTAAAGAGGCGTCTTCTCCAAGAGAAGAAAGATGAGCGCCAATTGAAAACTAGTTCTAAAATTTCCGGTGAAGCTACGACATCTGCTCTTGGTCAAAAACCAAAACAAAAATTAAAGTTAAATGAAAAAAAGAAAAAGAATAAAAATAATTGCAGCTTTTCTAGCTCCGAAAGTGAACCAGAGATGACTTCCTCAAGCTCTGATGAACTTTCTGATGAGGCGGAAGATTGTTGTGTTGAATGTAACGAGTATTATTATTCGACAAAATCTCGTTCGGACTGGATTCAATGCACAAAATGCGGAAAATGGCTCCACGAAACTTGCACCAGCTTTGAAGATATGTGCAACAAATGTGAATTATCGAGAAATCCCTAAAACAAGCAATAAATATATTTTTTTGTATTGGGGCGTATTTCACATAAGGTTAGGGAAAAACGCCCCACCTTGTTATTTTTTTAACAATTTTTTTTAGAATGTAGAAGTCAAGTTATCCAAAGATTTATTTTTTTAATTGAAGATTACTTATGTTATGTTACTCTGAAATAATAATATAGTGAAATAAATAATTATTTTTAAATTTGGGAATTTTTTTCAAAATATGGGGCGTATTTAACCACTTTACCCTATAGCTAGAGAGCTCAAAATATTTTAGATAGAATGAGCATGACTGATTATGACTGCCCTCCAAGTTTCAAATTTCTAATCAAACTAAAAGTTAAAAAACTTCTAATGAACAGGCTACGTGAATCACCTTGTATATTCTTCACTTTAAAATTTTTAATAGTATTACTAATAGTTTTTTCTTTAACATCTACTTGTATTTACTAGATTACCGACTTTTTACTTTAGCACTGGGATCCCCGACAAAGCATTTCGACCGCGTCGCTTCCAAAGCGACCAAAAAAAGCGATAGTCTTTCGGAAATCTCTGTTTAACCGATTGAAATGCAAGTCGACTCGGTTGACATTGAAGCTTTTCGGTCGCTTTGGAAGCGACCCGGTCGAAACGCTTTGTCGGAGCTCCTAGTGCAGGACGAAAATCCTTCCGTATTTGAAAGAATTTGTAATTTATTTGTACGACAGCTTTAAAATCTCTTTTGTACCTTCAGGAAGATGTCACTAAATAATTGATGGAGCTGCAGCCTCATTTGAATTAGAGCGAATTAAATAATTTAAAGTTTCAGGAATAAATAATTTACAAAAAGATAATTGCCCTGAATTTTCTAACGAAAATGGACTGCATTAATGGCCGTTTGTAGGTCAAACAATAATTTTTGTATCAAAAAGATCAAGAATTTTCTCCCAACAACTAACAATATGATTTATGAACTTGGGACTGTATCTAACACAATGGCAACTGGATAAGTTTCAGTTCCATTATTTGTCGAGACGACGTGTGAGACATGGTGACGGCTCAAGGATATCCGGGAAAAGGACGTGAAACGTGGGAGTAATTTAGGCGAAGACACCGGCGCTTCCATTACGTCTTGATCATTAGTAATGGTAATGGAGCTAATTGAATTATATATAAATTGTGGTGAATTTTGTCCTAAATTTTCGGGTAAAGCTCAATACGCCTAGGCGCATTTATATAATGAATATATTACAAGAGCGTGGCGTCGCACTTATGGCGACGCCATTAATCCCTTGCGTACACGAAGACATTCAGCGCTAGAAACCCGGTATATTAGTTGATGTATTGCCGTGCGATACGAATAAGCAATTACTTAGTTGAGTTGATGAAATTCGTTCGTCTTTAAAAATGGACGGCGGACCCGTTTGGGAATTGGACCAACTGGAAATTTGGAGGAGAAATTTTTTTCTTAATTACGCTCAGAAATTCCGAGTAAGAATCGTAAGTATGGTAAATTTACGAGAAAGTTGGTGGGAATGTAGGTAGCATCGGTTGTTGAGGAGAGGTTCAATAAAAAGCGAGTTGGAAAGCAGAAATGGGAAAAGTAGTTACGAAGCACGGAAATATATGTTTATATCTATGACCCAGGAATTTTGTGGTTGCACGTAAAGTGAGGTTTAATCCAACTGTTACGTCCCACGCTGCACCTCGGAAAGGGCGGCTTTGCGCAAATATTATCATCAACCTTGTTTAGATAACGATTGGGTATTTGGCTAATATTGGAATTGAGGGTTGATAGTTTGCAAGGTTTCGGCAACTTTAACTTCGGATCGTACTTAAAAATTCGGGCGAAGATAAATAACAACTTTTCGCTAGGGGATAATGAAATAAAAGGAAATCTCGAAGTTATAAATCAATTCTTATCACACACTTATGAGACGAATAACGCCGAGCCCAGCCTATCTGCAGACATTTATAACTCAAGTTTACCAGGCCGGAAATATGTTGGAAGATACAAATTATTTTCCAGTTTTACGATCAATTAAATCCGACTGGACAATAATGCGATGTTCTGGCTCGACTTGTTCCGATGTTTTATGAAAGAAATATAAATCGGTAAGGGGAAAATTGCCCGAAATGACGTTTATTGTGGCTGTGCAGACGCAGACGGGAAGATGGTGCAGCTTATCGGATCGCGTCCCGTTAACTCCGGCCACCGGACTCGTCCGGACTTTGGCTCCCCATTGTCTACTCAGCCAGACCAAAGTACACACCTATCCCGATATCTGGCCATTTGAGCCATATTGGACGACCCAACACGGGTTTGCTCTACAACCTAACCGTCCTCATTTTACTATTCATAAATGTGACCTCGCTCTTATCCCAGATATCGTGGGGCCAATTAAATAAAATTATCTAACACTCTTCTTCCCTGTACATATTATGCCTTTTACATCGTCATAGAAGCTCTTTATTGGTTTATCAATGCGAGTTCTAGTTCCTAATTGGGAGTAGTCTTGTCGGAGATTTATTTATGGAAGAAAAATAATCACGGCTAGCCTCACCTGACAACTCTGTGGCATACCTCAAGTTGATATGTCTGCTCTGGGCTCACATGTAGCAAGACGCGCCACAGCTGCGCTGCGGCCTGCTTTAGGCTCATGTCTCAGCCACACATCAACCAACAATTATGAAGATTTCTCCTGACGACACTATTATTTTTCCTTGGACGGGTGTAGTTTATTCTATGGAACATTAACACGACTAAATATTATTATTATTACTCCGTAACATGTATAAATATATATCGCCAGTAACTTTGCCAGGGGAATAGGATCCAAATAATTGATTGCTCCATAACGCACTTCTGTGTCCCCGCCATTTTGCGTTAGTTCCGATGGTCCAATTTCAGTTGTTTTTCCGTCCAAGATTTATGGTCGTGTTGCACATCGCTTTTTGTGACTCGCAGCAAAAAGAAGTAAGTGGCTTCCGGGTAATAGAGTGTGTCTTGAAGGAGCGACGTGATCACCAGCGAACTCGGCCATTGTCCATCGAAAATCAATCAGGACCGGAGTATGCATCGAAATTGGTCTGGAACATTCCCGTCGATTTGTTTCGCTGCCGACTTTAAAACGGGGTCGATTCGATAAAACTGTTTGCCTAAATTGGTCCCGATTTCGAATAAATCTATTGAAAAAGCCAAACATCGGTTCGGATTGAAATTCACCGCAGTGAGGCATGAAGTACGAAGTATATAATCGAGTCGGCCGCATATATCGTTCAGCCAGATTTGTGTGCAACATTAAGCGGGCACGTGAAATGGCAACCGCACTACAAAATGGCGGACGGGACCGTTTCCAATATCGAGACGTCTCCAATTCCTAACGCTTTATTGACTTCCGATTTCGCCAATGGATATACATACGAATAACTTGTAATATAGTCTGTTTGCCGAAATTTACGGCCGCCACCCGGACGCTAGACATTTTTTATACATTTGACCGCGAATACCGAAAACGACTCCGGGCCCCCTTCAACAAGCCACAACACGGATATGGGGGAGCAGGAAATCAAAAGGAGAATTTGCTTCTATTCGAATAAATTTTCTATCAAATAGGTATGCGGAGAGTAAGAAAAATTAGCCAATTTGGTAATTGTTTACAATTTCCACTTTTCGCTTTTTGTGCTGTTTTTTTTGGAAACTATCGTAAAACATCATTAGAATGCCATTTTGAGCAATGAAATGTTGTGCAAATGATAAATAATTTTATGCAAAATTTATAGAAAAAAAAAAGATGTGCTAGGGCAAGGAAAATGAGTAAATATAAAAGTAGTTTGCACATGAAAAGATATTGATTTTCGTAATGTATACATGGTGACGAATGCGTTGGTGTAATTAGTTTTTTGAAAATCGAAGAGTGGGTAAAGTCAACAATGACCGCCAATTTTTCTACTTAAAAGATTGCGGTAACTAAGTTATCTCGCTTTCATTTTTATCTACGTCTCCTGTAGATTATAGCAGGTTCAATTAACTTTTCATTATTTTGATTGTTATTTCCTTACCTAATTAATTCATCAGAATTAGTTGCCTCCTCTTATCGACAGGATTCTTGTCGTTAATGTCGATTTAATTTAAAGCCGTGAACAGTGGTGGTAGATTTCAATGGGGTGGCGTGGTCCATATCGGCGTGTTTTCCCCGTTAAATATTTAATTTAGTGCGATAATCCTGACCGCACGGATTTTCTCCGGTGCGCTCGTTGTCCTTTCGGGTAATACGTGAAAGTCGAAGCCAATCTATTCGGGGGGCGAACCGCGAAAACGACCGCAGGCAAATTGGCTCAACTGCGAGAAGAGGAGACGCTAAATTCCCAGCTGCCAAAGATTCCCGTCTGCTTCGTTTACCTTCACCCAATGTCTGAATCAAGACAACCGGAACTACAGGGCTCGAATGTTCTCTTATACTTGGGCAAATTAGAAAAAAAATATCCCCTTACACATCTGAAGAATTTGGTCGAGGATTGGTTGTACAAGACCTTCATGTACATCCGTCAACAGAGATAATGTAGACCTGGTAAACATTAAACTTGTTTATTTTACTCTTAGTTTGCCTGACGGCGTTTGTCCATCAGATCCCGCCCAGAAGTTTCACCCTGGTACCCGAGGGAAAATCGGAAAAGCTTTTGGTCTTAAGGTTATAACTAGTCCTGTAAATAAATAAATTTATAAATAAATAAATATTGAAGGACCAGATACCTACTTGACATTCTAAAGCTCTCGGGTTGGACTGTATAGTGTACAGTACGTTAGAGGAAATTTTGAGAAACCGGCACAGTGACGTCACCGCTTTCAATAGCTGGAAACAAAAAGAGTATGGAGACAGAGATGCCATGGAGAAATTACCTCATTAAAATTGTGAAACAACGAACATAGCGCCCATCACGTGACTCCTTCTCGATGCACTAATTACTAATTCACAAATGGGCATTGCATAGCAACAAAGAAAAAAATTAGAATATGTGTTTGAGGAACACCAGAAGCAAAATGACAGGTCGCGCCAGTCACGTGACGTAATAATGCAAACATTGCTAAATCTACAAGACTTATGCCCGGTTTCACAAACGCACATTAGGTAATGGTTCATTAACGGTTGATTAACTTTTTTCTAATTTTTTTCCTCTTTTGATTGGCCATAATTCATTGTCGCAATTCGTAAGACGCTTGATAGACATTAACATTGCAACCTTTTATATTTCTAAAAACCCGCGGATAACCCTAAAAAAAAATTCAACAATTTTTTAACGAACGATTAAACTAAAATTACGTTAATATTTGTTCGTAAAACCGGCCATTAGGCTTTTATTAACGGGCGTAGGAGTTGCAAGCAACTTACCAGTTGCAAAGGTTGTTAAACACATACCTACTTACGCTGGCTAACAAAATCAAGTAGGTGATGGCGGCCACACCTCAAAAAAGACAATCGAAATCTTCAATTTCAAAGCGTGATAGAAAAGCCCGGATTTTGTTAAACCGACACGGATTTTACTTACAAACACTTTGCTTATTCACTGCGAGGTTTAAATCGCCATTACTCAACACTTTCACTTCTTATGCGGGAAATTTCGAATTTTAAACCGGGAGCGATCCGGACCCTTGCGCGTTGAAATCTAGTTCTAATGAGCAGAATAGCAAATCACGCGACACGAAAACCCCCCAAATGTTGAAAGAAATGTTGTTAATGATTAATACTATTAACAGTTTTAGGCAAAATTCCGGCTGTTAAGTGTAAAACTAGTAATCTAATTTAGCTACAAATTTGTGATTGCTTGAAATAATGGTTAGAATTGCTACTAAATCATTGGTGTTTTCTGTCGCGTTGGGTTGGTGCTACTTTTTGAATTTAATTATTAATAAAATTAGTTTTAAGTATTAATAACTTTGTTCGACAACAAAGGGACAGTTTTTCTATAGCCCGCAATTAGTTTTTGATTAGTCCTTAATTTTGTGTCCAACTTTCCACACATAACCTTCAAACTATGAAATGATAATATTGTGTTTTGGTATTCTTATTCTAACTGCACTGATGACCATTTCGTAAATTTCACGACAAGTTAGTCTTTGCGTAATTTATATGTCGTAGTTAATATATTAAGTTTCTTCACTTTTATAATTGAAAAATTTGATGGTTGATGACAAGATGGCAAAAAGCGACAACAATAGGCCTTTGCCTGACAAAGAACTTCAAGTTTATGCTTGAACTCAGCTATCAACTAACATTGCCTTGGTTGAAATAGATCAATTTTGCAGCGTTCACTTTGATCTACTATTGAAGATATCCTAAAGGAGAAACCAGCTGAGGAAAGACCAATTCAAGAACCCCCAAAAAGAACCACTTGACAAATCTGTCCTTCAAAAAAAGACGATTGACAACTAATTATTGTGACTTGTGTAAAGGCTCATTTTGCGAAAAACATCCTGCGAGTATTTGCACTAACTGTTCTTCCAATGTTTGAAAGTATGTATTATTGTTCATTTAAATTTTCACTGCTGATGTGGTTTCGTTCGTTAAGTTTAAAGAAATCAAAAAGCTTTTCAAATATGTAATCAGCACAGCATCTCTGTAGCCCTTTTACTTTTACTGGAAAAGTGGAAAAGTAAAATACCTAGAAAAGAACTGCTCGGATTTGTGAAGCTGGCAAGATTTTCTAACAACAGGCAAAGTTTTATTTATTTGACTGTAATAGACTTCTGAGAGTTGACTAATGACGGTTTTTGCTAGCCTTTAGTCCTAAATTAGCCAAAATAACGTTTTAAAGAGATAAGTAGAAAGTAAGGTTATGTGTGGAAAGTTAAGCTCAAAATTAAAGAATAATCAAAAACTAATTGCCGGCTATAGGAAAAGCTGTCTCTTTGTTGTTTGACAACGTTATTAATACTTAAAAGTAGTTTTTATTAAAATTAAAATTAAAAAGGAAGCACCAACCTAGCGCGGTAAAAACTACCAAAGATTTAGTAGCAATTCTAACCATTATTTCTAACAATAATTAACTTTAAACTAAATCAAATTACTAATTATACACTTAGCAGCCGGAATTTTGCCTAAAACTGTTAATAGCACTAATCATTAACAAAATTTCTTTTAACATTTAGGGGTTTTTCGTGTCGCGTGGTTGACTATTCTGCTCATTAGTACTAGATTTCAACGCGCAAGAGTGCAGATCGCTCCGGGTTTAAAATTCGAAATTTTCCCCAAATCGAGTGAAAATGTTGGGGTAATCGCGATTTAACCTTCGTAATGAATAAGCAAAGTGTTTGTGAGTGAAATCCGTGCCGATTTCGCAAAATCCAGGCCTTTTTATCACCCTTTGAAATGGAATATTTCGATTGTCTTTTGTTTTGACGTGTGGCCGTCGACACCTACTTGATTGTGTCAGCCAGCGTAAGTGTTTTTTTTTTCCAACTTTTTCAACTCAACTCAACGTTGTTTTTTGTTTTTTACTGTTTTTTTTTGTATGTTCCGTATTAATTGGGCACGAACTTTTAAGTAATGGCGGTTATTGAGTGGCAAAGTTTTTTTTGTTTGTTGAAAATTTGAAGTTAAAAAGCTCGGAAATGAAGAAAAGCGATTTTAGTAGAGAGCTAAAACTCAGCTGATGACATTTTAGGGTTGCTTTTCACCATAAATTGTTTTAAAATTTGTTCCAACTTAACAACAATTTTAAAGTAAAAAGTAAAGTTATAATACAATGATTCAAGTAGCTCTCCATGGATTCAAGTCAACGCGACGCCAACTTGATGAGGGCCGCAATTGTTGCCAACAAAAGCTTTGGCCCGTATTTTGCTTTCCTCCAGCGTTTTGCTGTGTTCTTTCAGGCGAACGGATTAAAAATCCCTCCTTCAAATATAGCAAAGGCTTAATAAATTATAGGGGCGTACCCATTAATAATTAAAACCTTGCCTTTTAAAACCGAGCTAAACATAAAATTGTACAAGTGACATCGCCACTTAGAGCTTTCGCAATAAACTTTAAATTTACTGTTACTGTTAGCCGCATGGAGCTTTTCAAAATGGATTTTTCAACGTATGAGCAAGACCACTACGAATTATTCTTATCTGAATAGAGCGCACACAATTTTACTAAATCGCTTCTGAAAATTCCGAGTTGTATTAACAAGGGCCTATTATTGGGTATCAGTGTGTGGCTCAGCTTTTCGTAAATAGTCGAATCGATGCTTAAACATAAAGGATGATATATCGCCATCTTGGTACTTATTTCCAGTCTCATAAATAAAACTCAATTTCCGATGCGAACAAGTTCCTTGACGACAGGAGTCATTTGTATTTCAGCTCTGAGAAAAATTGTCGAGAATTGTTTATGAAAAAATTAACCGGCATTTCCGTGGGCAAGTCCGGAAAATGTGGAGAGCCCCGCATTTATCTTGGGAACTGCCGTTACTCACGCAATTTACTACATTTTTTTTAAATAATGCATTAGCAATTTTACGGAGTTGCCAGAGGGGTTCATAAGGAAACAATAAGTTATGTAGGTGAGGGCATCAGTTATTTAGGTAAACAAAGGGCCCAACTATTCTTCTGTGCGATGGCGTGGTATTATTCCGGTGTCGTGTCACATACCGGCACTTTTCTATTTTCCTTCTGGGATATGAGTCTTGTCGAGACTAGCTGGAATTTTACATGACGTGCCTGCAGGACAATTTAAAGCAGCCAGGATCTGTCCGAGTGGGAATGCAGGAAGAATTTCCGAGGAATTTCACTTTTTGAGCGGAATTTATGGAGGGTGTTTGTTTTCGACAGGGACTCCTAGGGAAAATCGACCAATACCTGTCACCATTTCCCCCATTTTTGCCCAAAGTTATGATTTTCTAGATCAGATAGTGACTGAATCCTCTTCCGGCGAGGAAAAATAGGGGCGGCTTTCCCAATTGAAATTCACGCATTCTTTGCAGATCGTTGTATAATGTTGATGTCGCAATGCAGCCGGGTTGACGAGGAAAAGGGGTAGTTTTTTGAATTGGCATTTAAGCCGCTCTATCATGATAATGCTGCAGTGCAGTCGGAAGCTGTTACCTACCTATATAATTATTTACTGCCAATTTAAGGCCTTTGATACTGCAATTAGTAGATGCTACGGCGACGGGCCAGTTGAATTTCAAAGAACTGGTAATGAAGAGGTACAATGGGGCTTATTGCGCAACTTAACGAAATTAACTGCACAAAGTGCATTACAGCAGGAAACGCGCGGGCTAGGGTTCAGCATCAATCGGTATAGTCAACAAAGCTTTTGCCCTCTCGGTTTAGGTACTCAAGTTTGCATTTGGAGATGTGTTAACAACCTTCAGTCTTCAGATGAACAGACTGTTAATAATCGTCATTGATCGGAATCTTGGAACTTTAAAGAAGGTAAATACTTGAAACTGTCAAAACGCTACAGAAGACAGGTATGTCGTGATTTATGAAAAACCACAAACTTGAGGAAAGTGAAATAATATCTAAGTCCAAGTAACCGAACTTATAAGTGTTTAACAAATAAAAATTCTAATCTCAAAATATCAAGTAATAGAAGAAACTCTTATCCTCTAAGCTTTGGCGACCATGACCTAACTACGTTTATTAAGGGAACAAATATAATGTACCTACACCAAATTAAACCATACATCCTTTGCACTGTCCACCAGAAAATTTAATGAGCATCAAAAAATCTAAATAAAACCTAAATTATTATACATCAGACAATGAGAACATCACTTCTAAAATAACTATGCTGCGTATTGTTTTACCATTGCTTACATTTTAAATTCTATTATGTCTATCAATTTTACTAAATGTTTACTAAATTTGGAACGCTCAAGTTACGCGTCCGTGCTGTACGTACTAAATATTCGCGCTATCCATTTATATTTAGTGTTTCTCATAAAAACAATTTGTGCGTCAAATAATTATTCTATTACTCCAAAAATGAAATATGCTCGCGCATCTCTCCTTGCCGCTTGAGCTTCCAGACAAGAGGCACGCGAAAAAAGTTTTGTACAAGGTCAGTTCAGGGCCCTATTTTTTTTTAAAGCACGATTAGAAATTACCACTAAAATAAGTTTAACGTTTTACATAATGCAAGCCAATTACAGCAAAGCGTTTATATATTACGGAAATCAATATAATTTTTGGGCAAACCACTTCTATTTTTACTCTTATTTTTTTTGCCCTAGCACATCTACATCTATAATTTTGCATAAAATTATTTATCATTTGCACAACATTTTATTGCTTGTGTATTTTTGATTAACAAATAGTATCTTTAACTGATAAATAATATAAGACACTGTCGAAAATTAAATATCTGGGTATTATGTTAGAATTAAATTCGGAATAAAATTTGGTGAACATTTAGTATTTATGGTCAACAAAAGTTATTTTGGCGAACAAAATATATAAGAGGCCAGCATTATGTCAATATTTGGTTGTCGCTTTAAGATTATGTGTTTTCTTAATTTTGGTGAGCATTTAGTATTTTTGGGAAATAAAAGTATTTTTTTGTATGAAAATATTGAGTAAATTTGGTAGACTGTTAAATACGACCCGTTTATTAATAGGTGCTGCTAAGAACTTTTGCGTTTTATTTCTAAGATGTTATCCAGTGGCACACCAAGAATATGGACCCATATTTAAAATTTTATCCATTAAAAAGAATATTTGAAAATTTGTTGGTCTAATACTTATACAGGGTGGGGCAATAGTGCGTCCGACTTCGATAGCTTGAGTACTATGATAGGTAGAAATTTGATGTAAAAACGCAGATAAACTAGAGAAAGAAGTCTATAATCGGAAATTATTTTTGAACATACAGGGTAAGCCAAGAAAATTATATAGGGGCAAATGACATTTTTTAAATGAAATGTGGTATGTAAAAAAAGATTTTTCAGAGCCTTCTCTTAGACTCTTTGCTGACTATTTCCAAACCACTTGGATGTAGCGATTTTTTTTGTTCAAATATTCAGCCGTATTGCGTATCAACCATGTTCAGACTCAACGGTCATGTTATCGTGTTGAGATGAACATGCTTCTGAACGCTTGACGTAAAACTTGGTATTGCGTATCGCGCTCCGTTACGGGCCCTGTTAGGAATGATGCGACGAACGGCGGGCACCAAGCGGGCATGAAGGCGGACGGAGCAAGTGAGATAGACTGTGCCAAATGACAGTGGTTAAAAAGAGAAAACGCATCCGAATAACAAGCGGCTGTGACGAATGAAATGGCGTTGGAAATTGGCGGGCTACAACGGAAAGATTTGAAGCTAACCCGTTGGAATTATTACAACCCCTAATAACCTTTGTCCATTTTTGCAGTGTGCTTGTTGAAAAATAAATCGCCTACAAAAAACTACATCGAGGCAGTTTGAGAAAATGATCAATTTCCTCAAACAAAATAAAATATTGGTGACGAAAAAAACAAAGTTATCAGAAGCTAATGCAATAAGGAGCTGTGGAACAAGTTTAATAATAAATAAATAAAAATAAATCTGTTTATTCTAAAAGAATTTTTATTTCATACAAAAATAAACATGTTCCTATACAAATAATACAAACTTTCTAGTCTAGTTACAATTTAGTCTGAGACTTGGTCCCCCTATTTGCAGCTGGATGCAGGAGGTTATGCAAAATTTTCCCGGGACAGACAATTCCGTGTTCTTCTTCCCTCTGCTAACCAACCTCTATCACCCACTAAAACAAGAAAATTTATGTTTATTGAAGTACTATGTAAAATACGTACTTTTAATTCTATCGGTACACCGGTTCTTTTTTGCCGTGGTGGAAGGTGTGATCGCAGAGCTTCTATAAAATTTTGGGCTATTGCCTTCGACACTCAAAAATTCTTGATAAAGCTCCATCTTCCAATTGGAACGGGTTACTGATATCTCTTAGATTACGCCGTTCCAGGGTTGCTCTCTGCCTAAAATACGTTATATAATAATTAAAATCCATGTTTAGGTACTTTTACCGTAATGTCTTCTTACCTTTCAAGTGCATTTTCTAGTTCCTCTTCTAGTAATTCACCCAGTGCTGCATCTCGCAAATTATCTGACGCTGCCATAATTGCGATGAAACCGACCAAATACACAAAAATATCGAAACACGTTCAGAAAAGTTAGGTTGAGCGCCGACTAGTGACAGCCGTCAGTCGTTGCGGAGCATGCGCGAAACTGCTAACGTCTCCGTCGAAGCCTCAACGGCATGTCTAGAGGTCCCGTCCAAATTTCAGACATAACATGAACGGCTAACGGGCTAGCGGCGATACGCAATACCGATTTCTCTAACATAACGTCAACTTGAGGACACGCCCCGCGTTATGTCTAACATCTTGGATACGCAATACGGCTGAATGGCATCTGCAGATGCATGTTAAAAAAATCACTACAGTCACAATTATGAGTTCTAAGAAAAAAATATGTAAAGACTAGTTAGGAAACATCTGTGGAATGTCTCTGAGTCGTTTTAACTTTTGAAAAATTATACAGGGTTAGTAGATTTAATTTTTCAATTTAGAACTTTTTGAATTTAATTTTCTCTATTTTTTCAAATAGAACATTCTGTATATCTTTTAACGAATTATGTAGAAGCTAAAAACGAACATTTTTGGTATGTACACCCCTATGGCTATTTGTAACCATTTTCGAAATATTGCCCAATAATTACAAGATTCAAGAATAATCCTAAAAAAATTACATTGTTTTTTAAATTACTCGACAGATAAAATTGTAATAAGTGCTCCAGATGTTTTGTTTACAAAAACAGCATAAGTTTTTTTAGTAAGTTTACTTTATGTTTGTATCTTGATCATTTTTTGCATTTTATATGATACGACAAGAAATACACATTTATCGCAGTTACCTGTCGTCAGTTGTCATTTTTGTGTCAATTTTGAAACATTTGAAGTTTTTTGTCGAGTTATTTGGAAAACGATCTAATTTTTTAGGATTATTCTTGAATTTTGTAATTATTTGGCGATATTTCGAAAATGGTTAAAAATAGCCATAGAAAAAATGTTTGTTTTTAGTCTCTACATCATATCGTTAAAATTTTTTACAGGGTGTTCTATTTAAAAAATGGAGAGAATTTAATTCAAAAAGTTCTAAATTGAAAAATTAAATTTAGCCATCCTGTAGAATTTTTCAAAAGTTAAAACGGATCAAAGACATTCCACAGATGTTTCCTAACTAGTCTTTAAATAATTTTTTCTTAGAACTCATAATTGTGACTGTAGTGATTTTTTTTACATGCTTTTGCAGATGTCATTATTTAAACAAAAAAAAAAAATCTCTACATCCAAGTGGTTTGGAAATAGTCAGCAATAATATTGGATTAAAAAGAGTTTAGGAAAAGGCTATGAAAAATCTTCTTTTACACACCGCATTCTATTTAAAAAAATGTCACTTACCTTTGTATAATTGTCTTGGCTCACCCTGTTTGTTAAAAAATAATTTCCGGTTATAGACTTCTTTCTCTAGTTTATCTGTGTTTTTAAATCAAATTTCTACCTATCATTGAACTCGAGCTATCAAAGTCGGACGCACTATTGCTCCACCCTGTATATTTTAGACGCTTTGTGTAGGGTGTATGGCTGCCTTAGCAAAAAGTGATGAAAGCTCGTTTATGGATGGCTCTTGAAATTATTTTCGCAGCTGTGTCCGCTGTAAAATTTTTATTAGTCCTACCTTATTGTTCAATCGAAATTATGGATTCATAACTTTTTTATAGAGCGAAATCCGGTAAAGGCGGCGTAATAGATGAAAAGTTTTCCCGCAAAGCACCCTAAATGCAAAGACCCAATAAAAAGGAAAGTTAAAGGCGCAAACGGGAAAGTGGTTGGTGGTGTAGTAAGTTTAAATTAAAAGAGCCGTAAGTCGAGCCAATATTCAGTGACGCGTACGTAATGGACCGATAAATCATCAAGTCTATCGGTCATAGGGCCTATAAGCCTTTGGTATGCCCGAAGCTTTTCCTTCTTCACCAAACTTTACGCAGTCATAATAAATCTCGGAGCTTATACGAGAATTTCAAGACCTCGTCTAAATAATGCAAATGCAGTATTTAACATGCAAACTAGTGCAACGACGCAAATTGGCGGCGTGTCTTAATTTCTATTTGCCAGCGCCATTTTTTCTCATTAAAGATTGTTAAGATTGCTTTGCACCATCCACTTTTGTTGTACGTTTTGTCCAAAACTATTTCCAGCGAAATTCGCAATTTATTCCGCATATTTCATTGCGGAAGCGCGACGTCTGACGCTTCGGGCTTACGTTTCCTCGACCCTGTCGGCGCACGGCGTCGAGACCGAGAACGATGGAGTTTCATATTGTTAATGAAGGTTTTAATAAGGTTTTCTAGCTTTCATCGGCATGGAATGAACTGGCAACAAAGAAATGAAGTAAATCAATAGTGGGCGTTCTCCTCGATTAAGACAAAATGGTAATGATTCAGAGTTTCAATTCAACAGAGGTTAAATCAACTTGCCCCAGCTGTCGCATCCATGAACGATAAAGAGGACGAAGAAGTCGAACAGATCGCTAAACTAAAAGAGAGGTTAATGTAAAAATTGTTAAGTTTATTCTAAAGTTGGTTTAGGATAGATAACTATGAAGATCGCAAAGGAAACGAAAACGACCCGATATAGTTTTGCAAAACAAAGACATGATTGTTGCAATTGTCACACAAAACTCAAATAATGAGAAACTTTAAGGGATTCAACTACCATTTGTAACTTGAAGAGTCTTCGATTTGGTCAAAATTCCGAGGTAAAAAACTTTTAAAAAGTTAAAAATTGGCTTCAGCTAAAATTTAACATATCTGCAATTCAACTAAAATTGCTCTTGCAGTAAAAGTATGAAGAAAAAAAGTTTATTTTCTAAACTAGTCATCCGCCTTCTCTAACTCTAGAAATTTGTTAAAGTTAATGGTTTCATAATCGTTCCGGGTTTTCACTTACCCTCGTATCTCCAGAGTGCCGTAATAGCAGAATAATTTTAATAATTCCTAAGCCGCGTAAGTCCCGAAATCTAAATAGAGATCGCCGTTCGCAGCAGTTTGGGTCCAATTAAAAATCTTCCGACAGTTGCATTAGCAATACGTTTAGATCTTAAACTTTTTTACCCGTTCCACAAACACCAAATCTCTTATCAGTCAAACAAGTTTATAAGTTCCACGTGTTTCCAACTAACTCTAACAACGGCATCAACCGGAAAACTCGCCGTTTTAGTTCTTTGTCCGAACTACTTGGGCATGACGTGGATAGATAATTTTCCAATTCCATTCACGTACCTAACACTGTCGAAATAGTACACTGCCAACATTTAAAGAAACCTACAACAATTCCCTGATATGCTTGAACTTTAGTTTCTCTTCAAGCTGCTGAATTTACAGCATCCAGCAGACGAAGCATGGGGCGGTTAAATAAATGACCACACCATGAATCAACAGTTCTATTCCCAACTCGATTCCACCTCCAATAAAAGCTCGCCGCGACGCTGCTGGCTGGCGACGGAATAATGCAGGAGACGGGACAAATGGTGCAAGATTGCAACTGCAGACAAACTCGGAAGCTTCTCTTCATGATGATGAACACGTCAAAGTTTTAACGTAATTAAAGTGATCGTTGTGCTAGTTCGTCATGACGTTCTCTTTGATTAAGACGGTAATCGTGTTGGGTAATGGCATCGTTACGTTGTGAGGCTTCGAAGCGATAAAAGCTCAGTAAATCTATAAACACTGGTTTAGGGACCATCAAGGCGTAGTTTAGGAGCTTCTGTCTTGTTGAAAGTTGGCGCTGTAATGGTATGGATTATTTACTGAACTGGTGGCAGCCAGTTATAATTTAAGTAAGTTCCTGATTGTGGGGTCGCAATTTCCGCTATAGTGGGCGAGATTTAGAGGGTAAACGTAAGGACCTCGCCAAGCTATTAAAACGTTAGAAAGTCTTTATTAACATTTAGCAAAATATTTAGAAATATTTGATAGGTGGGTACAGTTTTCATGACAAGTAAAAGGTCTTTGAGACAGTTACAAATTTGGTTATCACAGTAATTGTTAGAAATTTATTTCCACTAGGGTCCGGTTATGATTGATTAAGAAAACCCAACAGTTGTTTTTATTATTGTCATTTTTGCTAGAGTTGGAGAATTCTGAGTCGCTGGCAGTTGGTTGTTGGTTTCTAGACCGGAGCTTAGTGGAGCTTTTGGATAAGCGCTGGGTTTTGGGGTTGATCGCCTTGGTGGCGTCCGTGCGCAATTAAGCAAGTTCGGCTGGGTCTGGAAATCGTGGCAACTTTCCAGACTTGGTTTGATAAGTATGCAAATTTTTGGGGGCACTCCCGGTGCCCAGTCAACTTGTGATTTAGGATTAAATTGAAGAGTCGGCGCGGTATCTGTGCGGAATCAAATTGAAATCCTCCAATCAAGATGTTTTCAAGGCAGCGCCTCAGTAATGAAAGACGACGGGTTATTATGAGACGGCAATCTTCTGGTTTTATTCGAATTGGAATAGGTACTGATAAAGAAAGAGCTAATGACCGCCGGTTTGAATGGAGATGGCTCTTGCAGTCGTAGATTCCTGCTACTTTTTAATATTCCCAAATGCGGCCGTAACTCGGAACAGCGGCCGGATATCAATTTATGTTTTCTCTTTTAAGTTCGGGCTTCGTATCTGGGTCGGCAGCACCGCGTGCCAACTTCACCGGAAGTATGAGATACACTCACTTGAGTTTGGCAACAAAAAATCTTTTAGGGATTATCCGAACACTGGGCGCGAATAAACAAAAAAAGCAGATGGTCCCTCGTAATTCAGGAGACAATAAACTGATACTGGAGTGCTGTCGGAGGAGCGGACCTTAACAACTCTAGACGTCTCAATGGAGCGGATCATGGGGGCTTTAGCAAGGGCGCCTCCATATATCTCGAGGACCCTTCGATCACTTATCAATTATCATACCAGCGTCCGCATTTAGACCGATTTCTGGACCACTTTCCCGGATCGCAAAAATTGGATAGGTAGATGAGGCAACTCTCCCGGCAGTGGGGTCTCTGGGGGCGGCGTTGGCAGCTAATTCTTTTTCTGTATGTGCCGTGTGTGCTGGGGTGGCGTGAGGATAAGTGGCCTTGACTACGTCCAGGTCTTCCCCCGACAGCTTTTTACCCTCTCGGGGGCAGAGGAACCGCAGCAAAACGTCTAAGCTGTTATCTAACAAATGGCAGCAAAGTTAAGCCACTCATCTTCGCATGATTGATCCGAAATGGATGGACGATTTCGGGAATTATTACTGTCAGTGCAGGCAGTATGGCGGGAATTTGCGCAGAATTTTTACAGCGGACGCGTGATTTTACACGAGTTTTATTATCACTTCAAAAGCACTCACCCTAATGCAAGGTGCTGCCGCTTTTTCTAACTAGCGACAACGTCAAATCCTGTTATGAACGGGAGACCCGCCGGCAAATTCATAATGCAATTAGTGCCGAACTAAAGAATATACGCGCCGCTTTGTCATTTAAAAATAAGTGTCATCTGCAATCAGGGCCAAAGGCGGCACGGCCTCTTGATCTGGGTGGCGGGTGTACTGACGAAATTAAGTGTTAAAACATAAGGAATGCGTCCAAGAAAATTTTGCAAGGCTACTTCATAAGATTGTAAAGTTGCCGAAGAAATTTGCGCTACCATAGAATATCAAAAATATTTGGAATTGCTACATAAAATTTTTTATTTAAAACATTCGAACGGGAATGTCTTATAAATAGATTTCTTACAAAATTAGAAAAGCCACTAAGTTTCGATTTTTTATAATATTCAAACTCTTGTAACTTCTGAACGGACAGACTTACATCAAATCCAAATACATCAAATTTCTCCATTTCACAAAAGCTATCGAAAATTGTATGTCTAATAATAAAAAACTTGAAATTTGCAATTTATGTCGATTTTGACAAAAATTTTGAATTGAAACATTCGAACGGCCATATCTTAAAAAGTACGGCTTGTACAGGGAAACTACGGTTAGATTTATGTTATGCGGTTTGAAATCTATAAAATTAAGTCATAAAATCGATGTAAAAAATTTCAATATTTTCGACTTTTTTTTCTACCTCAATCGATAGAAATTCGAAAAATTCCTAAATTCGACATTGTTGCACCTAAAGGCTGGAAATAAACATTTTCTTATGTAATAGGATTTCCTGAATTCAAATCCGTAATCAATTTGACGCTAGAATAAATAGATTTCTTATAAAATTAGAAAAACCACTAAGTTTCGATTTCTTATAATATTCCAACTCTTGTAACTTCTGAACGGACAGACTTACATCAAATCCAAATACATTAAATTTCTCCATTTCACAAAAGCTATCGAATGCTATATGAACAAAAATTGTATGTCTAATAATAAAAAAGTTGAAATTTGCAATTTATGTCGATTTTGACGAAAATTTTGAATTGAAACATTTGAACGGTCATATCTTAAAAAGTACGGCTTGTACAGGAAAACTACGGTTAGATTTATGTTAAGCGATTCGAAATCTATAAGATTAAGTCATAAAATCGATGAAAAAAATTTCAATATTTTCGACTTTTTTTTTCTACCTCAATCGATAGAAATTTGAAAAATTCGTAAATTTGACATTGTTGCACCTAAAGGCTGGAAATAAACGTTTTCTTATGTAATGGGCTTTCCTGAATTCAAATCCGTAATCAATTCGACGCTAGAATAAATAGATTTCTTATAAAATTAGAAAAACCACTAAGTTTCGATTTCTTATAATATTCCAACTCTTGTAACTTCTGAACGGACAGACTTACATCAAATCCAAATACATTAAATTTCTCCATTTCACAAAAGCTATCGAATGCTATATGAACAAAAATTGTATGTCTAATAATAAAAAAGTTGAAATTTGCAATTTATGTCGATTTTGACGAAAATTTTGAATTGAAACATTTGAACGGTCATATCTTAAAAAGTACGGCTTGTACAGGAAAACTACGGTTAGATTTATGTTAAGCGATTCGAAATCTATAAGATTAAGTCATAAAATCGATGAAAAAAATTTCAATATTTTCGACTTTTTTTTTCTACCTCAATCGATAGAAATTTGAAAAATTCGTAAATTTGACATTGTTGCACCTAAAGGCTGGAAATAAACGTTTTCTTATGTAATGGGCTTTCCTGAATTCAAATCCGTAATCAATTCGACGCTAGAATAAATAGATTTCTTATAAAATTAGAAAAACCACTAAGTTTCGATTTCTTATAATATTCCAACTCTTGTAACTTCTGAACGGGCAGACTTACATAAAATCCAAATACATCAAATTTTTCCATTTCACAAAAACTATCGAATGCTATATAAACAAAAATTGTATTTCTAAAAACAAAGTAGTTGAAATTTGCAATTTATGTCGATTTTGACGAAAATTTTCAATTGAAACGTTCGAACGGTCATATCTTAAGAAGTACGACTTGTACAGGGAAACTACAGTCAGATTCGTGTTAAGCGGTTCAAAATTTTTCAGATTAAGTCATAAAATCGATGTAAAAAATTTCAATATTTTTGACTTTTTTTTTCTACCCCAATCGATAGAAATTCGAAAAATTCCTAAAATCGATATCGTTGCTTCTAAATGCTGGAAATTAGCGTTTTCTTATGTAATCGGTTTTCCTGAATTTAAATCCGTAATCAATTCGACGCTAGAATAAATAGATTTCTTATAAAATTAGAAAAACCACTAAGTTTCGATTTCTTATAATATTCCAACTCTTGTAACTTCTGAACGGGCAGACTTACATTAAATCCAAATACATCAAATTTCCCCATTTAACAAAAGCTATCGAATGCTATATGAACAAAAATTGTTTGTCTAATAATAAAGAAGTTGAAATTTGCAATTTAGGTCGATTTTGACGAAAATCTTGAATTGAAACATTTGAACGGTCATATCTTAAAAAGTACGACTTGTACAGGGAAACTACGGCCCGATTCGTGTTAAGCGGTTCGAAATCTTTCAGATTAAGTCATAAAATCAATGTAAAAAGTTTCAATATTTTTGACTCTTTTTTTCTACCTCAATCGATAGAAATTTGAAAAATTCCTAAATTCGACATTGTTGCACCTAAAGGCTGGAAATAAGCGTTTTCTAATGTAATCGGCTTTCCTGAATTCAAATCCGTAATCAATTCGACGCTAGAATAAATAGATTTCTTATAAAATTAGAAAAACCACTAAGTTTCGATTTCTTATAATATTTCAACTCTTGTAACTTCGGAACGAGCAGACTTTCATCAAATCCAAATACATCAAATTTCTCCATTTCACAAAAGCTATCGAATGCTATATGAACAAAAATTGTATATCTAATAATAAAAAAGTTGAAATTTGCAATTTATGTCGATTTTGACGAAAATTTTGAACTGAAACATTTGAACGGTCATATCTTAAAAAGTACGGCTTGTACAGGGAAACTACGGTTAGATTTATGTTAAGCGGTTCGAAATCTATCAGATTAAGTCATAAAATCGATGTAAAAAATTTCAATATTTTCGACTTTTTTTTTCTACCTCAATCGATAGAAATTCGAAATATTCCTAAATTCGACATTGTTGCACCTAAAGGCTGGAAATAAACATTTTCTTATGTAATAGGATTTCCTGAATTCAAATCCGTAATCAATTTGACGCTAGAATAAATAGATAACTTTTAAAATTAGAAAAACCACTAAGTTTCGATTTCTTATAATATTCCATCTCTTGTAACTTCGGAACGGGCAGACTTACATCAAATCCAAATACATCAAATTTTTCCATTTCACAAAAGCTATCGAATGCTATATAAACAAAAATTGTATTTCTAATAATAAAGTAGTTGAAATTTGCAATTTATGTCGATTTTGACGAAAATTTTGAATTGAAACATTCGAACGGTCATATCTTAAATAGTACGGCTTGTACAGAGAAACTATGGTTAGATTTATGTTAAGCGGTTCGAAATCTATAAAATTAAGTTATAAAATCGATGTAAAAAATTTCAATATTTTCGACTTTTTTTCTACCTCAATCGATAGAAATTCGAAAAATTCCTAAATTCGACATTGTTGCACCTAAAGGCTGGAAATAAGCGTTTTCTTATGTAATCGGCTTTCCTGAATTCAAACCCGTAATCAATTTGACGCCAGAATAAATAGAATTCTTATAAAATTAGAAAAACCACGAAGTTTCGATTTCTTATAATATTCCAACTCTTGTAACTTGTGAACGGGTAGACTTACATCAAATCCAAATACATCAAATTTCTCCATTTCACAAAAGCTATCGAATGCTATATGAACAAAAATTGTATGTCTAATAATAAAGAAGTTAAATATTGCAATTTAGGTCGATTTTGACGAAAATCTTGAATTGAAACATTTGAACGGTCATATCTTAAAAAGTACGACTTGTACAGGGAAACTACGGCCCAATTCGTGTTAAGCGGTTCGAAATCTTTCAGATTAAGTCATAAAATCGATGTAAAAAATTTCAATATTTTCGACTCTTTTTTTCTACCTCAATCGATAGAAATTCGAAAAATTCCTAAATTCGACATTGTTGCACCTAAAGGCTGGAAATAAGCGTTTTCTAATGTAATCGGCTTTTCTGAATTCAAATCCGTAATCAATTTGACGTCAGAATAAATAGATTTCTTATAAAATTAGAAAAACCACTAAGTTTCGATTTCTTATAATATTCAAACTCTTGTAACTTTTGAACGAGCCGACTTATATTCAATCCAAATACATCAAATTTCTCCATTTCAGAAAAGCTATCGAATGCTATATGAACAAAAATTGTAAGTCTAATAATAAAGAAGTTGAAATTTGAAATTTAGGTCGATTTTGACGAAAATTTTGAATTGAATTTAGGAAGCCATAAATGAACAAAAAATATAGGAATTTTAATAAAAAAAACTATATTTATACATAAATATATAATAAATTTATTTAATCTTTTATTTAAAAAATAAAATTCTAAAGAATAATTTGTACTTCTGAACGGGCAGACTTACATCAAATCCAAATACATCAAATTTCTCCATTTCACAAAAGCTATCGAATGCTGAATAAACAAAGATCGTATGTCTAATAATAAAGAAGTGGAAATTTGCAATTTAGGTCGATTTTGGCGAAAATTTTGATTTAAAACATTCGAACGGTCATATCTTCGCCCACTTTAGAAGTCTCTGAAATTATTTTGATATCTAGAATGCTGGATCCTTAGTTTTCACGTAATAACGTCAATCTCGCTTTCTCCGGTTCATAGTTAGGTAATTAACAACATAGTTTTACTTTCATGACACACACTGAAAACGTTCAAGTTCACTAGCTTTCCTCAAAATTACATAAAGTTTAAATTTTCCCAGCCGCACGACCATAACATTTGCATAAAGAGCTGCGTAAGAGTAACGCAAACATAAGAAATACGCAGGACCATTACGAATAACTCCATTGCTTTATTATAGCCCAACTTTGCGTATTATGCAGGTATTTCTCATGTTCTTATGCTCACATCAATTATTGCAAACAAGCTCTTACTTGTCAATTGTTATGGGTGTAAGAATCGAGCTTGCTGCGGTTATGTCGAAATTTTAAACTTTCATCGCCTCACTCGCAAATTACCATTACCGTCTTCAAAAACTACCTCCACCATTGAGACTTCCTATCCCATTGTGAAGATGGCGCTCGGAACGAGCCGCAAAGGAGTTTAAAACTATTCTACCCCTTCGCAACTCCTGCGAGACCATCCCGTTGCGATTGTTCCCGTCGAAGAACAACTCCGGTCTGGACGCGTGTGCTCTCCCTAATCAGGCTAACTACTGGCAGTGACGGCGGCGGGCGCTCCTTTTGCCACCAGATAGCAGGAAGCTCGTTAGCTGTTATCGCCTCGGCGGGGCAGTTGTCACAGATAAGGCCCGTTCACAATGCCTACCAGCTTGATAACAGTACCTCATAAAGCCCTCACTGTCTCCGAAACCGTCTTTCGTGCACGTTTCGGTTATTGTTAACGTACTTAAAAAGCCGTCGCGACGCCCAACGTCGCCAGCTTAATAGCCAACTTTCACAACGACAATTTTTGATTTCGCAGCAAGTCGTTACGACGAAGCTTGTGGCAGTTGCGTAGTTGGTCACTTCTAAATTAAGAGGGGTCTCGGCAAAAAGTTAAAACAAATTTCAACAATATACTTACGTTGGTTGGTCATGTTCAAAATCTTTAGTTAATTCATCACTAAAATTTGCGTCGAAAAAGATCTTAAAATGAATAGATTAAAAACTTTTATCAGGTATGAATTTATAAATACATATTTCAAATGGGCGGGGAGACCAAAGTAAGTACCTACCGAGAGCGCTACCGCGGAGAGTAACTATCGTAGTTGGGGCCTTAATTGCTGGAAGTTCAGGTCTGGGAGCTGCAATTTAAGTTTGCTGTAAAGGTATGAAAAATAAAAGTCTGAAATCTAATTTGCCCGGCAGGCAACTGCGATGTTGCAGAATTTCTCTCAGTTTAAAAATTTAATTTTATTAGTTGGTTGATTAACGGCGATAAGTTGGGGAGAATTGGGTCGTCGGCGTCAGTGGGTGGGCCGAAAACAAACCCAATAATTCGTCCGGCTTCCCGACTTCCACTACCGATATTTTTTTCGCGTTAACAGCTTCAAGAAAGCGCAGCTTTGAAATTCGTACACGTAACACTTGGACGTGACAAGGTTAATTTTATGAAGCTCGTTGTTGTACATTTCCAGGCACCGGTATCGATTCCGCCTATTTGCTTTTATTGCCACGCACAGTTTTTCAATTAAATTTTGAAAGCCTGCATCTAACGATTCTCACCTGCTCCCGGAACAAAAGAATTAATTCTGGGTGTTTTCAATTATTTACAGGAGTGTTGCCGCCGCCATATTTTTATTTTTTCCGGGCCCGTGGATTTCTGCACGTGTGTGTGCCCGGGAAGAAAATGCGTACGTCAGATCATGTTTCGGATATAAGTTAGAATAAGCACCCTCCCTAGGCACATTGCGGATATCAGACACGCAGGTCCTGCAGGATTCCTGTAAATTCCTGCGTGTGCTCCCGTTCCATTCCAGCCGGAAAATGTAACTGAGCGAAAAATTGTGCTGTGCATTGTTTATCTCCAGGAGCCAAAAATATGAATGTTTAATGTAGGTAAACATTTTGTTCCGAATTAATTGCCGCGTATAAACGTGAACAAACAAGAATTTAACAGGTAGCAAATATGTGAGATTGTTGCTTTTGTTATTATTTGTTGCAATTTTTCTCAAAACGTATTATTTGACGACTGGAAAAATAAACAACAGTTAGATGACGGGTAACAAGGATCAAGTGTTATTGCCGGGATGTCGCAATTTGGGGCTGCTGGTCCGCTTTTTAACTCTTCCTTAACATAACTTTGCAGCTGTGAAGCTCAAGAAAATATTAGTACCTATATCGACAATAACATCATACATACCTGATATTGTTTAGACTTAAAACCGTAAATATTCAAACTTCTGAAGTCAAAAAACAGAGAATTAAATATGTAACCAAGTTGTCCTGGGTCTCTATAGCCACCGCCTCCTATTTGGGGATTCTTAGACCTGACTTAGAATTTCTTAAAAAAAAATTCTTAACTAATGTGATCTTAGGGCCTGATTTCGAGTTACTATAGTTGCGATAGCCTTGACCACTCACCTCAAAGTTATAACAATTAAATGCATGACCTGAAGCAAATCCCGTAAAAGATGAATTAACTTTTGACGGAATTTGATTTAAAATAGTCAATTTTGAATTAATTTTGCTCGTGTCTTTAATTACATTTAGAATTATTTTCCAGGAAATTTATTGTTCTCATTTCTTTATTATTTATTCTTTATTACTCAATAGGCCAGTTGGCCCAGTTACAGGAAAATTAAAACAAATCCAAAAGAACTTAATTAATTATACACATGAGTTTAACTCAATTACACATTTAACTTAAAGAAATAAAAAGAAGAAAAGAAAAAACAAGAAATAAGATCTCATCTCACAATCAGGTTGGATAAAAAAATTGTAATGGGTTTTATAATCGTAAGATATTTACTACATTTAAAAAAAAAATTACGTTGCAACTACTCGCAAACACCAACTTGAAATCAGGGTCTTAATGTGTTCCTTCTGCCATTTCAACTTGATTGACCATTACCTCTATCAGAGCTTCATCCCTAAAATCTCCTTAAAATCTTCACGACTTTTGTGGTAATGCATCATTTTTATTCAATGGTTATGTGTCTGTCAGAAAATGTACATAGTTCCAGATAATGTCAATTGGCGTCAAACTGCAAACAAAAAAATTGCCAATTTGCTTTTTTGATGAATATTGCGTGCAATTTGAGGATTAGCGCCTTTACCAGGAAATGAAATGATTAACGGCGTTAGTAATTGTTCATAAATAAATTCAGCAACGATTGAAACTGGTTCGGAACCAACTGGCTTTCAATTTGTTATTAATAAACTCCGCCACCATAAATTGAACAATATTAAATTTAGTTAAAATTAATTAAAATCAAAGCTTAAAAAATTCGACACATTGACAACAAAACTCCATCACGATATTAAAAAAGTTAACAAATATTTCTGGACACCCAATGCACTAAAGAATCGGCATTATTTTATTATTCATCTCAATTTTGTAATATTCACAAGCGGCAGGATACTTCTTCGCTTCTCTTTTTTTCGGCTTCTTCTCATTTATTAAAGGCTTTACTTTTCGTAATTGGCCACCGCCGTTGTTTTGCTAAAATCGTGAGTGTTAATTTTTAAATTGCTGCGGTTTATAACTCGTTTCGCCGAACAGCCTGAATAATTAACGATGGAATTGAATGGTGTAACGTAATTCGAAACAAATTTGAAATTCAGTTCGCTATCAATTTATCAATACCTGCTGATCGTTTGAAAGGGCAATTTCCACAAGCCGACCATGTCGAATGCGGTTCCTGCAGAGTAAATGTAATTAAAGCGGTGTGATAGTGGTGGTAGTTTCCCTTCAACTCGTGCAATTTTCTTGTTAGGTATCAAAGTTTCACTATTATTATTGTAATTTCAAAATCGGCATCGAAACTGTAAAATTATTAATTTTATCGGTAGCGCTCTAATTATCAGCGGATTCGGGCTTATCTACGTGATTTACGCTAATGATTTAACTTTTCATTCCAATATGCTTGCTGGGGTTAATCGATTCTTGAAAACTTCATCTCGGTTAGGGGGATGGACCAATCGAACTTCTCGGACGGCTAACTTTTGTATTTAATAAATATCTTGTCACCGCTAATACAAAAAGAATAGATCGACAAATATAAATTAGTTCTAGATACGTGTTGACAGGTTGCTGTAATTGCTGTGAAGATAATTATTTTCTAAATAAATTGCCTTCAACCTCGATAAACAGTAAAAGTAATAAAACTTGGAAATCTGAAAAAAATTGAAAAATATTAAGAAGAAATAAAAAGTCAAAAGGTAGAATTTTAGGCTTTTTGCTGCAATAGTTAAATTTATTAAAAATATTATAACAACAGTACTTAAAAAACAAACCTTGTTTTAGCTGTCAAGTCAACAAAAATCAACATTAATATTTGATAAAATAATTTCGTTCATTCAAATAATAAATATTACAGTTCCATCAAAATCTCGCGAATCTTCTAGGTACCCCATAGAAAGTTGCAGGAACTCCATAAGTCTCGCTCGGCTTTGCCGGGACCTCTTCCGAATCATCATCGAAATCAAAAAAGGTTTTTGTAGGTACCCCATAGGCGCTGCTAATTTTTGGTAGAACGAATTTTGCTTCTGGTATTCCGTAAGAAGTGGCTGGAGGTGCTCCGTACTCCTGTGAAGGTTTCTTGACGCTCACCTTAGGCACCCCGTAATCACTTGAGGGTGTTTTTGGCACCGTTTTCCTAATCGGAACTCCATATTCTTGTGAGAGAGTTTTAGGTACTCCATAGGTACTGGAAGGTTTTCTTGGAACCCCGTATTCAGTTGTGGGGCGTTTTACGATCACTGCAGGTGTTCCATATTCAGTTTGGGGCCGCTTGGGAATGCCGTATTCGTTTGATGGTTGTTTTGGTGCCACTCTTTCTATTGGAGTTCCATATTCAATTGAAGGCCGTTTTGGTACGCCATATGCGCTTGAAATTTTAGGCACCTCGTAATCTGTTGAGGGGTGTGAGTGAACGACGGATTTGTACTTGGCTTCTGGGTAGAGAGCTAGACTGGTTCCTACAAGGAGCGACAAGAAAATGCTGGTAATCTGCGAAAATACACAAATAGAAAAACTGAAGCTGTAACAATTATGGAAGACGTTACCATATTGTCGGTTGAGGTGTAACTGACGGACTTTCAAGCTCTACGGAGGTTTTTATAGCTACCTGAAGAAATATGCGAAAACGAACAATTTCGTCATTAACTTCAAGGCACAAGAACAAATTTAAGTGGTCAATGAAAGTAATTAGGTAAAAATTTCCAAAATGACCGGTCAATAATGTGAATTTAATTTTGTGTAATGTGTAATTTTGTCACCTAATATTTCGCGAAAGCGAAAGTACACATCCCTAGGCAATTTCAAATAGTTACTACTTTTTCTCATTTTGTTCGAGGTTGGTCAAACCACATTCTTATAGGAAATAAGAAACAAAAGTTAGGAGAGAAAGAAGAAAATTACACAAAAGTCGTTACGTCATGAGAGAAATTGCTAACTGACCCAATTTTAGCAGGTTAGTATAGATAAAATAGACAAAAGTACAGAAATAAGAAAGAAATTTTTTATTTTTATTACGAGTAGATATGACTTTCCTGTTTCTCAATTGTTGAGAAAAATTTTAGTTTTTTTTACTGAATTTAATTTAATTAAAGTCAGCACGTTATTTTGCTTAGGAAAGCTAATTATAGCAAGCCAATCGTCATATCATTCAAAGCTACCTGGAACGGCTCTGCAGATTGACTCGAAAAGACAGGTAGCAGCGTTTAATTAAGGCTACTAATTCCAGCTTGAAATCTGCGCCGTTACAAAGTCAATCAATCACTTAAGAAGCCCTAAAAAGAAAGAAACAAATGATTGATGGCTGGAAATAAAAACCAATGCAGCTCTCGGGTTAAAACGTACAAATTTAGAAGCACCCCGTGCGTTTTCATCGATTGGAACGTTTTGCCATAACAAGCTGGAGAATTTTTCAGGAATTCGAGTCCGCGACATATCGACAGGCTATGAATAGCTTTATTATTTCTGATATCGTCTCTTGGTAAAGAGTTGACTTGAGATCCACCGCGTCGGCTGAATTTTATCAAAGAGTGCAAGCATTTCGGCCGCAGGCCGCCGCCATTAAGGGAATGGAAAAGGGTTCACGCCTGGACACGCTATTGCTGTGTTAACAATAGCGAGTCGTACGTGAAGGTTACAAGGATACACCCGACAGGGTCGGAGGTCATCAGGATATGGCCAATACTAGGATTTAGGGGGCTTCTTTTAGGGCGAAAGGTTATGACGTTTTTAGGGGCGCCTACAAGGAATGTGATGCGGATGGCTACTTGCGTCCTGCATTTTAATAGCAAAATTATGGTAACCGCAGATTTTTGCACGGTTTGTGCTATTTCCAACGAGCACCGCCCTTTTCGAATTTGTTCTTACATAATTGTCGCCACCCCCTAAATTCCCCGAGCTATTTAGAACGGAAAGCTCTCGCAAATCGAGTTAAGTTGTTTCTCTTAATTTCGTTGACATTTTTCATAAATTGCCGTAAATGTCGGCGGGTTTATCCGGGACTTCAACGATTCGTGTTTATCTTTTGCCGAGATTGAATGAATGCGACACAGAGAGCATACTAAACAAAAACGGCTTGATCTCGGTCGAGGGTACAGTTGGATGGAACAAAAGGGGAATCAGCAGAAAGAAACTATTCAGCCGAAGATGTTGAGACTCAAAGCAAATTGGGATCGCATCAATGGGGCCGAAACGTCTTTTTGTCTTGCCAGAGTGGCGTTCCGCCCTCTTGACGACACGACAAAACTCGGCCTGTTTAAGAGGTATTTGCAAATGAGAATTCATTGCGGAGTTGGCAAAGACGTAACCCAGTTAAGCAAATAAAGCTGGAGATTTTGACAAAAAATCGATGTTTGTCCAATCAGTAAATTATTATAACTGAACCTCAATATCTTAATAACGATCCTTCTAGGCCTAGGTACTACACTAAATTAATTTAGTTGACAAGTGAACCAACAAAATAAAAGACGATAAAGGACGATAACAACAATAATGTTAAAAAAGCAACGACGGTTGTGCAAAATTGTGAAATTCCCAAACCGCGTGGTAATGTCAAAGTAAATTTTCCGGGGATATTGTGAGCTCGGTGGCACTGTACGTAGGGGTAATGGGTTCCAAACTAGTTATTATAGTGTTTATTATTGGGTCGAAAGCGCATCTTTGGACTCCGAATTACGGTCGGAAATGCGGCGATTCGCCCGGCGCATCCGCCAATTCGTCGCGATTTACAAACTTTTGTCTCTTTGTGGCAGAAAATTATCGTAACGCGCTGAAATTTGCCAGGTCCCTCAAGTTTGCGGTCGGGGGTCAGCGAAGCGTCGTAATTGTTATTGGAATTATGAAAGTGAGATTGGTCATTTTGCGCGAGCAACCGACCGATGAATTCTATCAGCGTCATCCACAATTTAATTCATTATCCTAACACAGAATGATTCCTGTTGAAACGGCCGCTATCAGCATTAGTGAAGTCCATGTCGTTGGCCGGTTATTCTCTCAAGTTTGGACAGGAACTCTAAGTTCGCAGTGATAATATTACACCGGTGCCGCCTCTGGGAACACTACAGCAGTTTCAGTTAGGTACGAAGTTTGCAGCAGTCTGATGCAATTGTTCAAAGCATTAATGACACTTGAACAACTACTCAGGCTGTTTTGTTGACGTACCCACCCTCGTCGCAAATATTCCGGTAAAACCGACGCCCCAGTACCATTAGCGATAGGTACGTGGAGGTGGGCTTCATCAATGAACTCGACTCTGCAAATAGGGTTGGCAAAGTTGCGATCATTAAATTGTAGCGTGAAGAGGGCGAACTCGACCGATCCCCGAGATTTTCCCCAAATTTACAATGGGGAAAATAAAAGAAATTTTTAGCAGCGACGAAAAAGGTGTTCAGGGGTAGTTTGGCGAGACCGGGTAATTTGGAGGAGCGCGATTTAAATGGGAGCATAAATCGAGTTACGACCTCTTATATGTTCTAATTTTCCTAGAACCCCCCAAAGTCTAGCGTTAATAACCTAAAGTTGCTCTAGCTCCTGCCATAGTTTCCTTACCAGACCGTAATTCCCTATTTGCGCCCCCAAAAATTAATCAAATTATTAACAAAACTTGCCTTAATGATCGTCGATTGTCAAGTTTTTGGGGAGAGTGAGAACTGAGGTATCATAAAATCGTTTCCATTTATGGGGACAGTGGAGTCGCATTAAGTAGGTGACTACGGAACGGCTTTCATAAATGTTGATGTTATTATTATAGAGGCGTTTCCTTACGACGGTTTCCTGGGCTGACGCAGCTTTCCCGGTATGCATTAGCTATTAAAGCCTCAACATAACCTAATTTCCTTAGATTGTGTGACGATAACGGGAATGGGGCCTGCGAACAGGTGAAAGGATATTATCAAACACAATTTTTACCCTGCCTTAATCTAAAGCACGGACGTTAAACCCGAATTGGCAATTTACAACAAAACCTTTGACATCAACATCAGAAACAAAGACGCATTGTCGAGAAACTTCGCAACGTAAATATTTGATCTATGAGATTGCCGCTAACGAGAGTAAAATAGACTATTTTATAGCCAATAAAACCGTTCTTCAGAATTATGTCGGTAAACGACTTCTTTCAGCCGTCGAGGAACATGCTGAAATGACGGGACGCGATTTGAAAAGTTTTCACCCAGAGACGCAACGAGTCTACAAACAAGTCTGCATACGTTTTTAAAAATCGAGTTACCCCTCACAATATGGCTCTAGAATAGCCTATTAAGGAACAAATTGAATCGGAAAAACTTATAAAGTGCATAATAAGAATCGTATAAAAGAAACCCGGCGCTCTCCTCGTAATAAAATCCCCAGTTGGAATATGAGCGTCTAATCGACAAGTTGGTGGCGAATTGCCGCCAGAAACTTGACAGATCCTGATTTAACATGCAAACTGCACGGCCAGAAGTTACGATGAGAAATATTCAACAGTTGCATCAACGAGTAATTTTGCTGATAATTCAAGAATCTGTGGAGCAAATCTCGTTAAATTTTTACGACTTTACCAACTTACCGTTTGAATATTTCAAGCAAAATTGTTTGGTATTTTGCAAATGCAGTGTGTCAACATAAACTGACTCGTTTTAAAGCAATTAATAACCGCAACAGTGCTCGGCACTTGTACAAATCACTTTAACGCACCAAATCAATAATTATTGTTAAATTTAAATATTTCAAGTTTAGTTTCATTTGGCAGCTTCCAATTTTCATGTTGCCCAACATAATTCGGAAAGCACTAAAAGTTCTTTAAATACATGTGTCCGTGCCCGGATTTCAGATGGAAGTATTGCAAACTTCGGAATCATATTTTAGACTCGGATTGGAACACCGGCTTTGATAATAAATCGTGCAACTATGAAGAAAAATTAATCGCTTCAACAACAAATTCGTGTTTGTTTAGGTACTTTCATGTTTCTGATATTAATCTCGCCCTCTTGCTGTCATTCTATCTACAACTATATACAGGATGTTTCCAAATATTACTCAAACCGTAACGGCTTTAGGTATTTATTATCCAATTTGAGTACCTAAATAAAAAACTTTTGGAAATTATTCTTTAAACACATATAACATCTAGTCGTCCCGGTGTAGGACGTCTAGATTAAGTATCACAAATGGCTAGAGCTCGCTGAGGGGTAGGCTGATGTAGACGCCAACCGGATATTAAAAGAGGCCATTGCAAACTGTTGTCGGCACTTTCCGCAAGAGGCGCTAGTAGTTTAAAATTTCAACCATTTTCTTGGTTTATATAGATAGTTCCTCATAGATGTCGCTGTCATCCCAGATTGAGTAAAGTATTCTGTATTATACATCTATATCGATTATTATGGCTTCTGGCACAGAGAGCGCGCTGACCTTTGTCAAGAGTATCGATCTAATACTGCATGATGTGAAATTTTTACTTTTAAGATTGATTTTATCTATACAAATTCGAATACAAGTTATCACTCTAACGCAATTTTTATCTGAGATATTAGGTACTTGTCAAAATTAAATATTAGTGGGACATCCGGTATATAGGTACCTAATCTGATGCTCTTTACGAAAATGCATTTATGTATTTCTGGCACATATTTATGAACCTCAACATGCAAGTGCGTTTTGGAGTAGTACTATTGAGGCATGCGGTGAAAGAATTTTACATTTAAAAAGACATATTAAGGTAAAACGTTTAATAAATTTTAATTCAGCCTCTGAAGCGGTGATTAGTTGAAGCAACGAAGTAGCATATTTTTGTATCGATTGCTATAATTATTCAGCCTTTGTACATTAACGTTATTTCATCCGGCGTCGACCCACTTTGATCTTGATAATTTAATTCACGCACCCCTACTTCGTATTTCTTATACCCAGGACGAGTTGAACCATCTGCGATAAGAACGCATCAAATTAGTTATTGACGATTAAGCTTGCTAGGCCATCGAATTCAACGTTGTTAATTCCTTCGTGGATTCAACATAATTATTTGCGTTTCATTTGCGTCAATGAAAATTTAAATCCGAGTCTAGCACAGCAATTACGAAAGTAAACATACAAACAATACTGACGTCAAAATTGGCTGATTATTTCATGAACGTAACAAATATGTTGTTACGAGTTCCATCCAAACAACCCAGTGTTTTCAACTATTACGGGCGCGTCAAGCACAGAAACGGCACTTTGGCCAAGAAGAGAAGAGGCAATAATAAATTAGACCGCGCAAAACAGAAAAGGCAATACTGCTTGTATTATTATGCAGATTACACTTTAATTGGATTCTGCCTCCGGTAATTTGTCGGTTCCAATAATTTTTTGCGCTTTTGTCTTGATTCCGCAAGGCGCCTCGGGAATTGTGCAGACATCATCTGGTTGCATTAGTAAAATTCGTTTTGTTAAATAACATCCAGATTTCGTGTTTATTCGGGCAAAAATACTAAAATGTGAACGGCAAACAGAATAATTATGTGTTTCGGCGGATTGTCAGGACGTAATACAGATTTATGCGAAAGAACAATGCCAATTAGGAGTATGTAAACACAAATGGCGTTGTTTTATGTAGCGAAGCGTTTAATTTGGTAGAAAATAAAACACGTTGAAGGCTAACTCAATTTTCGGAGTTGCAGCCTGAAAAATAGACTAAACGGAAATTGCACCCTGCAGACACGGCGTCGTTGCGTAACCTCCAACTGGGTCAAACAAATTGAGAGACTTATTGAAGAGATTCGCTGACATGCAGTCAATAGTTTAGGGAGGTGGCGTCGATGCAGCAAATTAGAATTTGTCTGCCACGAAATAACGTAATGGTACAAGAAACAAATTGTTGATTCACATTCTTCTTGTCTATTTGTTGCGTAATATTATAAAATTTGGAAATAGTTGAATGAGAATGAAAAAAAGAAATTATATTTTTTTATTAGTATTTTGATTTGCGTTTTCCTCTTTTCCTATTAGCAAAAGTTAATGATAACCGATTTTAAATATTACACTAGACTAGGCAATACATGGTGATTCACGTAGCCCGTCCATTAGAAGTTATTCAACTTCCAGTTGGATTAGAAATTTGAAACTTGGCAGGCAGTCATTATCAGTCATGCTCATTCTATCTAAAATATTTTGAGCTCTCTAGGTATACAGGGTGTGCGAAAAGTCGGTATCAACTTTCTTATTTTAAATGGAATTGTACCATTTTTTCTACATGGTCTAATTGGTCTTCCAACTCTGAGTTTTTATAACATTTGTTATGTAAACTTAATTGACAATTTTTGACATTATGTTAATTTATGTGAGAAAAAGGGTCGATGTGGTAGCTTACGAAAAAATTCGTATCTGGCAGACGGTTCAGAATTTATGAAAGCTAATTTTTAAAGTGCTTAGTTCAAAGTCCAGACTAACTTCTGATGTCTTAATGGTGGTTCCATCTTGTACCATATGGGTGCAGACAATTTTCAAATATCGCAACCAAAAATGGTCAAGAAGTCATTTTTTTCACATGGCACCTACAGATTTTTTTTTACACCACTCGATAGAAAATTGTATTTTGGGATGAGTTACTTAAGCATTTCCTATACCTAACTTCATCCCCTATCAAATTAAAAATTAAAATCCAGAAATCTTATCAATTTTGCACAAGATTTTTTGGTTTTTCAAGTATGTCATGGAAACAAAAGACAATTGCAACAATTTAATTATGAAATGAATATCTTACTAATTTTATAAAACAACAACAACAAAAGCTATCAAGAACCAGCTTAACAAAATTCTAATGTAAATGTTCAATGTGAGCATCATTTTGATTACTACATTCTATCATTTTATATCATTGTGTAGCTCTTCTTATTTCGTTGGTGTCAAGACTGTCAAATGCTCTTATTATTCTCCCGCTTAATTTCTTTATGTTGCAAAGTGGTGAAGTATAAACTAAATCTTTTATTCGATCCCAAACATAAAAGTCTAATGAGGTAAGATCTGGAGATAATAAGAGCATTCGACAGTCTTGGTCCCAACGAAATTAAAAGAGGTACACAATCTGTTGAAAATGGATTAATAGAATGTATGTAGTAATCAAAATGGGGCTCACATTGAACACCTACATTAGAATTTTGTTAAGATGGTTCTTGGTAGTTTTTGTTGTTGTTTTTTTTATAAAATTAGTAACATATTCATTTCATAATTAAAATGTTGCAATTGTCTTTTGTTTCCATGGCATACTTGAAAAACTAAAAAAATCTCTTGACAGAATTGATGGAATTTCTGGATTTTAATTTTTAATTTGATAGGGGATGAAGTTAGGTATAGGGAATGGTTAAGTGACTCATCTCAAAATACAATTTTCTATCGATGATGTAAAAAAAATCTGTAGGTGCTATTTGAAAAAAATGACTTTTTGACTATTTTTGGGTGCAATATTTGAAAATTGTCTGCGCCCATACGGTACAAAATGGAACTACCATTAAGATATCAGAAGTTAGTCTGGACTTCGAACTAAGTACTTTATAAATTGGTTTTCATAAATTCAAAACCGTCTGCCAGATACGAATTTTTTCGTAAGCTACCACATCGACCCTTTTTTTTACATAAATTAACATAATGTCAATAATTGTCAAATAAGTTTACATAACAAATGTTATAAAAACTCAGAGTTGGAAGACCAATTAGGCCATGTAAAAAAAATGGTACGTTTCTATTTAAAATAAGAAAGTTGATACCGACTTTTCGCACACCCTGTATAGCTAGAGATCTCAAAATATTTTAGATAGAATGAGCATGACTGATAATGACTGCCTTCCAAGTTTCAAATTTCTAATCCAACTGGAAGTTCTAATGGAACTTCTAATGGACGGGCTACGTGAATTACCCTGTATACGATTTGATGATCCCAGCGCCACCTGGCTAGGATATATTGAAATTGTGGTGAGATAACATTGCTTTTTACTTAGTCCTGAATTTTTCAGTACCTGTCTCGGAAAACTCAAAATACTTACTCAAACACTTGTCGCTATTAGTCATTTTAGCAAAATTACCAAAAATATGAAACTAGTTGTCGTTCATCACATTGTTTTAGTGCTTGCCATAAATAATAGTGGCGGTAAATCCCGAAATGAAACACCGCAAGTTCTAGGTGGCAAGGAGCTATCTGCATAGTTTAACCCCGCAGGATAATGGCCTATTTATTATTATTGCCGCGGTGGCGCTGTAATTGTCTGGCGGAGCTTGTAGTTCATTTGACCCGTTAATGGATTTTGCAAGCCCAATTTCGGTTATTTATCTACGATAGAACGAGCGGCCAGTGCAGATGCAGGAGATATTTCGATAATGGAAATTCGTAGACCGAGGATAATCACGTTTCCTTCTTATTATCCCCGAATGGGGATTTACGTCCAGGATTAAATTTCCCAAATATGCAAACGGAAAAAAAACTGCTGCCTTCGCTATAACTGGCAATTCTCCAAATACGCATTTTTACGAAAGCCGTGTTCTCAGCTTTTCAACCAATCGCTTTGTTGTCGTTGTATCTCAGTATTATTAATAATTTCTAATTGAGAGTGCGGGAGCTGCAACATGCCCCAACTTGCCTTCTCGTTTTGATATAATTAGTTAATTACAAGGCAGTGACAGCGGAATTCTCCATAAATAACTTACTAAGTCATTTCCTAATAGGGTATTTAGCCCGGCCGCGCGCTCATAAATTATTAAACGCAAAGCTTTTTAATACAAGAGGCCATTTCTTCTCCGGCATTTTCAGGAGCCCCTGGTCATTCTTCACATAGCCCGAATTTTCTTAATTGAACCTCCCTGAACCTGCCTCAAGTAAAAATAATCAAGCTCCTGAAGGGATGAGAAAAATTGTAAATAATTTTGACCCCCAAAGTTTACGTGCACTAAAAAGTTTTCTATAGATTATCAGTGTCATAATTAAAGTTCCCACAGCTCCAAGTTTTTCTTTATGCCAACCCATTTTCTCTATCGTCCATGAATTCGCACTCATCAATCCTAGATCCCACAGTCTCTTCCGGATGTAATTGAGTTACCCGCCACTCAACTAGTTTAAACTTTGACATGACGAAAGGCACTGCTTGAGAGTGGTTGCTCGGATTGCAAAAAGGGTGAATCGTTTCGGCTAATTAAAATTTAATTAATTTTGCGATGTAGCGCGAGACATGGAGGGGTATCAGTGAAATTTAGCAACGCTGTCAAGTACTTTTCGATTGATATGTAAATATTTCAAGTTCGGATCTTAAATTCAAATAGGAAACGACATAAAACATTCTGTTTAGCGTTGACATGGAGTGTGTTTTCTCTTTCGCCCCATGTTCGTGTTAGGACGAGAAATATGCGTTATCAATTTCCCTCCATTGGCAGAAGAGTGCATGAGATACCGCCGTTTTTTTTTTTTTAAATTAGGAGGTCGTTTTGCAATCTACGAATTGTCTCTGGCGGCGAGACCAGATAAAAATTGGGGCAAGTTTCCTAGTTTATAATTGAAGCGTTGCTGAAATAGTTATTGTTGGGAAACTCGCTGAAGAGTCGGGCTATTATTTGACAAGGCGAGATAAAGCTTGGCGCTCAATTGAAACGATTTCAGAAATGAAGTTAATGATCCCGCTAACACTTTGAGACGTTTCTCTTGTCACTCACACTCCGCACCCTCGTTCACCACTCCCCATCAAATAAATGATACCGACAGCTCCTAAGATGTGGTTTTTCACATCTGTGCATTCACGAACTAGTTCAAAGAAAGTTAACTCGGTTTATTATTTTCGCGAAAAGTTTTTTACGTCCACAATTCGATTTTGGCAGCAACAATCGCGTTATGTTTTTTTTTTTTTTGTGTGGGTGCGACGAAAGGGCGGGATTCGGGTATGACGGAAAATGCGATGGAGCCGTGATGTATAGGTGTGCATTAGATTTTCTGATACCGGCACGATGGGGACCCATGTAAATTGACGTAATCGTGGTTTACATGCCAGCACTCCATCACTGTGATGCATGATCGGTCACCTGATTAAGAAATACGGCGGCCACAGAGCACTTTGTAAAACGTATAAAAACGCCCCGTCCAAAAGCATACATCAAACGTCCATTTGGCCGAAAAAAAAATTAGAGCAGCCGTGCATTAAACCATTAAACGCGTTAGTTTTTACGAGTATTTAGCAAAATAACTTGCTGATTCCACATCTATACAGCGGAGAGCAGGCCCAAGTTCTACCCTTACCTCGCCGCCCGCACCCTTCAAAAAAAGACATTACCCATTAACAACCTAATGGACTGGCGTTATGTTCTTGCGCCGTTCAGGATAAAGCCGATCTTGAACTAGGGACAACGAAGGCCGTAAATTGAATCCTGATCGGTGAAGGTCGATAAATTGGTATTTTAATGTATTAATATTTTTTGCCTCTTGACGTTCGAGATTCGTTGTTATTTATTCCTGTGTATAATTCATTTTTTTACTACATATTACAGACGCCGACCTTGCTGAGTTCTCTCTCGTGATCTCATTGTTGTTTCTTTTTTCACAATTTTTTTAAGTTTGATATTTTTTTTGGTCAACGGTCTACTCCGTTACCCTAAAATAAAGGGAAATATGTTTTAATAAACTTTACAATATAGACTTACCTCAAGACTTTATCATTATTTTTATTTTTCCAGCCTGTTGGTTAATAAAAGATATTATTATTTTATTTTTTTTATTTTACATATCTAACGAACAGTCATAATGTGAGCGCCATGACTATTTTGCAAATGTAATAAAAGAGATAAGTAGTTGTGTGAATAAAAAGATATATATTTACTTACTATAAAATTCTACTTAAAAATTCTAAATCTATATGTTATTTCTGATTTTGAACTACACATATGCTTGACTTGATCATAAGAAAGGTTAATTTTTTTAATATTAGTTAGATTAGTTTCTATGGAAGTACAATTTGTGGTCACGCAGAAACGTTGATGTTCTTTTCTGCTGTCAACTAAATCGATTTCAAACTTAAAATTCTGGCTTGGTTGCGAATCGTTAACCAAAAACACAGCCCATACTAACTGCTCCAGATCAAATTGACAACGTAATGTGAAAATGAATCTTGAAAACTTCACCGCTTTTACTTCAGTTCTGGTGGATTGCTGAAGTGTTATTGTGGAAGTCCAATTTGATGTCTGGATCTCGTGAGAATCACAGATATGACGCGAAAGGTTTTCAATGAAAGGAGTCGCGTAACACTTAATATTGAAAGGACATAGTATTTTTTTGGTCCGGCAGAGATCCTCGTGAGAATTCATCTCGTTAATGGCACACTTATAATGACAGCCATTATTTAGGTTTTTACAAGGAATCAAAAGAAATTTTGATGCTTCATCTAAGAAGTTACATTTTACTCTAAAATGCTGGTCCTGGATTCCGGATTCTGGATTCATTTGATTTCGACAGCAAATACGACATCTTTGATGGCAACAAGTTAAGCAAGCAACATGTCCTTTTACACATGACATACAACTAATATCATATTTTAAACAAATAGAACATTTAAATTTTGAAATAATTCGCGCTATTTGATCAGCATTATTAGTGGCATGTTGATTCGATAAATCAACAATTTCACAGACTTTAATATAACATGGTATAACACTATCAGCATTTACTGGAAGAGATTCGATAGTAATTGCTGTGTAGTTGGATTTAATTGCAGCAGGAAACGTTATTTTACTAACAGGAAATTTTGCATACACTTCGTTATTAGATCCAACTGACACCTGTACAATATACTTATTATTTTCTTCCTCTTGTACAATATAAATAACGGAACATTCAATAATCTTAGTAGTATGATGAAATACTATATTCATCCCAAGTAAGTCATCCTTGATTCTTATGATTTGATGTTTTCGGAATGAACTATCAGGATCAATATGAAAATCGCCATTTTTATCAATTAAATCTGAATGTAGCTCTTCACAATGCTTGACTTGATCGTAATAGCTTCCTTGCCAAAGGCAATCAGTAAAAAGTTGTGTAGGACAATCAACTGGCTTGAAACCACAAGTTGCTTCATGATCAGGCATCTGCGAAGGAAATAACACTTCGGAACATCCATAGGCGTTGTATCGACAAGGAAATTGTAGAAATTCAGCTAATGTTTCATAAATTTCATCCTTAATGTAATGTCCACCTTTAGGGGCAGGACATCGGCCGCATAGGGTTCGATTCTCATCCGAAAGATGAATTGGAAAGTAAGATAAGTAATTGAGACAAACTGAACATTTCAGTGCCTCAAGCGGGGCCTCAGGAACCAACATAATGGGGTGCAGCACCAAACCTGCCAACATTGAAACTGTTACATTCCACAATTATTTTGATATCTTTTGTGGTGGTTTCCGCAAAAGAAAATTAAGTGGGAAATAGTGCAACTTATACTCACAATTTGCAAGTACCTATGGAGATAACCCTTTCAAATTGCAATCTTTTCTTTTCCCTCAATTTGTTTATTCTTCAAACTCAAAATTGATTTTGTTACACCTGCTTGACAAAAAGAAATTTAATGTCAATTTACTGTCCGCCGATAGAAATTATTTGATTGTGGAAGTCTTAGAGAAAAAGCACAAAAAGTACACAATATCGAAAAACATTTCTTTTGCGGAAACCAACGCACTTCCATCTGTCACCAACGTTGGTGCAGAAAGACGTTCGTCATGAAGACGGTACTTCAAACACAATAAGTCAAAGGTTGGTCTAGATATGCGAATGCGCTTCTGTTTCTATTCAGACAAATTAATATACACTGGTCACTAGCCACACGTATTAAATCTTTCTTTTGTTTGATATATCAGTAGGTGGTTCAGTGACTGTGTTTAAAAATAAAAAGATAGGTAGAAGATTGTTTTCCACAATTGAGGGATGTCTAGTCATAATAGGCAGAAGAAATAAATACTTAAAACGTAAAATCAACATAAAATATAGGATATACATCAGATCAGGCTCTTTTCAGAATATACGGAATTCTTATTCAGAGTCTCAGCGCTACATGGGGAAATATCACGGCTAATTATATTTTGCTAAATCATATCTTCTCAGGAACTAAGTGTGACAAATTAGTACTGTTTGTAGATAAGATAACACATTATCTATTAAAATCACTTGCGCAGTCTAACTGTGGATTGAACAGCGTCGGATTACAACAACCATTTTTTCTTCTTCTAAGGGACCTATGTTCACACTTTTACGAGACAACTCATTATAATGTAATAAAATCTTAAAAGCCTCTTTCTATGTTAGATCGCAAAGTTTTTATTTATAAAAATATTGGTAAGTTTACCTACCTTTATCTTGTATATCTTCTACCTTTAGTTTTTTTATCTGGGTTACTCAGCTGCTAAATTCAGCGGTTGCTGGGTTGCTTTCATCCACAAAATGATTGGAAATTGTCACTGATTGTTCTTCTATAGACGGTAATGCTATCACTATTTTGTGTTTCGCAAAAGTATGCAAGACAAGCTAGATATGAGAAATTATCGCTTTTATCGCGATTTGCCACGTTCTCTTATTTCTAAAAAGTGATTAAAATCAAAGTGGGCATTACGTCTTGATCCAATTACTGCGTTTTTAATCAATCTTTAGCGGGAGCAGGAAGTTTCTACGTTTAGCATACAAAGCCATAACTGCATTAAAAGCACTTGAAGTAGAACAAACGTTAACACCCCAAACTCAAACAATATTTCAAAAGGGTATTAGTACGACGAGTCGGAATCGCGAAAAGCTAGATTGGATTTATGTAAAGCGTGGAAAACTTGCAACACACAAGATGCACTTGCGGACGAGATGTCGCCAGTAGATAGACATGGAAAGTGCAAGCTTAGGCAAAGCAGTTTCAAAAGCACTTCATCTATAATACTTTTGTCACGCTAAAATGTTTAGAGAAGTGGTGCTCGCCAGCTTTCCACAGCTGACAACTTTAAAGATGCCCCATAAAACACGAAATGAAACGCCGTGATTTTTTGTTTTGTTCTTGTAAATAGGGATGGATCTGGAAGCGTTCGCATTCGGGGTGAATCGATCATTTTTGTGCTGTTCATTGGGTGAATTGGCGCTCCATTAAGATGGACAGTTAGTGATAACGGGAACATTACCGGTTAGTTAACTGAGCATAAACATCGTCGGCAGTTATAGCAGAACGTGACCCCGCATTCGGGGGCTATACTCGTCAGAAGTGCACCTTTCGGCGGTACGTACGGCGAGGCTGTGTAGAGGTTATGGATTCCCAGTTATTACCTTCATATCTGATCATAGTCGGCCGTTTAATATTCCGAACAAGAAAGCTGGTTTAAGGGGAAATGAAATCGAAATTTACAACCGGCGCCAATTTCCATGCTAATTTCTAACTAGCCCAAAGTAGACCAGCTGCCATGCCGGCATTAGCGGCCAAATTGCACCGAAACTCTATATTTATTACTAGAACTTTGCCAATTTACTAACTGCCTTTCGGCTTTGGAAAGAAAAGGAAAATCTTCTAACTCTGTAGGTACTTGATACTTGTGTTAAGAAGGATTTAAACCAGAGAAAAAATGTCGAACCCGGCGGGATTTGAACTCGCGTCCTTTCCCTTACAGGCCTGCCGCTCTTCCCATCGAGCCACGGAACGACCTCCTTCTCTAATTTTAAAACCTTCCACATCTCTTACACAAGTGACGTCACCTCCCATGACTCACGATTATAACACTTGGTTCTAAAAGCAAAATTGGAAATTAATAAAATAAAATATAAACTTCTAGTTTTTTTACGGCCACATGGAACCAACTAATAGAAAATAAGAAATTAACTCTTGAATGTCTTCCAAAAGTTTTGTTTCCAATTAGCCGTTGTTCCTGTTAAAATTTCGATTTCGCTGCTCTCACGTTCACAACACTTTTCTTTTTGGTAAATGGAGGATTAAAGTTCCTTGAGAAGACACGTATCTTGGTATTGCTGTGAGACAAAAATGACCACTAGAGCTTTTCCGAAGACATTATCAAGTAAATTAAGTAATTTATTTAAGCTGCAGCATAGAGTTGAGACAGTTAGTAGCGTGAAACAAGCCTAATTGTTAATTACAGGGACACCGCCAACCTTGGGTTAAGGAGGAACAGTTTCAACTCTTACCCTTGTTGTTTAAACAAGCACTTTCCCGGCCCGACGATTCGAAACTCGCAACTCATGAGGCGCCGTTACAATGAAAATTAGGGAAAACGACCGTCAATAAAATATTTTACAGTTCATTAATTAATTTTACGATCGGTTCCAATCGATGCACCACTTTCGGGATCGCGTCGTCGCGGAGACCATACTCTCATAATTTAATTAAGTTGAGGCAGTTCTGTTATTGAAAAATTTTATTTTGCAGGAGGAGGAAGAGTGGCATCTACTGGAATTAAGTTGATCGGGGGAGTGTAAGGTAAGCAAGCGTTTCACCTTCGAAATTATGTTTATAGCATTACACTATGCTGAGCGTAATTGAATTTTTACTCAGACCTCACTTAGCACGACTGTTTTGTTAGACGGGGACCCTGCCGGAATATTAATGGTGGCCGGTCGTAAAACGACGGAATAGCAAATTTTACCCCCATCCGATAATTGCGAGTTTTCCGGAAAATTCTCGATTTTCTCGCGTAATCGTCGCATATAACACTGCGACGTTTGTGCACGGAAAAGCGTTTTTCCGGGGAACAAACGGCGCCGTTACAGTTATTTCTCGCCAACCGTCCATGTCTTGGCTGAAAAACGTAAAGTGAACTCGTAAAACTATAAATCATGCGTATCGATGGCGGAGGTTCATGTAGTCCCATGTATCACAAAATGCAAAACTTTACGATGGAAACAAAGTAACAGCACCTGCGTCGCTCGTAAAAATCAAATCAGGAACACTAACTGGCGCACCTAGAATTATTCATTTCCTTCAGCGCAAAATTGAACCTTCCACTTTGGTCCGCCTGCTCACTTGTCTCATCGCCCCCACCCGCCTAATTAAATGGAAGTCGGAAATTGAATTATTTTTTTATTTATGCGATTCCGGCCAGTTTTCGTTATAAAATCTTAAATTTCAAGTTGGTTGAATTTTTAAACGTGCGGATAGATGCTCGACGTGGACCAATTGAGGAACCAACAAACCAGCAACTGTAAAATTTTACAGTAGCGCACGACAATAACCAAGTCATTCGTTTTATGCTGCCGGCATCATATAAACTTCCTCAGTTCTCGCATCGTATAAAATAATTTAATTCGACGATTACCGGGGACACCCACCGATAGTAAAGCCGTCTGAAGTTGGAGGACCAGCATGCATTAATGCTTAATGAAACGGCAGAGAAGTGTTAAGTGCCAGTAGACAAGGCGTTTGAGAAGTTTTCAGAATACACAAGTCTTATTCTCTAACATAAAAAAAGTTTTTTTGATATTTTGCTGCTGGACGAGGCGGGTCCTGACTGTTTGTTTTATAGACCCTAGAAATCACGACTTGAAAACATTTTTTTAAATTTTTACCTGAAGCGCGAATCAGTGTGACATAAAAGTAAAACTAAATTTAATTAACTTATAATCTATGAATAAAACTTAAATGGTTCAAGTAATAAGCAAATAGTATCTAGATAGTAAATATATTTGATTGGAACAGTATTTAATTTCAAATTTTTTACAAAAGGAGTCTCCACAGTGTTCCCGTAAAGCAACCGCATTTATTCTTGCGGCTTCTTGTTATTTAAAAAGATTTCAACAAATGGACAAGTAATGAAATAGATTTGTGTTTTGACTAACCTAGTTACAAATCGTAACTCTTCAGCTGAGAGTAGTACTAGGACCTCCATTCGCCGTTCTAGATTGTTCCATCCCATCAGTGTAAATCACTGTCGGGTTTCCTTCAGCTTAAAAAAACCCAGCGAAACCCTTCTCCTTTTCGTCGTAAGTTATTCCATTTTCACCGCACTATTATATTGCGATTATTAAGATTGTGGCATCTTGGGAAAAGTTCAGGACCACCGTTCTTCTTGACATATCACGCCTTTACCAAGTTTTACAACTTGTGATTGCCTACCCTGTTAAGCTCCTCGCAAATCAGAAAAATGTAAAGCTTCAAACTTGACGATATTTATAAAATCATCAATTTCGTTTCTCTTATTTTTCTTCCCCCAATTTAGATGGATTTATTTCACACTTTTCAGGAGTGTTCGGCGGGATCGAAAATCGATTTGTATAAGCTCGTTATTTTTGTCAACTGGACCAACATTAATTTTAATATAAAAAATGTATCCAGCAGTCAATTTTCAATTTATTTTCCTCCATAAGGAATTTAAGCAGTTTTTCTTTAAAACGGAAAAACGAACTGTTTAACTCTTATCGTTAGTTCATAATCTTATCGCTTATCAATAGCCAACTTAACATTGAAAAAGTTATGAGGAATTGAAAAAAATAAATTTTCAAAACGCATAAAATAGTTTTGTTACAAAATAGGAAAAATTCGATGGAAAAATCTTTCTTGAGCGACTAGGAAAAAGACAAGTTGCTTTCCTCGCATTTGTTGCTACGCTGCATCAGGTTAGCTGGCGCCATCCCTCGGCGAACGTAAGGGTGAAACTTGTTGGAGAATTAAGGGATGGTAAAGCAGGAATTTTCAACCGCGAGCTCCGATTGTACGGTGCTGACATCTCTCCAAACTGCTTCTTTTAATCAAAATTGATTATTTCAAAATTCCGTTTTGTACGTTAACGCAATAATTGCGAAATAACGATTTTTCTGTAGTCATTGCGCTATCGCTTAATTACACAATTAATTATTTAATACTTAAACACAGAAAACTTTTTAATGCAGAAAATATAAACTTAAACATGAACTTCAGCAGTTAATTACCCGCTGGGTTGGTCGGATAATGGCGTTTCTATGAAACGTTGCATATTGCCTAAAGCTGCTTTATGCCTGCTGTTTCACTGTAAATTATCCTCGAAATTTCCATAATTAACCAGAAATTGCCTTGTGTAACCAGAAATTAGTCAATTAGTATCTTAGCGATTGTTCCAAAATTATCGCACTAATCGCATTATCTTGTTTATAACTTTTCAATTATCTTTACAACAAAAATTAGAGAGCACACAAACCTTTATTTGTTTGAATAGAAACCAAAATTTGCTATTAATAAAGCACTTTTTTTTTAAACTTCGGCGTTTGAGTTGAAAAAGTACCACTAGCATCTTTTTAACCTATGGAGACAACAATTGTCTATCGTTGACTCGGTTGACCGACATCAGTATTGATAAATTTTTTTTATGAGAGCTCCAACTACCTAGTTAATTTTTTAGTTTAAATTTTTTTAATGTAAATTGTCCATCGACTTGTTGAAAATTTTTGTGCAGAAACCTGTTGTACAAGAGGGTAGTAGCACTCAAGGCCGGTCTTTGGAAGTCTTAATAGGGTTCCTAATAAAATTTATTTGCCAAATATCAATATTAGACTTCTTTTCATTGCCAGTTACTTACCAAGTATCTACTAAAGTTCGTTATTTGCCACATAATTTGTGAAGGATTCTCCACATTTGCAAAAACCTATAGCTGCATCTTCTACCTCAAAAAAAGAAGTTTGTAAGTTTCTAAATTTTTTTCAAAAATGCTGTGAATATCTAGATTCTTTTTAATAGTTAATTTACAAGAATTGTAGGATTGTTTTATAGTAAGTGCATCATTAAGAAAGAAATTTGTTTAAACAATTACATACTTTTTGTCTCAAGTTTTTTGGGAGGCGACGGAATGGGAGGCGGCGGCGGGGTAATAACATAAAATAATTTTTTTTTTGAAATTTCAAATCGAAAAAGTATTTACATACATCGACAACTCATCCAATCTTGCACAAGATGTTAACTGTTAACTTTTCAAGAATAAGATAAAAGTAGTCGTATCTTTGTTTTGAAGAGCGTTTAAAAAGAAATAATAGTTCTATAAAGCTCGTGAATGTTCTCCATTAAAAACACTAGTCGACACGTTATTTCACTCATCTTCTAAAATCGGCAATAAATTTTAGTAAGTACCTAATTTTTATTTTTACGGTTTTGTCAATAAATTCACTGTTATGCCTCTCCCAAAAAAAGCTGAAAATTAAAATTTTTTTGGGGATTCGCTCGTGGGTGATTTTCTCAATAAAGTTTTCCCCGTTGATGTGGGACAAATAAGAAATGCTGAATCTGTCCACAATGTAGTCGCCAACCAAAAAAATTTAATTGTGTAAAGTAGCCGAATCGGCCGCACAGCACAACACTTTGCTGGCCAAACATCCACTTAGTCAAGTTCTAAAAGCGATGAAGCTCGTACCGGAGGAAGCGAAGAGGCTTTCCAGAACCGAACAAAGCAATAACGTGCTTGTGGCGTGTAGCTTTTTTCGTCTTGTAAAATTCCGCAGTGTTTACTACTTCCGCAATATTAAGGCAATTTAATAAGAGTCGACGAAATCGAGTTTCTGTTCCCGACTCCGAGACGTTGCTTCGAGAAGTTTAAAATTGAAAAAAAGTAAAGCAAGGTGAAATCACGATAACTTCTTACACAAGTTATTGTTGTGTAGGCTAAGGTTATCCGCGAGGGATAAAATAAAGAGGAGATGGAGACCGGGTGGGGATCGGAGTGACCCGGTTACCTCCACCGACGTAAAGCCAGGATCGATGAATGACGTCACCGCACAGAGATCCATTCAGACGGTTTTGGTTGAGGTGCATAATCCCAACTATCACTTCAATTCTTTCAAACACCGCCAACTGTCCGCCACATAACTTGTAAAATTACTTCTTTGCTTCGAAACTTTAACGCAATCCTCGAAACTCGCTGCAATTTCGTTGCGCAGTAATTTGAAGGGGGCTGAAAATTTATTAGTTTTAGGATGTGGGGTTGCGGAACGTTCGGGAGTCCGCCCCTGGTGGCGTCACCCACATGCTCATATCTGTATCTTATATTGCAACACATGTTGCCCGCCTCTCAACGCAGTTTGCTTCAGACAACAACATTTCAAACTTTATTTGATTCTTCGTATCCTCCCGAATTGAAGGGCGTGCGGAATTTTTACACACTCCAAATATTTATTCCCGCTTCTTAGATCCCATTCCATATTCTATTAAGCGTCCCGGGAAACGGATAGTAAATCAATAAAAGTAATTGGAATTTTTATTTGACTGTTCAACTAGGAATGGTTGTCTAATAAAAGCGAACTCGACCCCGCGTCGAAGCCGAGGTTAAAATGAAACGATGTAGCAAGGTAAGCCACAGGCAGTAAGTTCCAATTTGCGAATTACCCTGACATTTTGGCCCGGCGCGTTTTCCGTAATGCCATCCCGGCCCAGATAAAATCACGACAGTTTTTATTTCGTTAAGGGCCGCAACGGTGCCACCTCACCTCCTCCACCCCCCAAAATAATCCAGCAAAGTGTAAGCAATCAGCAACCGTGGCCGTTTCCCGTTAACGTCGCAAATTCACCCGGCGCCTCCGCCAAAATTTCACCGTCTCGCGTACGATGCATCCGCTTGTTAACGAATCGAAAACTGCATGTAAATGAACCAGCAAAGACGAGTTTTACTGCTGTTTAGAAAACTCTCGCAACTTCCCCCATTAACCGGTGGAGAGGTTGAATTAACGCCCGTGAAATTATTAACGGTGCCGAAAGAAACTTTATCGTCAGCGACGAACTGCGGCTTAATAATTACGCAGAGATTCTTGTTTTGGTTTCTTTGTTTAGTTGTGCAAGTCGTCGCCCAAGTGCCCGCTCTTGCGTAACGCATTGCCTAATGTAATCGCACTGTATAGTAAACAGGGGTCGTTATTCAAGATGGAGTTTACTAATACATCCCTACCGTATCTGCTTTGCATGCCAACGCGTCTTATAAATTTTCTTCAACGATCTGACTTTTCTGCAATATGTAGCCGGGAAAACACAAAGGTTTCGAATTTTTCGTTTTGGTTGAAGTGAAGCTGAGGATCCTCGATGCAAATTCGGAGCCATTAAGGAGCGATATTCAACTGTATGCTCGCATATTGATGTACGATTCATCAAAGTAGCTGATTTTATCTGGAGAAGCGGTTTCCAAAAACTTATTTGTAAATATCAGTGAGAGGCAGAATTATTGATCATATTTTTTACTTTTTTTTTTAACCGGTGAAATTGTACCGTTTGTACCTTGGTCAGCTCCCAACATTTCTATTTTTTGGTTAAATTAAAAACGCCATCCATCAATGTTCAAATTAGTTGAAATGTGATTCGCTTTACTCCCTTTTTACGCGGCAATTGAGTCGACATCGCGGTGTCATCGAGTGATTGCCATGCATGTCACTAAACCATTATCAACTATTTCTCCAATTGCTAAGTCAACTTATATGCGGCGGTAATTTTAATTTCCGATCTTGTCCAATTTACGAAACCGCTCCGAAACGACTTTATGCCGATGCAAAACACACTGGAAATGTGTAAATCCGTCCCCTGGATTTATCGTCGCCCATAAACATGAGGTGCGAGTGCTGAAAATGACACGTTGAATGCGTTATGGATCCTGCTCCTTGACGCATTTCGATTTTGTCATTATGCAAGCGAGTGATTGATATGCTTCACGTGATCTTGATGAGATATCGAATTACTTAAATTAGAAATGGGAATGGAAACGTGCAAGTGGAATTACAGAGGCCAGACGGAAATTTGACGCCCTTCGGGGGTTACAACGCCAGAAGATGATACTTTCAAGCAAAATTTCGTCATAAATTTGCGCTTTTTGTCCACTTTTTGCACCCTCTCTCTAAAGTGCGGTTTTTAGAAACAGGTAGAGGACAATTTTTCCTGTAGTCTAAAATATCAACAATTGATAATTGAAAATTTGCTTAAATTAAAAGAAAGAAAGAAAGAAAGAAAAAAAGAAAAAAAAGAAATAAATTTTAGTTAACGTGCTCCTTTATTTAGTAACCTTTTCACAGTTTTAGTTTTTAAATAATTTTACTTGGGAAGATATTATTTAGCAAAATATCATTTGGCGTGCTATTTTCCTATGATCCGGTAGCCCTGAAACAGCCGGTATACAGGATGGGCCAACTTCGATAGCTCGAGTTCTATGATAGGTGAAAATTTGATTGAAGAACAAAAATAAACTAGAGAAAGAAGTCTATAACCGGAAATTATTTTTGAACATACAGGGTGAGTCAAGGCAATTATACAGGGGCAAGTGACATTTTCTTAAATGGAATGTGGTGTGTAAAAGAAGATTTTTTGGCGCCTTTTTCTAGATTCTTTTCAATCCAATATTATTGCTGACTATTTCCAAACCACTTGGATGTAGCGATTTTTTTTGTTCAAATAATGGCATCTGCAGATGTATTTTAAAGAAATCACTACAGTCACAATTATGAGTTCTATGGAAAAATTATGTAAAGACTAGTTAGGAAACATCTGTGTAATGTTTTTGAATTGTTTTAACTTTTGAAAATTTATACAGGGTGGCTAGATTTAATTTTTTAATTTGGAACTTTTTGGATTTAATTTTTTTCATTTTTTCAAATGGACAGCCTGTATATTTTTTAACGATATGATGTAGAAACTAAAAACAAACATTTTTTGTATGTACATCCCTATGGCTATTTGTAACCATTTTCGTTTTATCGCCTAATAATTTCAAAATTCAAAAATAATCCTAAAAAATTAGATTGTTTTTTAAATTACTAGACAGATAAAATTGTAATAAGTGTTCCAGATGTTTTGTTTGTAAAAACAGCATAAGTTTTTTTAGTAAGTTTACTTTATGCTTGTATCTTGATCAATTTTTGCATTTTATATTATCCGACAAGAAATACACATTTATCGCAGTTACCTGTCGTCAGTTATCATTTTTGAGTCAATTTTGAAACATTTGAAGTTTTTTGTCGAGTTATTTGGAGAACGATCTAATTTTTTAGGATCATTCTTAAATTTTGTAATTATTTGGCAATATTTCGAAAATGGTTACAAATAGCCATAGGGGTGTGAATACAAAAAATGTTCGTTTTTAGTTTCTACATCATATCGTTAAAAAGTATATAGAGTGTTTTATTTAGAAAAATGGAGAAAATTAAATTCAAAAAGTTCTAAATTTAAAAATTAAATTGAGCCACCTTGTATAATTTCTCAAAAGTTAAAATAGATCAAAGACATTCCACAGATGTTTTCTAACTAGTCTTTACATAATTTTTTCTTAGAACTCGTAATTGTGACTGTAGTGATTTTTTTAAAATACATCTGCTGATGCCATTATTTGAACAAAAAAAATCGCTACATCCAAGTGGTTTAGAAATCGCCAGCAATAATATTGGATTGAAAAGAGTCTAGAAAAAGGCTCTAAAAAATCTTTTTTTACTCACCACATTCCATTAAAAAAAATATCATCTGTCCCTGTATAATTGTCTGGCTCACCCTGTATGTTCAAAAATAATTTCAGATTATAGACTTCTTTCTCTAGTTTATATTTGTTTTTCAATCAACTTTCTACCTATCATAGAACTCGAGCTGTCGAACTCGGACGCACTATTGCCCCACCCTGTATAGTTAGAGCATTAAAATCATTCTGAAAATTTTACTTACCTTTATGTGTGTCGGATTTGCCAATCAAATAAGAACTCGTAGCAACGATCTGCATATCTCTCTTTAGTACGACCAACCCGTGTGAGCCAATCGAGAAATTCGAAATAGTTGTCACAGTTCAAAAATTTATCATAGACTGACTGCATCTATGGTTGATTATTATTTGCAAATATTTAATGGGTTTATCATAACAAAGAAACTGGCCGTATAAAATCCTGCTTTACATAAATGTTCACTGGCGTGCGGACCTATGCCTGGTAGATCTCTATTTGGCTTATCGTTCATCTCTTGGACGATATGTTTTAAGTATTTTTTGGTCTTTTCTTCGGACATACTTCTTGGACGTATCAACAAAATTTTACAACCGAAATTGAAAGAGATGCATCACCAACTAAAATTAACGATTCCTTAGAGTAACTTGTAGGTAGGCTATGCTAGTTTATCATTATTATCAGTAATAATCAATGATAGTTAAATTAGTCTCTGAGCCCCACTAGGGCCCCACTTTCAAAAACTGACAAATTCATTGCAAACAATCTTTGTGTTTGCTTTTTAAAGTCATGACACCAATCACTGTTAGACAAATTGTTATCGGTGTTGTGTAGTGTCTATTTTTACTCCAATGAATCAAAAAATCTGCTTTATTCAGTTTCTATTGGAAGTAGACATGAAAAATGTAGAAACCAAAAACAAGAATTTGACAGTGTCAAAACTAATCGCCTGTTCTCATTTTTACTTTCCAGCTTCAGCGCAGTAGACTCAACTTGTTTTCAGATTAAGAATCGTATGTAGGTGGTCGCTATTCCTGGTTGAGTATAGGTAGGACTGCTATTGTATATGTTGAAAATTGAATTTCTTTATTTCAAAATAATACTCTTTTATGGTTCCAATCAAAAATTCCGAGAAAGAAACAGTTTTATATTTTTCCTCAATGAACATTATACCTAAGTTTGTTAGATAGATAGGCTGTAGCTGTCATATTTGCCACAAGCGTAATATCAAAGCGACTCTATTTTAATTGAGCTTGAGTAATAGAAGGAAAGAATTTATGGAAAATAGCGAGTTGTTGTGTCATTAGACACAAAAAAAATAAAGAAGGTACTCGTAGCTTTTTATTAAAGCAATATTTTATTTTCTCGTAGAACACGGCTCGAGCAGTGATTTATCCAGCGACGTTGCAAATAAATAATTAAACTTTTCTGCCTTATCCTGCACGTTCTGGTAGAAACGCAATTTATTAATGATTTTTTAATTAAAACGTAACAGTTGTTATTGTGCGTTTTCAACTCTGGCAACCATCGAGAAGTGGAGCTATTTGCTTAATTGATGTATTGATTGCCAGAGTATTACCACTTATGGGCGTATGATAGGAAATAACTAAATTATTCACAACTTTGTCAAACACAGAAGCACCATATTATGTACCGTTTTATTTTGGTTCTTTTCTGACAAATTTTTATATTTTTGCTTTGGAACTGTTGATTTTATCTTTGTTTTATACTTTTCTTGATGTTCATTAGGGTCGTTTCATGAATATACAATAACTTACAAAATTAAGAAATTATAAAAGTGGACTGTATAATAAGCAATTCTTTTTATTTCTATAATGGTTCCATCTGGATTTATTAAGTGTAGTTGGAGGTATAGTGGTTTGTTTATTGATTGATACATAATTTTCCAGCATATTCTTGGTTCTTAATTAGCTTTATTTGAAACGTCCACCATCATAACAATTTCGTTGAAAGTAAATTGTTTCATTATTTTTGATAAAGCTCTTAATTTCTGTGGCAACCACGTACTTAATCCATTATACAATTTTTATCGCTATTATCCTTAGCGAACTAATCACTGGACTGAAGGCATTTTTGGAAACATTGTTTTAAAATCCTAACCTATAATAATTGGTTTTGCTTAGGCTTGAGTGTCGTGTACATTTATGTACAGCTTGCCGATAAATTAATGTCGTATCGGAAACCGTTGCAACTGCACGATTAGATTGGTCGACTGTTGTGTTGCTTATATTGAACCCTTGGAGGGAGGCTAGCCGGGAATCTCCTTGTGCAGACTCAAGCAAATAGTTTCGGCCTAGCCTCCCTCCAGGGGTTAAAAAAAAAACAACAGGACAATCCGGACAGTCGACCAAACTAATCGTGCAGTCCGCAACGGCTCTCGATACGACATTAATTTCTCGACAAGCTGTACCTTGATCTGCTATGCCACAGAATTTTGAATCGGCCCTCGTAGTGATTTCTTATTTATGGCATACAATCACCACGGTTCAATCTTCTCAAGTTTTTACATAAAAAAGATGTGTTACGGGAAAGCTGATAAAGAATAACATTTTTTTCTTGAAGAAAAAAGGTTTTGTTAAATGATGTTGCACCTGTTGAGAAAGCTTTTTACTGTTTTTACCAAGGTTACGTGCGCTAAATATTCAGGATTCTTTCTACCCTCAAGCGAAATACATGTTTTCCGAAAATTGCTTTGTTAACAAAGAGGCGGGGGCGGCGGGGCGGCGTAATTATAAATTTAATGAAATTCCGCAATTTCATCGCGAGAATATATTTCGAAAACCCGCGAAATTAGTTTAGTTAGTTATTATTGCAGTACTTCCCCGCCTATGTCTGACGTTCCATTTTCAACAAGTGATTTCGGGCGTGCAGATGTTGTTATTAAAGAGTTCAATCACTGAAGAGGAGGCGATAAACCGCAATTTTCGGAGTACTTTACGCGCTCTATTTACCGTGGCTGACCGACAAGTATTTAATGTCTTCATTGGAGGTAATACGCAAGCTTCTAACCCATAGCAAATATGTTCGCTCGACGGGAGAAGAATGCGAGCGGTTTTAGGGTTAGGGTGCGCATGCCGGCGCCGCGACGGTCTGTCAAACGTGGAGTTTCGAGTCAGGGCGTCGCCACACCGCATATCCTTTACCTGAACAGGTGGACATTCGCTGCAGGACAACACACGTACAGGTTCCGGGTGGATGTCAGACTAGAAACATTTTGGTGATCTAATAACGGTGTCAAATCCTGATTTTGTCAAGTACTTCGAGTCAGGATGGATCTCGACGTGATTTTCGGTGAGTTACAATTTTTATTGCGTTTTTTCGGGCTTTGACTCCACTTTTATCGTGTTTTTGTCATTAACAACATGTAAACAAACATTAAGGTGCAGTGTCACAAGCAATTCCTGCTTAACAAATAATTATCGGTTTGAAATCTAGGTTATGTATCAAGTTTCATTCTCAAAGCACGCGGCTATTTTCTGAGATTAACAAATTTTTTACATTACTAAAATTGAGTTAATTCTAGTTCTAACAATAATTTGGTTATTTAAAGAATTTTTTTTTAATTGGTAAACGTGCGTTACAAATAAAAAAAATTAAGAAAGATGACATCGATTTTTTTTGTGTAAACTCGTAAGAGAAAAAATAAAATTAAGACTCACACCACTATTACTAACTTGTTAAATGTAACATAAAGAATCTTTATTTGCCACCTAATTTATTAAAGCAACCGCAATTAAAAAACTGCACTTTGTTGACTAATACCTAGTTATTTTGAAGCACATTGTTGAAGAGTCTAATTTTCAAATTGTATCCAAATTATTAGCAAAACGTTCAATCTGATCGTTCAAACATTTTCAATTGTCACGAAATTATACTACTGTGAGAATCCGATCGTACCATAAATACTATATTGGAGGTTGTCCATCTCTTCACCCCAAGACGTCTATATTCTATCTTGGATATCTTCCATTGTCAGTGGAAGATGGCCGACGGAATTATTGTTTACAAATGGCAGCCGAATGAAGTCCATGTAGGGCACCAAAGGAGGTAGCAGCGTAGCTGCTGCGCGTCTGGAGGAATGAGGGCCTGAGACCAAATCCAATTTTGCAATTTAAGGTTATTTTGGTAGTACATACGCCAAACACCACTGACATTAGTACGTGTTAAAATGAGTAAAGTTTGGCAAAGCAAAAGTTGGGTACTGATATCGGGTGAGCGGCACGTCCAGCCATTCTGACTGACCGGGTATATCTTAAATCATTTACATATCGAAAATCTGTTATGCCACAAGCTTTCAGTCTTTCTCTTATCTTGATGGTGTTGTCACGGGTTTGAAATTTGTATTAATACCTACACAGTTTCTGACATTTTCTTACTTTAAATTAGTCTTTGTTCAACTTCTTGAACCCCAAGTCTTTAGCAAGCAGTTTTCTTCTTCGTCATAAAACCGTTTCGGCTAAGCAATTTTTTTTATAGAACGTTTAACCCAGTAGGCTGCTCACACATTTTTATAGATCGCTAGTAATTGGGTTCTATATTTTTAGGAAATTTTTGCAACTGGTATTTTGCCTTTAAAGTTCAACTTTTTTTAGAATAAAAAAATTATGTAGACGCAATTTTTCATTTACATCACAGTGCCACTTAACACTACTTGCGTCACAAACTGGAAATTGAATTTGCAGGATTTGCTGCGCAATTGGGTCAACTTGCAGTTTCATTGAAGTATCTGATTTTCCCAACTTATATTCCCCGATATATTCTTAAAATAGAATAAAAAATTGAAATAAAGTTGAAGCCAAAATCGATTGGCTGCTATACTAGAGGAGGCGACACATTTTCCTGCCGGGAATTAAAAATAAGAGAATAGTTTGCCGTAAAGCTTGCGTGCTTCCTTGCTATTCAGGTCCAGGAGCCAGAGTTTATTCCGTTCCGTTAGGGCGCTTTTTATTGCACCTAATTCCTGCAAAAACTACTTTTATTTTTTTATTAATTTATCGCCGGAGCTGTAAAAAACGCAAAGTACCTACCTAGTTCCAGACCAGGCGGAAAGGATCCGGATTTTCCGCCGCCTTGGCGGAATCCAATCCGGGCAAGCCTTGAATTTCCCATTATCGCATCCACGTTCTTTACTATGATCTCAACAGAGCAATTAGTTTTAATTATGCGCCCGTGAGTTTTCACGGTGATATATAAGGCGGCGTCTAATTGGGTACGTAGCCGACACCTTACGCGATCACTTGAATTGTTACTGCGGTACAATTACGTTGAGCTTTATATCGCTGTAATTGAGGTCGTACGTCACTTAAATAAAGCAGGTATTGCCGTTTTTCGGGTGATAAATTTCCGGAATTGCACCCTCCTTCGGAAAGGTAAAAAATGAAAAAATCGGAAAATTGTTGTAGCGATTCCGACACTGTTGCACGTCGGGCCGAAGAACAATTTTCAACGAGAACCGATAAAAGTTCCAATTTTCCCACTGTCGGCTGTTTCAATAAAAATTAATGTGTCGTTGTCCTCACTAAATAAGACTTGTTTAAAATGCTCCCGGTGTTTGGATTATGCAATTACGCCGTTTAATTTTTGGGCGAAACATTGCGCCACGACTGCTGGGAAACTGTAATGGTTCTAATTTGAAGGGGAATTCAGGAACGTTTCAGTTTTATTGTAATTTGCTTCGCCGATGATCATTGAGGCCGGCTTTTTCATTTTTTAACACGTCACCGCCCTGGAGAAAAAATAAACGCCGTCTATTTCACGAAACGTTTTCGGATCCCTCAGTTTGACGAGGGAAAATTAAATTTGAACCTCACGTAACACGCATGACGTCATAAAGCGCAGAAAAAAAATCACAAACAGCCAACCTTAAGTCGGGCTTCAGAAGGAACGCATCTACTAATAATCTACTACATCGCCATTTATTTCAATGGCAAAAATGGTTCTTCTTAACCTTCAATTATTTCTAGATCGCCGTCTTTAGGAACATTTTGGTTTTTTACTTGTTTTATTCAAAAGTCAAGACAAGTTCAGAAAGTACCAACGTAACACCAAAGAAGCGAAAAAGCCAAAATCAGTACATTTTTCCTTCATGTACCCGAGAAATTATAGCTGAATCCTGAATCGAGCACTCTAGTCTAGACCCACTTACGCAAACTTGTCGGCAACAGTACATTACCTTAATCTATTGCTACTGATAATGGAGTTCTCGTTGAAAACTAATAAACATAGACATTTTTTTGGTTTCCTTTTACCGTAACGACCAGTTGGAGAGAAAAAAATTGCAAAAAGCCCCACTCACTACTTTACAAGTTTCTAAAAATTTGGAACTCTGGATGTCATCCAGAGCTGTACGGAAAGCCAATTTCTAGGTAGAAAATTAATTTATTTTAGCAGTAACGATGGTTGCAGCTTGATCTTCAAATTTCGCATCCCTTACAGATGGGACTCATGGCGCTGTAACGGTTCATTAATTACGTAAGCAACGATTGAGAATGTCCTTGCGACGAGTTACGACCGACGAAACAGGTAACTTGCGCAATATATGTAAGTGCAAGTAATCATCAAACAAGTTTCCATTACGCAAATTTAGCGCTTCCAGGCGGTAAGCCGATAATGCACAAAATTATGAAACAAATCAATTTGTCACTAGAAATTAGGAGACGACTTATCGTTTGCGTGCATCCACTGAAAAAATTGTGAAGTTTTGCAAGACAGTAAAAATAAGTCGTTGCGTGTGGAATTTCGGGAAAGCTCCGGCGAAATTTTCTACTTACTCCTGCTCGAATTAAGAGCTGTTTAATATTGCCTGAAATTGTACTAATCTCGATCTTGATTTCGCTTTCCTTGACAAGAAACTGGAATACGGGTCAGGGGATCCGAGACTTTGATTAAAAAACGCCGTAAAGATGTTTGAACTTTCAAGCCACTCTAAGAGCTTTTATTTAAAGTACGACCCTTGCACGAGCACGTGGAGTAGAGGCTCGTTTTTATTATTACAACATTAACTCGACAAATATTTAACTTCTTTTTTAATTACACCGCTAGCTATTTGTGCAACGCGCCGCTAATTCTTTGGTTTTAATCAAGAGATTGGTTTTATCAAGTCGCGATAAGGAATAACCGCTGAAAGCTTGTTTTTAATTTTTCAACTACTTGCAGGTAAATAAATATCTATTTACTTAGGTATCTACATAGTTTCGTAATCTCAATATCATCTTTTGTTTGATAAAGTTGTAATGGATGAAAAGAGACGAAGGTTTAACATAAAAAAAAGAAGGTGACCCTGTGGCGTGGGGAGAGAGCGTCTCCGGGCCTGGTAACTCGTGGCTCGGGAGTTGATGGTTCGAATTTCAGCTGGGGCTCGTTCACATTTTTCTCCGCTTAAAACGCTTCTAACAAAGTTATTAAAAACTTGGCGCAATAGATGCTTAGTATGTCGACACTTATGAAGAGCGATTGCATGGTTTTTAGCAATCTGATCAATCAAAGCGCGGAATATCGATGACGTCATCTAGATGAATGAATATTGACGATTTGATGGAGTAATCGGTTTGGCGCAACAATCACAATGTAGGTACCTAGATACTATTTTCTATTATATTCAAACAATATGAAGCTTCTATTTGGATAATACTCACCTCAAATGTTTATTTTACATAGAAATAACTTACATCCATTTCCCTTCGCCCACATGACCACAGTGCCATTTAGACGCGCTAATTGGGAGTTGAGTAAATTTCTCTGACAAATTGGAGTTGCTTTTTCGGGAAATGACTAGATTTGGGGTCTGCATCAGCTGCGTTAACGCATATTACATTTCGCAACTTTACGACACACTTCAGTTATTGATTATGAGTGTCGTAAAATTTGTTGGTACGTCCGGATTATACAACAAAATTAGACCTCGTCGGCGTGATTTATATGTCGGTCGTGTTGATTTTAGCAATATCGTGCCGGTGTCCATGATAAGACCCGACAAAGGGTGCTGTTGTAGAAAAAAAAAAAATATTACCGTCTGGAAGACTGGAAGGCGGCCAAAGACACCCGCTTACAAAGCTCGCCGCCATTAATCACATTCGCGAATAATTTGGGGAAGACTTGGCACGATCAGGGCGTTTTGTTGGGTCTTTGCAACTTCCGGCTTTGCCGGCAACACCTGAATATATTTGCCATAGGTTAGGAGTTTGACGTCGTTTAAGTTAAGATTGTAAAAGTTGCCCTGATTTACGCACCATCATGTTACCTACATGGGTCAGAGTAATTTCAGAAATTACGTACCAATGAATGATGAGAAGTTTCAGTTTGTGTTGAATTGAATCATTTCTTTACCGAAAGACGCAACCTACAACTGTAGTGACTGTCAGTACCTGCAATCTGGCGACGCACCCCGCAGCGCCACGGAATCCACCTTCTCTTTCTCTGTTAAATCTTTCCCTCATCTGTATTGAGTTCCCAATCGTATGTTACCCAACGATTTATAACAAATTTAGCAATACAAGTTCCCCATCCGCAAAGTCATTTATAAATGGATCACGATTATAATGCCAGAATTCTTCAGCGGGATGGCCTATCTTGGCACTTGTTTGTAATTGAAGGTGGCCATATTTCGGTTGTCTTGTGATGGGTTTGCGGCGCGGTAATTGCGGTGTTGGGGGGAAGGTTGCGTGTTTGATTGATGTTGCCGGTTCGAAATTGGTCATTTCAGTGAAGAAGGCATGAAATTGTTTAGTTTTTCCACGCGTTTCCCGGCGTCTCGTTGTTGTTTTGGCGCTAATGTGAAATCGATACGTCAAGTCACCTCCGACTTTTTACGGCTGGTCGGTTGTTATCCACCACCAATAAAGCAGCCCCTAAGTATTGAGTAAATAAACAAGAAGCCATTCACCATCAGAAATAAGCCGCTTATATATTTCTTTTACAATGCGATTTCAACACCGACAAGGCCCGTAATGAAAATTTTACTATCACCGGAATCGGGCTGGAAGCACGCCCCAAAGCGGCAGTAAACGGCCAATTTTATTCATTAAATTTATCACACCTGCCCACGTAACGGCTAATGAAATATCGCGGTCCCGTCGCACCGATTGCAGTACTAATTTTTCCAAGTTCCACTCAAATTACCGTTCGCGTGCTTTCACCAATTAAACCGACACAACACATAATAATTGTCCCCCACGCGTCGCGGAATTAAAAGCTTTTACTACATGCCCTGGAAAACACTTGTCTTCGTGTCCTTTCTTTTTCCCCATTGTTCCTTCACCTCTCCGTCCTCTTGATTGGAGTTTCCCGGACTGTGCATAAATTTTCCGCCGGTTTGCTTCCTGACGCCTACCCTAACCCCGGATTTTTGAGTGCTTTATCAGCGCTCTTTCGTGACGGAAAGTTATAAAAATTTCCTACACCGCAAATTGTTGACCCTCGTAAGCCTGTAAACATGTCCATCTTACTTTTGATTTTATTCATAATTTATGTGAAATGGTACGTCAACACGACCCACAAACTATTTATACCCGCTGGCACTAAACAATACGACTGGGGAGGGACGCCATTATCCCGTTCGGCGCCGGGTTGAAAGCTCAACAGTTTTTGGGAAAAACTACCTCCGTTAACGTTCAATCGCGCAACTTGATTAAAGCAATTACGCAAAAATAGCGGTTTTGAGATTTAATTAAGCCGGATGTTGTTGGGTTTTCTATTTCGTTGCGGGATTAATCGAGTTTTATTTTGAAAATTAAGTTATTAAGTAATTTGGGAAATATGTTACGTGAAGTGTGGGGCGGTAATAACGTAGGTACATATTTAATTTTAGCAATTAGACTAACATTCCGCACTTGCACAACCAAGAAATTAGTTTATTCAAATCCGTTTTGCCGACGCATCCACCATATTTGCCATAATCTCGCAACTCTCCTGCCGGATATGCGGTGAATGAAAAAATCTTAGCAAAACTAGTTGGAATTATTACTACTTTTCGTACTTTCACGAAATAAAGTTCAAACAACTCTGCATTCAGCTCAGTTTAATTCGAGGTTTAATTACGTTTCGGTATATGTAATGCAATTGTGGATTTGCTTCCTAAGTTAATTACAAGTTCAATAACCAAACGTCGTCTAGTGCAAGTCAAATTTGATGTGTGACAAATAAATTTAAAATTAAATTACAAGAGGAAGAAAGTGGGATTTTAGCGATAATCTATTGCGATAGTAATTTTGTCAAGTCCCATAAAGAAGGCAATTTTATGGAACATCGAACTTCTCTTAAATATAATTTAGAGTTCTTTAAATGCACCTAAGTATTGATCTCACGTTTGCTCAGACTTAGACGCTACAGCCGGACAAGATCCTCTATCCTGGGTGCAGTTAGAGACCGGAATTGCGACACGTATGCACATTAATTTAAGCGAATTTTTGAACTGGTTTTATATTATTCTCCCTTGCACCGTAAATCCTCCCGGAAAACATTTTTGCACCAACCCACGTTACAAGAAAGATAATGCCAATGTAGCCGAGCAGCATCTGCTGGTCTAAAAAGAAGCCAAAGGATAAAAGCGGAGATCCAGGGCAGGCTAGAGGTAAATTGAGGTGATTCTGCATAGGGGTGGATTTATAGTAAAATCGTCACAAAACGACTAATGACGTGAGGAAAAAATAGGGTAAAAATAGTTGTTGTTTTTGCTCGTGTTGGTAACAGTTTTTGCAAGGCAACTGACATGGCCAAATTGATTTAAACTAATTTCCAGCGTTTGGCCGGCGAAGGTTTTTCGGTGAAAGGACGAACCGGCATCGATTTAAAATTCTCAGTTTTTCATGAATACGTTTGAATTTTTCCCCTACGTTTTAAGGGTGTGACATACATAGGGAATTGAAGTAAATCAATATACTACTCTTCCCAACTACGCTCTAGCGAAAAACGCGGAAATAATGTGAAACACGTGCTGAAAACAAATTAGGTGGAAATGGAGCCCTAATCTTCGGTAAATCGGGGGCCCTTACTGTTGGTTGCAAATTATCCAAACCAGGTTTAGAAAACCTCTGAAAAATTTTATAGTTTTCCATAATTGATTTATTCATATTTATTAAATTCTATATCAACTGTTGAATGTTGCAAAATTTTGTCAAAAAATTCTCAAAGGTCAAAGTGAATTTCATGGTCGTTGAAAGTTAGTAATTATTTATTTATATTGTTTCGCTGCCTGAAATTTCCTTTTGCTTTGAGTTTCACGAAATCTCCCCACATGCCGGATGAGGGTGTGCTCCGGAAGCCCAAAATAAATGCGGGAGATTATTGCTTTTAAAGCAAACAATAATATTCGCCGGAATACAAGCTCGGCATGTTCCATCAGTCCTGAAATCCCGCGCGCTTCAGGTTTCAGAAAGGCAAAAATATGTTAAATTTCAAGACGACTCGGGTATCTGGAGCTGCTAGCTAATTAACGTCTGTTTTGCCTGCCCAAGCCGTGTTAATAACTGGAAGGAACTGGGTGGAAAACATCTGTGAACTTTCTTTGTCCTGTTGGAAATTTCCCGATCGCTTCTTTTAGATTAAGCGCCGCCGTTCAGGAGGATGGATTAGTTATTTATACCTGCGGCGGTTAGTTGGGGCTTTAAACTAGTATCCGAGTAAAAATTCCATTTGGGGTGAAACTATAAAACAAGGAAGGCCACATCTCCTCTCTTCTCGGTTTCCATGACTACCCTGAAATAAGAAAGAGGTTCTCCGGAACGCGGTAGATATCAAATTAAATATAGAAATGAATTTCGAGTTCGGGTCCCAAAGAGACCCGCCTGCACTTCCGGAAAAATACTTAAAACAAAATTATGACCGTCGGCTTCATCGAGTTATTTTTCGTCGATCTGGCGTGGGCGCGTTATCGAGGAAATTTCATTAAAAAATCAAAGGACCAGTTAAAAAGGCGAGATATCCGCCTAATTTATGGAGGTTTGCAGAGCTTTGATTGTAGTCGCAACGTTTAGCTGCATTGTGCAGGTCTGACGATTCGTCATTCTGACATATGCAGCGCCGGTTGTGGGAGGAATTCTAAACGAACCCCTGAATCTTCCGCGAGAACACCGAATTCAATAAGAAGCGTCGTGTTGCAATGACGAATGCGATTACGGCTCCTTCACACATTGTTTTCGGGTGGGACGATCGATCAACTTAATTGCAAAAGCGTTTTCGAAGCCGAATAACTTCCAGTCAGAAGTGAGCGAATTAATTTTTTTCCGCCCGAATAAATTGCCAATTCGTTCGAATAAATGTATAAGAGTCTTATCAGGAATTCTCGGCGTGCCACTGTTAAAAGCTTTCCTATGGTGTTTATACGTAGCTTCTGGGATAATTCACGGCAATTAATTTCGCTTTAATGCCCGAACATATTTCATTTTAATGAATATGGAGATTTGCCACGCTAAATTTTGACACGCCGCTATTTATCTTTTTTTTCGAATTACGGAAAAGCGCAATTTGTCCGGGAAATGCTCGATGCTAATGTTAAAGTTTCATGTGTGCGGCACTTACGTGGATTATAAACAATTCTTCTATCTAGCGGATCTGACGGCCACCATTTCTCACAGGATTCTCGATGCCACGAAATCATCAACGCAGACATTTAATTTGGGCCTCCTCATTTTTTCAAGTCTCGTGATTGTAGAGCGAGTGCTATTTATTCCTAAGATTAACAAAATTGTCGTCGACGATGGTAATGACGATTTGTTGGCGATTATGATAGAGTCGTAATCTGACGATATGAGAGAGTTCCAAGTGACTCTTTAAAAACTCTACCAAAAACGAAGAGGGTGAGAGCGCCAAAAACCAAAGGCTTTCTAAGAAGGTAGCATTTAAATTATAGACAAGAACTAACTAATTCAGATGCATTTTCAATTGTATTTTTCAAAAATAACAAACTCTTGTGGTTTCTGATAAGTCACATAGCAGATTCTTCAAGAGCTACAAACCACAAATTGTTGATGATTTCCTTTACGTTGTTCTGTCTACAGAATGTTAGGTGCACTATGGGCCAAGTCAGTAGTGTCAACATTTGGTCAGGTAATGATGAAAAGTGTGTAATATTCCCTTAATACAGCCCAGCAGTGCCTCCTACATTTCAATACCTATAGGAGACTATCACACTTGATTTCCCCTGTGGCGAAAGAGAGTCACCTTAAAACTTGCTCAACAACTTTCAAAATACTGAATTTGTGCAGTTAAACTTTGCGACATTCTAAACCAATTTATCGTCGCTCATTATTTAATCATTTCCATCGACTGGCAATAAACGTAACCGAGCATTTAGAGGTATCGGTTAAAAAGTCGTCAGGGGTGTTTTTACGGGGGTTGAATTTAAAACAATTCATTTCGCGAATAACGTACGGTTATGGAAATGCTGCTTGATAATTCGGCCGTTTCTCTTACAAAGCTTCGTCGACCTACATATACCAAAAAGCATCCCATTATTTCGCAACCCCTTTATTCGTGTAATACCCAGTAATAACACAGTAGGCTAGGCTTTGGCAGCCCATACAAAAGCTACGCCGAACGTTATTCGCTGTATAAACGAAAAAGCTCCGGACGCCACAGCTTTCTTTATACTCCGTCCACCGCCACGTTCATACTTACACTTTACGGAAATAAAATTAATTGACTGCGGTTTCGCCAGCCGAAAACTTCGTCATTGTTTCTTAATTTGGTGATTGCGTCAAAAGTTTGGACCGTTTTCAACGCAATTTCGCGGCCGTTTATTAAATAATTCAGTCGGCTAATTGTGCTACTGTAATTGGACATCTTTTTGTAACATAACTTATCTGACGAAACTCCTAAAAAATTTATGTGCGGCTCTCGACGACGGTTTAAACTTTTTAGGAAAAGCCCAGGCGGAGACAGGAAGCAATATTCTATGTTCAGTTTCATTGGGAGGATGATCATATGTATAACAAATGCGCGCCAAGCGTCACTTCAAATCGCAAGTTTCCCTTGTAACATTGCTTAAGTGCAAATTGCAATTGAAAAAAAAATCCAGCATTTCAATCTACAGGTGTCCTTGAAGGTGCAGACATGGCCTTAATGTTAACAACTAAAAGCTTAATTTGGCCCGATATTGCCTAACCAGCATTATTAAGCATAGAGAAATTGTCTCATAAGGAGTCTGCAATTAGTGCATTTAGGTATATCCATAGTTTATCGCAACGTTCTGTATTTTCTGAGAGGATCTTTAAATTATTTTTAATTGTTAGTGTTTCACTATTATTTTTATTCTTTATGCCAACGCTATTTATCATAATTTTTTAGTAGTATCTATCTATACAAATACATAGAACTTTTTTCTGCTCTTTCCTATACATTACCGACTTCAAGTATAGGTAATTTAGATCTATCTATTTTCATCTAACTAATGAACACACACGAAGTGAGTAAACACTAATTTTATAGAATTCGCCCGGCGCCTTCGCCATTTGTAGGCCAAACGTGTTTCAACGACGAGCTAAATGACGAGCATCGTTCCACTCAAAACTTGCCATTTTCACGCAACAGATCGAAAATTAACAATAACCTTATCCACTTTACTAGTTAAACTTTTCGAAGCGGCGATTTTAAGTTTCCGAAAACTCTCGCAAATTTTTAAAACTGCAACCGGGCTGAACAGCTCTTCATTTAAGTCTTGTCCTACTTAACATCCAAGATTTTGGGCGTCTCTTCCCAATTTATGGTCGAAAGTTGTGCGGCAACCAGCAGTAATAAAATGTTATTAAAATCGCTGCCGCCGACTCCATGCGAAACTCGCTCTAAGTAAAATTAATTGCATCTCTGTTCGTTTCCTCAGCACCTATGCAAATAACTCAGTTTTTGGTACACCCGGAAGCTTCGAAAGCCATTGCAGCGGTTAAGAGTAGGCGGGGTCCGGAAGGAAGAAGACACATTAGTGCGTCGCTATGTGGGTTAATGTTGCTAATTGCATCCTCTCTCCTGATACCCGTTTCTCCAGACCGCCACCATCGATACAGCACCGAAATTTGATAAAGCTACAACGAAGCGGAACTGCTTTAGACGCTTTCAGATATAATGGTGATAAAGCACACACACTCGCTGGAATTGTTTGTTTGAAAATGAACGGGCCGTCAACGAAACCGAACAGTTTTTATTTTGTTTGTTTAGGGGATGTTGGCAATTTCTTGGTAACTAAGCATTGATGTCATGTCGGTTCTTGGGGAAAGGTTCTAACGAAAATTGAAGTTTGATGGACATGGTTTTGGGGGAATAAGCGTCTTTTTATTCCTAGTCAAGAGTCTCAATGAGACTGCACTCTGAGGCTAGAATTGACCTAAACTATGCATCCGCTTTTAAAAAGTTTAAAAATAGAATTGTATTCTAGGGCCACCATAGATTTACTGGCAACATCAGTTTTTGAACAACTTCACTATCTTCTGCTAAAACTATTGTCACGTCTTGGGGGGTAGCATAGTAGAATTAATACGAATAAGACGCAACTTGCTAAAACTGTAATATATTAAGATCAATTTGTACTTACATGCTTACACTTAATTTCACTTACACTTGGGGTCACTTTGCACTGACCACTCTGGTGGTGGATCGCTAGGGCCGTCTACACTTGCCTCGAACCGATTAAAAACTTCGTTTTCTAATGGTGTACCGAAGGGATTTCTGGGTACTTTCGCGCTTCGATCAAATGGGCTGGCTGCAAAAGCCTCCGTGCTTCGATGTGGGGGACAAAAATTATTTAATTCGTCCGCGTCTTTATTTCTAATTTTGACCTGTAATCGCGTCAACAGTTTTTTTCCGGTATCCGACATATATAAACAACATAAAACTATTAAAGCTCGGAAAAATTACGTAAAATTTTTGTCAGAGGGACTTAATTCGGCGCCTCCGCCACTCCAATACTGGGGACGTGACACTATTAGTTGTTGGAAAAATTTGAAGGTTTCTGCGTCTAACTTCCAATTCGTCAGTTTTTGACTCCTAAGGTACTAACCATGAGTTTTTTATTTTGTTACTTCTTTTTCTTGCATTTTACCTTTTAGTTCCTACTACTTGTACTAAACTTCTCGCAAAAATTTAAGGAACAAAAAAATTTTTTAAATTTCTTGGCAATTTTCAACAGGCTGTATTTCAGTGAAAAATGGTCGTACAGAAAATGAAAAAACATAGCTTTTGAAGCTTAAAGATTCTAGTTTTCGAATTTTTTGATTAAAAATTTTTTGGAGCACCGGTAGCCATGAAATTTTTGGATAAAGCACAAATAAAAAATTTTTCAAATTTTTTACATTTTTTATTTCGCTCTATGGGCATGGAAAATTTTTTCGAGCTAGACCAATGCATAGGTCCCATAGCCTGTTTATTCAGCTTTAATTTTTTTTTAGAGTCAGATACGACCATTTGTCTTTGAGATATCGAATTTTGAATGCAAAAGGATCCTTTTTCACTCAACTGCCAATATCTCTGAAACTACTGGTCACCCAGCGAGCGGACAGGAGGTTTCGTTTTCTGCAGAAAATTTCCTACAAAAATTTGTCATGGTTGATTGGAAAAAAAAAATTTTCCCACCTGTAACGTTAACGTGAAAAAAGAGCAAAAAAATGCCATTTTCCCTTTTTTTGGTTAATCGACTGTATCTTCGGCAATATTGAAGGAAAAGCTTAGGTTAGAAGAAAATTTTGCAGTCTAATGTACCCCAAAGGCCCCCCTAAATTTTTAGATCGATCGGTTCAGCGGTTTTCCTGGACCGATTGATTGAAATTTTGAAAAAATTAAGGGAACAACATTTTTGTTTCTTAAACTTGAGTTGTGAAAAAAAAACTGTTGGTTGTTTTTTTTTTACCAGAAGTCGGAAAGTTTTGAAAAAAACTGTTCTGTAACACGTAATGGCTCTGTAGAAAACTTAAAAAATTTATCGCTCAGAATTTCGCGCAACGAGTACGGTGGGCACCTTAGGGGTATCAACTTTAATTTAATTCAATAAAATTTTTTTTAAGGAAGATAGAGGTTTGAATGTGTCTATAGCTTTAGCGAGGTGAGTCAGAAATAACCTCTTGGTCTTTTTTTATTTTTTAAATTTTTCAAAAAAAATTTTTTTTTTATTTTTTAAAATTAAAAAAAAAATGTTTCCAATCAACCATGACAAATTTCCATAGGAAATTTTCTGCAGAAAACGAAACCTCCCGTCCGCTCGATGGGTGACCAGTAGTTTCAGAGATATCAGTAGTTGAGTGAAAAAAGATCCTTTTGCATTCAAAATTCGATATCTCGAAGACAAATGGTTGTATCTGACTCTCGCAAAAAGCAAATTAAAGCTGAATAAACAGGCCATGGGACCTATGCATTGGTCTAGCTCGAAAAAAAAATTCCATGCCCATAGAACGAAATGAAAAATGTAAAAAATTTGGAAAATTTTTTATTCGTGCTTTATCCAAGAATTTCATAGCTACCGCTGCTCCAAAAAATTATTAATCAAAAAATTCGAAAACTAGAGTCTTTAAGCTTCAAAAGCTATGTTTTTTCATTTCCTGTACGACCATTTTTCACTGAAATACAGCCTGTTGAAAATTGCCAAAAAATTAAAAAAAAATTTTTGTTCCTTTAATTTTTGCGAGAAGTGTATTTGTAGAAGTCGGCTCCGACCCTTTGGATTTGTTTGATTCTTTACAAAAATTCTTCCTGCGATCTTACTTTGACTGACTCATTAATATTTAACTTATATAATGTAATTCTTGTCCATAATTTTCCACTTTACTCGTCGTGCCTTATTTTTTAATAGGTACTGTACTTACTTAGTATACAGAGAAGTAACTGCTTGAGCACGATTCTAAAAATTTCGTAATTTTTTTTTATTTTTAATTTTATTAATTCCGGAAATGCAATTTGAGAATTGGAGTGGCGATAATGGGATCACTCCAGCCCGAATTAATTTGCTTCTAATGTTCTAAATTTAGCTTTTATTATCTCAATATTATTATGTAGTAGGTACCTGCGTATTGCGATGGCCGTCGAACATTACGTCACGTCCGCAAGCCGTTTTCAAAACTCTAAAAATAAAGTGCGAATAATCCGCGCCTCAATTGCTCGATGGTGGCGCATGTTGGAACTGAGGAGGAGAGAAAAGCTCGACAAGGCAAAGAGGCGTTATGTTGAGGGTTCCCTTGGAGGTTTCCAACGTTGTGGTTTCTGATTTCTGTTTTAATTGATGGGCAATTGTCCGGGGACCAGCGCGGATTTAACGTAATGCCGGCCATTAGACTGAAATACGTTTTTTCGTAAAAAAATTAGTTATAAATTCGGCCGTTGGCGCGTTATGGGTTTAGTGAAAAAAGCGCATTTCTGAAGCGCCGCACGTACCTATTTCCGACCCGACCGGAGAACATTGCATGTGTCTAGTTCCAGACGCTCGACGTCGTGGCGCCTATAACGGTTATGGCCCTCGCAGAGCTGGGAGGCCTTTCCAGGACAAATGAGTTCGCGGGTATCTGGAATGATATGTGGCGCACGACGACAACCAACCGTAATGAAAAACGGAATTTAAAAGGCGAAAAACGGACAATTTACACAAAATGTAACCGAGCAAACACGCGCTCGGCGGCGCAAATGGGGGGCGCCTTGGCGTGTCCTCGAAATGCAAATGCGACGATTAAATTAAAAAATGACGCAACACGTATATTACGCGACTATCGGAGGGATAAATGGTTTATAAACATCCAACTCCACATTGTTCAACAAAAGCATTCGTTACGTTTCCAGCGAAACTCGCAAGGCACGTAAATCCAACCCTTAATAGCTTACTTAGCACACACGTTTAATAATAATTCCGCGACTTATTTCGCCCTCGCCTCCACCCGTCAAAGAAATTCTTTCAATTACGCAACAAATCGAGCAAATTTCTCGACGCTACCTACTAATTAAACCAACTTAATTAGTAATTACTCTTTGTAATGGATTTCCTTTATCTGGTGAGGTCTTTGTTTAGTGTTTTATTTAAATTCAAATCACATCCGACGAGATTTCTGAAGTTAGCGAAGCCCTTCCAAGAGCGACGGAGGGTTCACTTTGTTTTAGTGAAAAGGGCCGCAAACTTCGAACCTTTAACGGTAATGTGATTACTGCACTACGGTTAGCGGTTAACTTTTGATGCGCCAAACTTATCATTTGAAACGACGACAGAGAGTCGTACGCTTTTAATTTCATTAGTTCCTACAAAATAGTCTTCGAACCTGATTACCGCCCTGTTCTGTCCTGCTAAGCGGAAGCTTTATCGAATTCGGTAATGCAGTTATTAACCGTCGAACGGGAAAAGTTAGTGCTGGAATATTCGAAACCCTTGCACCAAATAACTGCCCATCAACAAGAAATTTTACGGACCGTATTTCGAAATTGTCGCATTAACTTCGGTAATAGAAAATAAAAATGTCGTCAACTTTTCAACAGTCGTGGCTGCCATTTTTGGTGCTGAGAATGTCGCATGTCTTTATTGACGGAAAATATCTACAATTGGAGGCCGCAGTTGTGGCTCCGATGTGCAAATCGATTTTCTTACAGTTCGAAGTCTTGAGCCTCCGAAACCCATCACGTTCTCAATGAAGTATTCCTCCGACACATATTCTCCTTTCTGAAGGGTGGAAAAATCAAATTTCTTCCGCCGCGTTCCTAAAGAACCCACGAACCCGCTAAAGAGGTGCTGCCATCTCCAACTTACCTCTTATTATCAAACTTCCAATTGAAGCTAAGCTTGATAAATTCTGCATCTTCCGATGCAGATATGAATGAAGGATTTTCGTCTAGTCCGCCGCTTGCCTTATGTCTGTAATGACTTTCTTGGGTCTAGTTGGTGACGCGGGGGTGGCCCGGGTTTTGGTATGGTGTTAATTAAGGTTTTATTAATTTTTACGAGCACCTGGTCGGTGCGGGGCGATTGGTGTGTAATAAAGTTAGCGGCAAAGATCGCCGGTATCCACGGCAACCCACTTAATGCCATCAATCTTCGCAGCCCACTGATTTTATATGAAGTCGATTACAGGGTTATAGTGGTACTTTAGTGGGCTATCGCTCCAAAGAGACCAGATTAAACAAATCTTTCCTTTATGATTGGAGTCGAGTGTTACGTTTTTGCCCCATTTAGTCTTATCGCCTTTTTATGGGCTTTCACTGAAATTGTTAACAATATGTGGCGAAAGGAATGAGCCCGAAAGCGGAATTAAATAAAGGAATGGACCGAGCGAAACGGCCGACAATAATTGCGTTAAAGGGGTGGATTTCGGGGACGATGAGCGTCGCAGATATCGATAATAATAAATAAGTTCCTCGCAGACCAATTCTGAGAGAAGGTGGTGGTGATAACTCGCAAGACCGCAATTACCAGGAGCAAAATCAGCAATTACTTGCTGAGAAAATCTTCTAAGCTCCCAATTTTATTATCTTCTTTTTTTAAAAATTTTGCTCACGTTTAGTAGAAGCATCCTAAACGAGAGAATTCAAATTTTCACAAAAAAAAATTTTATTTTAAGAGGTAAAGAAGCAATAAACGATCATATTGGAAGCTCGCATTATTAATAAATTTTTATTCTATTGTTTTCCTTGAGATTGAGCTGATGCTCGGATTGTTCAGGGCACTCTGTCGCTTTGCGAAACGTGAGAGTTAATGAGTCGGCGCAGTACTCCGCCTCTAGAGAGGCTGTTCGTCTCGATGCTTGAGATGATTTTATTGTATGTTTTGTGATCGTTGATTGTTTCTTTGCCACCTGGAACAACTTTTTTCTTAGAGCTCTATTTTTTCAATCTTTAAAAATGGGGACGAAAAAGCGGTTGAGCGGAGGTGTTGGGTAAGCGGCACTTTCAGTCCTTCTGGATGACCCCCTACACAATTAATTAACCACAACGCAACGTTTTAACTAATGAATGACTTCTGCACTGCTGTCCAACAATTCCCTGAAAATTGCTGCTGAATTTTATCAAGCAATGCGATTTCAGCGATATATTTTCCGCTGTGACGGGTAAGAATAATTAGTCACTCGATGTTGCAATTAAACAATAAATAATACCCTGTGCTTGTTTCACTGAAAAGCTATTACGGCGCTTATGGGGTTAGTGTGGAGAGCGTCACACGCGATCCCGTCAGTTTTAGTTCAACAAGCCTGCTAGACGGTTCATTCATCCAGAAAATTGGACGTTTCTTTTGTGTTTCATGAAATTTCCTCAAACATAAACCGGCGACAAACCAGAAATTGTACAGTCGCTCACATTTGTGTTTCGTTACATAGTGGCAAATATGCGAAATTATTCTTCTTCCAAACGAGTCGGAATTGAACATGGTATGTTGGTATTTTTCAATTGTAATTACTTCCACTTGAACTGTGCACTTTTGCTTCAAGTTGAACTGCGAAACAGTAAATTTTTATTGTCGGTTTTATTGCTGTTAAAATTGTAAAGAAAGAAGTAATCTGGTAAACGTTAACAACCCTTAGGTTCGTTGCTACTTTCGATCGATTAAGTATAAAATTTCGGTCTGAAGTAACAAACGCCGGCGTGCCATTGATTATTATGCCGCCAACAAGTCGCCTGCCCAATTCAAATCTGAATATTGTAACGTTTATCCATAAATAATTGCGAATATTGATCCAAGCAACTACATTAACTCTCCTGCAGCTTTTCCGTCCTTTCATGGAACTAGAGGAAGGGGATTAAAATTTATTTGGTCGATGATACACAAAATACTCTTTTTACTTCAACTAATCACAGGTTGAAAGGTCATTGGTTTTACGTACTCATTCAACCAGCCATCGACCATGAGAAGGACAAACTTTTCGTGTCCGCAAAAATTAATCGTTCCGACTACAAGCGGATGCTCGTTAAATAAATTGAGGGGACGTTGTTTGAGGTTTCATTTTAATAAACCAGGTGCTGGCCGAAAAGCCTTTTCGAACTTTGCCTCGATTAATTCACGTTGGAACACTCGGAAACACGCAGCGATTACTTAAACCAATGTTGTAGGATGAGGAAAACAAACTTCCTCCGGGGGAATGAATGATGGAAAGCATTCGGTTGCGTTTCAGTCAAATTTTCGAGAAACTTTGCTCGAAAAAAAAGAAGCTTGTTGCACGCTTTTCCGTTTGCAGGATTGCACAATGTTTAGGCTCGTTATGTGAGCAGTGGGGCTAGTGCAAGAGGGTCCAGAAGCATTAAGCAAGTCGGGAAATTACTAAAGTTACGAGGAGGTTTTCAAAACTATGCGCCCTACCTTAACACCACATTGTTTATTAATTTTATTTCTGCAAATTCTTATGAGTATTCCATATCAATTTGCTATATTTGAAGAATCAATTTTTATAATGTCACTAGCAACGGTGACCTCTTATTGAGAGTTAACTTCAAATGAAAGTGATCTATATGGACTTCATTGGTGTTACGAGAGTCATAATTCTTAATATTAATTACATTTTGAATCTTCTCCCAGAAAAATTACAGGTCCGCTCGCAACTTTGCGACACGGAGATAGAAAAGACCGTGGCAACAGCAGTTGCAACTAATTGCAACCTCCAACTTGACTCAAAAAAATTTCATACTTACGCAATTATATCTCGGAGATATTATTTAAGAACATATAATTTTCTACATTATTTTCTTATTTTTCTGGGTTTGTGAGACATTTTTTCGATATTAAGGTTCTTAATTACACTTCATTCTCAATTAGGTAATTTTACTACGCCTCATAAAACAATTTTTCATCATATTTCTAATTATGTAGTTTTCATTCTCTTTTTACCATACCTTGGGAATTCATATATTGTGCAGGTATGTGCATATATTGTGCAGGAATTTAGTTGAAAAAAATTATGTAATTTTTTTCAACTAAATTCCATTACCCAGCATCCTCTTTGACGTGAGAAATAATTATTAGGTAAAGTACTAACCGAGGGGTTAACCGCTGAACAAAATCGTGTACACCGTATTTCATATTTCAGGTATTTCAAAAGTATTTCAGGTATTTCTAAAGTACTTCAGGTATTTCAGGTATTTCAATGGTATTTCAAAAGTATTTCAGGTACTTCAAGGGTATTTCAGACATTTCAAGAGTATTTCAGCTACTTCAAGAATATTTCAAGTACTTCAGTAGTATTTCAGGTATTTCAATAAAAATAATCCTTTGGGTGTACTTTATACTTTATATTTTGATGCAATTTTACATTATATTAGAACGAGTAGGCGGATATACCGGGTGTTTCAACGAGAACCGCCGGTGCCAAATTGCGTATTTCTAATGGAGTTAAAAATTTGAAATTTGGCAGAAATAAACTTTAATGAATGCGCTACAATGTGGCGTCGTTGGTTGGTCCATAATTAATTCCATGCGCCGTCGTGACGCTATAATGTGCTTTTTCAAAAATTTTCAATAATTTTTTTTATTATTATTATGTTCGTAATACCGTCAGGTATACGTCCCTGTTGTTAAAAATTTGAAATTCTTAAGAAGTTTACGGAATTTTGACGAATTTATGACACGACTGCTTAATTGAAGCAGTCAAATTTGGTGAGAAAGACCGCCTAAATGTTCGGTTATTTATGACTTAAAAGCGGTACCTACTCAAAGATCTCTGCAGTGCAGAGACGATCATAAAACCTAATGCGGTTATCCGCAAAACTGGCGCCACAAAATTATCATCTGTCAATCAAATAATCCCTTGAGGGCTGAAATTTAAGAATCCATGTAATTCAATAACGGTTTGATATAAAAATATTTCAATTGCTCGTTATCAATCTTGGAGGTCGTGATCATGAGCTTGAAGAAAATCAAAGAGATGAAGTGAATATTTCGATATAAAATAGCGATCGAAAGTAAAAACTCCCACCGTTTAAAAATTGAAAAAACGATAATGTCATCTTGTAATGCATGAATTATAGTTTATTTCTGCCAAATTTCAAATTTTTAACTCCATTAGAAATACGCATTTTGGCACCGGCGGTTTTCGTTGAAACACCCGTTATTACATTATTTGAGAAAATACCTAACTGAATCAGAAACAGTTTTAGAAATGACTGTCGTCAAATTAACGCAAAAAATCCAACTAAATTATACATTTCCTGACATGCAGGTTTTGAGGCAACGCATATTTGTGACACGTTTTTCAAGACACCTTGTATAAACAATTTATAATATTTTCGGGGTGTCTCCCGCGTGGAGTGGTGTGTGAATTATCTGACGTTTCGGTCGACAAGCGCGACCTTCTTTAGAAGAAGAATTTCTGAAACTGATAGTCTTCAGTTTCCTTTTCGTCTGAAGAAGGTCGAGATATCTCGACCGAAACGTCAAGATAATGCCACCAACCACATCACGCGGGAGGCAACCCGAGAAGCACATAAGTACTAACAACCGCAAAAAACTATAATACAAATAAAAAAAACAAATTTTAGCTAATTCTAAACATTATTTTGACGAAAATTTTTTCTTCAAAAGTTTATATTTTTTGTCAGTAGTAGTTCTGTCGCTGGCAGAAATTGTAAATGGTCCGTGACCTGACAACTTGACCGGTCCGTGTAAAATAAAGTATTTTGCTATGTACTGTATATCTGGAGATTTGGGCCAAAAAAAACAATTGTAACTCCTCTTTCAAAAACTTTGTTTTAAACATACCATTACTTCGAATTTCAGTAATTCGGCTCAAGTACCACTGATCGTCGTAATAAACAGAATAACACTTTTCTTTCTCAAATTTCATGTCTGGTTCATTTGCAATAGCTATTGAGCTTTCATTTTTGTTAGTTTTGCTGTCCCTTACCCTTAGCAGTCTATCCGAACTAATTCTTTTTGATCTTCATTGAAAAACCAAACTAGTGATTTTTTCCTTACGACTGTGTCATGATTGCAAATGTATAAATAAATGCGCTGATATTCGTTATAATTAATTATTTCAGAGTTTTTTTCATTTAACAATTAGGTATTTTTTTGTTTACATATATTTTACTCGATTTTCCGGAATTTTAACAAAATATTTCAAATATTTCAAGTATTTCAAGAGAAGTATTTCAGGTACTTCAAGAGGATTTCAGGTATTTCAAGAGTATTTCAGGTATTTCAAAAGTATTTCAGGTTTTTCAAGAGTATTTCAGGTACTTCAAGGGTATTTCAGGTATTTCAAGAGTATTTCAGGTACTTCAAGGATATTTCACTGCAAGTGTACACCAGATTTCTCAGCGGTCAACCCCTCGGTACTAACGAGATGTCTAAACTATTCCTGCAACAACTGAAATATAGAAATTTGATTTATTTTTATCGTGGTTATGATTACAAACAAGTAACTTAATGAAGAGACGCCTACATTAACTGACAAGGGACTAGTGTGTCACATTCAGCTCGTCTCTATTGACGCATTTTGATTCAAGAACCTGATCCAATGTTTGTTAATTGGGTAATTGTTTACAATTTCCACTCTTCGCTTTTTGTGCTGTTTTTTTTTGGTGACGAATGCGTTGGTGTAATTAGTTTTTTGAAAATCGAAGAGTGGGTAAAGTAAACAATGACCGTTAATTGTTGTTGTTAATTGCGATATGAACCGATTCTATTCCATTTTCCTTAGTCTGTGTCCCACGACGATTTTTTCGTTTCCGCACAAAGGACGTTGGTGGATCGTTAAAGTTCGGAACTATTTATAATTGTGTCATCCTGGCACTATTAAGTTAGAGCTCTTCAAATTCGTTAATAACAAGGAAACTATTTACTTGAGACACTCAATTAAACGCAGCTGTCGACACTGAGGTCCTTGCACACCGAAAGCGACGCTGTCGTAAAATGGTTTCGTAGCGGAATGATTATATTTCATGTTAACTCGGTACCCATTAATGAATGAATATTTAACAGGTAGTAAAGCAGGATAAATTATAAAGTGAAACCTGCGAGTACGTTCCGAAAGTCCCTCTGGACGCTCACACGAAGTTCTTGCGTTTCTATTATCGTCCAAAAATAGTTGATCGCTCAAGCTTCATGAATTGACGTTTAAACTTGAGGTTCACATAGCGGAAACGAACAGGGACGATCGAGCGTGGAGCTTTTGGCCTAGTTCACGCTGCTAATTAAAATATTTAGAGGGGTGCTCGCCCCGAAGCCGCCAAAAGGCCATAACTGTCTCCACCAGCCGTCTATTACATGTGTTTTATCAAGCGATTTATTATTCAAGCTCGATGTCTAAGCAAACCGCCCCCAAAACCGAATATAAAAAAAATCTCCCGCATAAAGGAGTCAACAACCGGCTGATGTGTTTAGAGAAGCTGCTGGAAGTGGTGTTATTAATTAGCGTAATGCTTTTAGGGATTTATCAGCCGCCTGTGGCGCTTCTGTCGCCACTACAACACTCCCTCTTCTTATATCCGCTCGCCGCCTACAATTTATTTATCTCGATAAATTAGCTAGCAACCTGAAATTGCTTGTAAAAGAAACTCGAAGCTGCTTAATCTCGTTCAAGGCGGAATTATCGCAATTACCTCTACATTTGTTTACTCCTCCGTCGAGATGAAATATAAGGCGAAAGCGCAGAACGCTATCCTCCCGATAATTAAGAACAACATTTTCGACGTCCACCCCCGATTCCAGCTGCCGCACTGTAATTCGGGGAGGAAATCAGCCAAGGACACGAGGTTTCAAAATATTGTACCTAACTCGTTCTTGGCTTCGTTTCTCACTTCCTGAGACCTGGCCTATTTGTATGCAAAAAGACAATGGGGATAGGAAGAACTTGGATTAATAATAAGCGAGTTCTTAACCAAATTGTTTCTTAAGCCTTAAAACAGATTAAACACCGATCCACTCATCAATCACAACGCATCAAAAGGCAACCAATTACAGTCATTGTTCATGCGATCATTTCCTGGAGGGGTCGTATTCCAGTCACCGCAAATTTCACCCAAACCACCTGGAGAGATAACAGAATTAGCAGGTTGAATATGTCGGCAAGGGGGTGAAACCAGCCCGGTACTATTGTCATTATCGATGGATTTTGATTAAGTTTCTGCAAGATCTTGAATATTAAGTAACTTTTCGTTGAATTCGCTTCGATACCGGAATTATAACGTATCTGGTGACGGCGGCGAGTTTTTTAATCTTTTTTATGAATTTATTCGAGTTTGCTGTCGTAAATTCGACGGTGTGTGCCGAAACTTTGGATTACCTGACGAAATTAAAAAGTTTCCGGTTTTGAGGTGTAAGTAATTCGAAGGTCGTTAATTAAATTTAAAAAATTTGCTCACGGAAAATAAAATTGTAGGAGTAGGTGGTGTATAAAATAAACGTTACATCTGTGGAACTGGGGCAACTGTTAAATATTTACTCGGTGGAAGCGCGTTCTTGACTGAAGTGCGGTGTTGAGAAACACAGGCCAGACTCTCATATCTAAATCTTGGTAATAAGCTCCTGTTTGCTTAGGTTAGGGTAGAAGTGGCGGCGGGTAAACCCTGGCAAGCACGTTTACACGGGGTCAGTTAAGTTATGAATTCAGACACTTGTAACAATGTAGCGATATTAAATTAAATTTCGGTACGTTTATAGGGACATACATTCGACGTTTATGAGCCTCGTAAATTCCATGACTTAATAGACATTCCGTCGTTTTACTGTTGATCTTTTTGTTATTATTACGTGCACCTTTTCCTGATTGTCTTCGTTTCTGTTGCAGGACGACGATATGCGTCTCAAGTCCGTAGACGGACCGTTGTCCATTCATAATGGCAACAGCAACGACATCGTCAACTCACCGAAACGGATAAACACGGTGCAGAACAGCAACGTGACAAATTTCAGTTCGAGCTTGAGCACCGACACCAAAACCGGTGATGGTTTCAACGAAATTACCGGCCACACAAACACTCTGAACAACGTCCTAGCAGCCAACGACAAGGTGCAATGGTGCAACGTTGCACAGCAGGCCAAGACGCGCGAGCTTACCAACAACGTCAACAACAGGAACCAGTTGCTAAACATCAACAACACACTGGCTACCTCCCTGCGGACCACGAGGCACGGCACCGCCTCCTCCATCTACTCGGAGTCGTCGCCAGATGATAGTCTGCTGGACTTTGAGGGTGGGCATCCCATATTTCAAACGCCACGGCCAAAGCTCAGAAGTAGGACTAATCGGGCAACCTTGTCAGCCCTACTCAAGTTCCAGCAACTGCTAATCAGTCAGGGATCAAAGATTTGATTGGGGTAGTTGGGGGGGGGGCAGAAACTGCGGCACCAAATTTCTCTCTAATAGGTTGAAGCATTCTCAAAGTTTTGTAAAAATTGTTTGAAGCTTTTTTGAATTTTTTTTGTGTTCCTGGAAGTTAGGCAACCAAGTATACACTATTAGAAAATCCTAATTTTAATTTTTTGGGGGTAAATGGGATGAAATTGTCTCATTTTGCTTTAATTATTGACAATTTGAAAGTTGGAAAAGTTTTCTCTTTTTTACTCGGGTAAATTAGGATACTTCCATTTGTTTGTGAGACTGGCGTTTTGTTATAGTGACTTGCAGAGTTTGACCAATATTTTTAAAACGGGCGAAGTTACGCTTTGAAACTTTCTCGAAACTGCCGTCGTAATTAAGATCTAACTCCCGAAATCTCTAACAAAGTTTGCCATAGTTGGACAATTCACTTTGAAGTTACGGCGCGCCCTTAACTGGCTGCGGCGTTGTATATTAGCCCCCGTTCCAGTTTTTCTCTAATCAACTGCCCGAATAACAAATTGATTGCAGATGTCCATCAGAACGTATCGTCAGCGGACACGTCGCCCCAAGACGAAGACCGAGCTTTCGACATCTCCGATTCCGAATCGTCGGAGGAGGGCAATTTGAGCAATATCGGCCCTCTTCAGCGCAGAGGCATCGTGAATCCAAACTATCCCGGATTTCAGCACCTCGCTCACACCCTCAATTACGGCATTAAAGCGTCATCAGACACCGATTTCACGGACGACGATTTCGAATGCGAACCGTTAACGACCACAATTCAAGCCGACGTCAACAACATCAACAACAATAACGTCGACGATACGGACTTCCCCAACGATCACATCGACAGCGTTAATCGTCTAGACAGCGTCGAAAATATCCAAAAAGTCTTCTACGACAAGCCCGTCTTCAACATATCGGAAGAATGTGAGAACCGCAGCCCTTGCGACTCAGAGAGCAGCGGAAACTCCAACCAGTCCACTGACGAGGACACGGAAATTTGCGTGTCGCAAAAAGTTGAACTCAACATCAAAACCGAAGAAGTTTTGGTTAGTGGTGACAAAACTGACATTAAAACCGAAGAAGTTAGCGGTGCCGAAATCGTTGGAGATTTCGGAAAAGAAGTCGAGGAGGAGTTTGGGAGGATTTCTCTGGAAAACACTGAACTTCTCAACCTCGAGAAAGCGGTTGTTCAACAACTCGAGGAAACCATCGAGAAATTTTCGGAAAACTCCAACAATTTGGAACCAACCCCCGTTAAGTACAGCGCAGAACCGAACATAGCGACGCCCCTCAACCAATTATCGCCGTCTAACCAAGGACACTCTCCTGTCGTTTTAGAAGACACGAAAACTGTTAAAACGGAAACGATGCTTAGTGAAAATAGTTTGTCGATGGCCAAGGACATTTTACGTGATAAAGTGTGTGACGCGTTTCTGTCGAGCGGCCAAGAAGTGATTCCGGTCATCAAAGAGAATCTCTTCGGAAACCTCGACGAAGACAAAATGAGCGTGGATTACGTCGTGCAAAAGCCGGAAATGATCCGGAAAGATTCCAATCGCGAACTGGAAGAAATCGAATGTCAAATAAAAAAAATCAAGTCAGACACGAAACACGACCAGATCAAAGTCGAAAAATTCAGCAAAGAAGATATCACAAAGGGTTACAAGGAAAAGGACGAGGATAGCGCCGTGCCGAGGAAGAAGGAAAAAATCGACTACTACGTAAAGAAGCGTCGGGATTATAACCAACAATTCGGCAGTTTAATAACGTTTCCGAGAAGGGAGTTCGGTGGCCGGAACCGGGATGGTCTTAATAGGAGATCCGTTCCGATGGCGAGAGACAAGAAAAGGGCCTCCCCGGAAGTTTTAGGTGAGAGCACTCTCGCGCAAAAATGCGTTAATGTAATGAAACTGTTCAAGTCCATGCTCGCTTAATAGGCCTGTACTTTGTGGGGTAGTCCGTAATATGTGATAACGCGTCACAGCGGTCACGTTCTTCATTAATATAGTCCTTTTAATCCACCCCCGATGCACGCTTTGAATATTGCCGCGTGATTTCGCAAAACTCGCACCTGTGTTAATTACGTAAAAACACTGCAGCTTTTTCAGGAGGGTTCGACGTTTACAACATTGAAACGGCCATGCCGAAAATTGATTTGGAAGCGATCGAATCCCACCTCCGTGCGGCCAGAGAAGAGGAACGGAGGGTGAGTTTATTTTTTTATTCGAAAATTTACTCTTAAATCACTGAAACCGGTCGAGTGGTGGCGCAATGTTATCGAGTGCCCTCTAAACTTTGACCCACATAACGACTGTCACAGTCAGAAACTGCTAATCCATTTAAACAACATGCCGCCATGTACCCGGACGCACATATGTTGATTCACATCTCCTACACGAATGAACTGTTTAATGTACTGGCCAGCTGACTACATGAACCTAACGAGCCTACTGCATAGAGTTGAAACTGTGTGAAGAGTTTAGTCCAATTTATTTCGCGATCTGATGTCACGGAATTAAAACTGAATTGCTGGGTTTGCAGCAGGAATTTTTTCGAACTTAGTTCACGGAAAAGTCTAGTCATCTGACTTATCAATGAGTTGCAGCAGCAGTCCAGCAGTGGTGACAGTGTTTGTTCGGTCCTTACAATGGATTTCCCTAAACCTTACAGGAGTAGGGTAAGGTAGTGGTTGAATTCCTCACATTAATCGGCAGCTTCATTTGCGTATGTCAACAATGACGAAATTTCTCTCGAACCGACGAGAATCGGAAAACAACCCATTTCGTTCTCCTCTAACAAAAGTGGCTACATAATATACATAATAAATAAGTGGCATTTTACAGAAAACTGTAATCGTCTAGTTTCTTAAAAATTTTGAACGTAGAAATATTCACAAAAATTCATAATCATAATTTTCAGGATAACATGCATATGAGTTTTGAATGGGTGTCGCCATTACTGGTAAAAAATGTAACACGATATTCACGGACCACTTACTGGTACTATCATCGAGATAACACCTATCTATAACGCACCTATGCCTATCACAGGTCATACGCTTTTAATGCTAATGCTATCGTGGTTGTATTTGGAAGAATCGGAAGTTTTCCCATACCAGCAGATAGTCTTATGTAGTCACCTGTTATGTTTGGTGTTGACGTGGGTGGTGTTAAAAATGATGAACGAATTTGTTATTGGGAAAAAAGACCCTTTCTATAAACATTTAACAACAGCTCCGATGGTATCAGATTTGATACTGAAGGTAATTTAATTACGAAATATTGAATGCTTATCGCGTCATTAGGCTGGAAATATTATATACATAGTTGAGCGTGATGCTCAACTAATTATATCTTCTAGTTTTATAACTAACGTTACCAAATAGCAGAAGAGGTGCAAACAATTTCTCTAATTTCCAAACAACAAATGGCCGGTAGCATAATTAGTATTCGATATTAATAATAATTAAAAAAATATTCAATTTAGTTACTGTTTAGTTCAGTGGCGCCAAACATATTAATCTGATGTTGGTTTTATTATGGATAAGAGATAAAATTATTGATTGTGTAAAAATATATTTATAGCAAGGACACTTTATTTATCTAGTTCATTTGGTAATAGCTTAGCGACTCTAGCTACATAATCAAATCTTGCCATCAACTTTTCTCCATGCCTCTAATCTACTCTAATCAATTATAATAATTTTTTTAATATAAAAATACGTTAAGACATTAGATTTGGTACTAGCTCTTTCTGATTTTACCATATTCAACATAATATTTTTTTGTCGTATCTTACCAGCACTTTTTGGTATTGTTCTTTCGTTTATTGTGCAATTGCTTTGATCGTTCCTTTGACTCGTATTAATAATTTTAGATATTTTTAACCCATTTTAAGCTTAGTCAATCACTTCTTAAATAAATAAATTTTTTGCTATCTTTTAATCAACGCTTCAATTTTGCATATGGTATTCTAGTTTAGTTCTTCATGTCCTCTGGTATTTTATATTGACTCCTAAGCTTGACACGTGTTTTTCTGCAATTTTAGCAATTTCTTCCCCCATCTATTTTTCAATTCGGCTTTGACGAAATTAATCCTAACTTGTTGGAGCATGTCGAGTGAAATAATTTCATTGACTCTTTTGAGTTCTTCACTTTACTTGCGAACACTATTTTGAATCAGTCGGTGCAACCTGTCGTATTACAAGAATAAGTGTGGTGCGTTCTCTTATGTAATCGGCTTTCCTGAATTCAAATCCGAAATCAATTCGACGCTAAAATGAATAGATTTCTTATAAAATTAGAAAAACCACTAAGTTTCGATTTCTTATAATATTCAAACTCTTGTAACTTTTGAACGGGCCGACTTATATTCAATCCAAATACATCAAATTTCTCCATTTCACAAAAGCTATCGAATGCTATATGAACAAAAATTGTAAGTCTAATAATAAAGAAGTTGAAATTTGAAATTCAGGTCGATTTTGACGAAAATTTTGAATTGAAACATTCGAACGGTCATATCTTAAAAAGTACGGCTTGTACAGGGAAACTACGGTTAGATTTATGTTAAGCGGTTCGAAATCTATAAGATTAAGTCATAAAATCGATGTAAAAAATTTCAATATTTTCGATTTTTTTTTTCTACCCCAATCGATAGAAATTCGAAAAATTCCTAAAATCAACATCGTTGCACCTAAAGGCTGGAAATAAACGTTTTCTTATGTAATCGAATTTTCTGAATTCAAATCCGTAATCAATTCGACGCTAAAATGAATAGATTTCTTATAAAATTAGAAAAACCACTAAGTTTCGATTTCTTATAATATTCAAACTCTTGTAACTTTTGAACGGGCCGACTTATATCCAATCCAAATACATCAAATTTCTCCATTTCACAAAAGCTATCGAATGCTATATGAACAAAAATTGTAAGTCTAATAATAAAGAAGTTGAAATTTGAAATTTAGGTCGATTTTGACGAAAATTTTGAATTGAAGCATTCGAACGGTCATATCTTAGAAAGTACGGCTTGTACAGGGAAACTACGGTCAGATTCGTGTTAAGTGGTTCGAAATCTATGAGATTAAGTCATAAAATCGATTTAAAAAATTTCAATATTTTCGATTATTTTTTTCTACCCCAATCGATAGAAATTCGAAAAATTCCTAAAATCGACACCGTTGCATCTAAAAGCTGGAAATAAACGTTTTCATATGTAATCGGATTTTCTGAATTCAAATCCGTAATCAATTCTACGCTAAAATGAATAGATTTCTTATAAAATTAGAAAAACCACTAAGTTTCGATTTCTTATAATATTCAAACTCTTGTAACTTTTGAACGGGCCGACTTATATCCAATCCAAATACATCAAATTTCTCCATTTCACAAAAGCTATCGAATGCTATATGAACAAAAATTGTAAGTCTAATAATAAAGAAGTTGAAATTTTAAATTTAGGTCGATTTTGACGAAAATTTTGAATTGAAGCATTCGAACGGTCATATCTTAGAAAGTACGGCTTGTACAGGGAAACTACGGTCAGATTCGTGTTAAGTGGTTCGAAATCTATAAGATTAAGTCATAAAATCGATTTAAAAAATTTCAATATTTTTGATTTTTTTTTTCTACCCCAATCGATAGAAATTCGAAAAATTCCTAAAATCGACATCGTCGCATCTAAAGGCTGGAAATGAACGTTTTCTTATGTAATCGAATTTTCTGAATTCAAATCCGTAATCAATTCGACGCTAAAGTGAATAGATTTCTTATAAAATTAGAAAAACTACTAAGTTTCGATTTCTTATAATATTCAAACTCTTGTAACTTTTGAACGGGCCGACTTATATCCAATCCAAATACATCAAATTTCCCCATTTCACAAAAGCTATCGAATGCTATATGAACAAAAATTGTAAGTCTAATAATAAAAAAGTTGAAATTTGAAATTTAGGTCGATTTTGACGAAAATTTTGAATTGAAACATTCGAACGGTCATATCTTAAAAAGTACGGCTTGTACAGGGAAACTACGGTCAGATTTGTGTTAAGCGGTTCGAAATCTATAAGATTAAGTCATAAAATCGATGTAAAAAATTTCAATATTTTCGATTTTTTTTTCTACCCCAATCGATAGAAATTCGAAAAATTCCTAAAATCGACATCGTTGCACCTAAAGGCTGGAAATAAACGTTTTCTTATGTAATCGAATTTTCTGAATTCAAATCCGTAATCAATTCGACGCTAAAATGAATAGATTTCTTATAAAATTAGAAAAACCACTAAGTTTCGATTTCTTATAATATTCAAACTTTTGTAACTTTTGAACGGGCCTACTTATATTCAATCCAAATACATCAAATTTCTCCATTTCACAAAAGCCATCGAATGCTGTGTGAACAAAAATTGTAAGTTTAATAATAAAGAAGTTGAAATTTGAAATTTAGGTCGATTTTGACGAAAATTTTGAATTGAAACATTCGAACGGTCATATCTTAAAAAGTACGGCTTGTACAGGGAAACTACGGTCAGATTTGTGTTAAGCGGTTAGAAATCTATAAGATTAAGTCATAAAATCGATGTAAAAAATTTCAATGTTTTCGATTATTTTTTTCTACCCCAATCGATAGAAATTCGAAAAATTCCTAAAATCGACATCGTTGCATCTAAAGGCTGGAAATAAACGTTTTCTTATGTAATCGGCTTTCCTGAATTCAAATCCGAAATCAATTCGACGCTAAAATGAATAGATTTCTTATAAAATTAGAAAAACCACTAAGTTTCGATTTCTTATAATATTCAAACTCTTGTAACTTTTGAACGGACCGACTTATATCCAATCCAAATACATCAAATTTCTCCATTTCACAAAAGCTATCAAATGCTATATGAACAAAAATTGTAAGTCTAATAATAAAAAAGTTGGAATTTGAAATTTAGGTCGATTTTGACGAAAATTTTGAATTGAAACATTCGAACGGTCATATCTTAAAAAGTACGGCTTGTACAGGAAAACTACGGTCAGATTCGTGTTAAGCGGTTCGAAATCTATAAGATTAAGTCATAAAATCGATGTAAAAAATTTTAATATTTTCAACTTTTTTTTTCTACCCCAATCGATAAAAGTTCAAAGTCCATCAGATTTTATAATAATATGTATTAGAATTCTAAGCTTTTTGGGGGAAAAATTAAAGAGGAGCCTAGTGCTAGAACTAATGAAAAAGTAAAGCACCTTGAACGCCACTAGCGGTTGTCAGCCGTCAATATGACAAGATGGTACTCTGACGTCACGTTCAATCATTTAGGATAACTCTGTATAATATTTAAAGAAAATTTATTTTATGTAAAAGATCATTTGAAAGTATTGTCTAACAAAAATGACTCTGTATATGGTAAAGTATCACACAGGCTGAAGAGACTGAAGAAGAAGTTAGTCTTAAAGTGGTAAAAAATTGCAAAATATTTTATCAATGTCTGTCCAAATGCATCATGGATTAACGGAAGAGCATTGAACTTTTCCCTGTGGTTTCTTGACATTGTTATTTCTGCGCTTCTACCAAGATCTGTGACGTTTGATAACTTGTGAAATTATTCAATATTGCAATGATGCGTTAAAACAATTACCGGTTAAGGATGTTACGTCAAGTGAACTATGGTCCAGTTTTCCCTTCCTTCTGTAATCTTTATGCCATCTCTATCTATTTCGGACGTCCGAACTATAACATTCTTTTCTTATCAGCACTTAACTTCTTTAAGGACCCTTCCAAAGTGGTTTCTTTCAATTTCCCAATCATAAATTAAACTGCTACAGGTACAACATACATCCATCACGAGAATCTACACCCGCACCTATCACTTTGGCTTTAACGTCACTTTCAATTTCGAATGCAATTCGAAACTATTTGATGCAATTCCTGCATTGTTTACAAAATATTGCACGACCAGGTATAGATCGGACGTTGATTGCAACAACAGTAATAATAGTTTATTTTAATCAACGATCTATTTTACGGTCAGTAAACAGAACGGTGTTCTCTTTAACAGTAAAATTATGACGAACAACTGGAAACTTTGCAAATTTCACGAAGCTCCAACAAAAAATTGTCGAGGGTCCATTGGCAACTGTGCGGGTACGTGCGAGTGCTTAATAAAATATGTAGTTTTAGCACCCCGGTGGGAAATCTGCTACAATTTATGCGTATTTATCCAAATAAAAGAACAATAGTTTCCACTACCTGCAATAAAGAACCGACCGGATTTTTATGCAGCCGGCGCTTTCCCCCATAAACACCTTGTTTTACCTAGTTTATTCTCGCCCTGATAAATAGCTCGCAACTGGATATTTATAAACCTTCTTCATGAATATTGCAAGCAATGAATGCATTCATTGCACCTACAAGATCAGCAGTGCAACGAATAACCTAATGAATGCCCTCGTTGCAGCTACGAAATCAGTGGTGCAATAGCCTTTGAGCTTCGATGACAGAAAAGATTAACGAGTGACCGTTGTCGTAATTGGTCTTATCTTTCGGCTAATTGAATATTTAATAATTTCTTCGGAGGACAGTGAACGCTTAATGTAGCTGGCTAGGTAATTAAGACGCTTCGCTGAGCTCGAATCAAAAGTGAAAATACAATTAATTCCCTACCTATAGCCGCATAGAAGTCCGCAACTTTGAACATCACCGAATTCACAATAGAAACCGCGGTTTCCTCCACAGTGAGTGAATTCGTTCGTCGGTGGAACGTCCGAATCAATTTCGGGATGGAACGAAATAATCCAAACAACAAATTGACTTCTTCGTGACGTTACCGGATATGTTGCGATAGCGGTGCATCATCCAGTTTTGTTTTTATCTTTTCCCGTTTGTGGATTGTTTTGTGGTGTGACGTTATCGTCGGTTTTATGAAAATGACAACAATGAAACGCAAGAGACACTACAAGAAAGACACCGCGTATCTGTTGGACCTCTACACGCTCACGTTTGACGAAAATGAAACTTTGGAAAGTTTAGACTTGACTGTGAGTGCTCATTTTGTTATTAACGAAATTCTTGAGTTCTGGTTAATTGTTTTTATTTTAACTGTATTTTAACTTTGATGGAGAATGCAATAAACGCTTCTAGTAGAAAAACTCGCCCGGCTTTGTGTTGGTGGCCGTAGAGACACTTTGAAGCCTCTGGCGGAATTTCAATATATGGCAAGTGGAACATTTCGTTGCTTACTTGAAAGTAATTAAAAGCGTAATACTTTTTTTCGAAAAAAAAATTGGATTACTTTTCATCCACTCACTGGACTAAAGCTTTGTTGTTTGCTTCCTGTTGGCGCTATTCGTTTTCGAGCCAACCAAACTATTGGACGAATTTTCATTTAGCAGTTTTCTTAAGTTACTCAAGAAAAAAGAGAAGTATTTAAGCGGCTTACTTTGTATTGGTAACTTATGTTATTTTTTTAGTATTTTTAAAATCATGCTTCACGTCTCTGCTCTCTAAAAGATATGAAAACATTACATCTAAAAAGTTAATAAAATTACAAAATGAGTTAAACTGAAAATGGGGAAAAATGAAATTAGATTTTTGATTAAATTACATAAATAGGTTTTTTCCAGCTTTGTTGCTATTATGTTCCTTTTTACAATTTCTTTTTTTACTTTTTTCCAAGTTTCATATTCTTATTTATTTTATTTATTGATCCTTTTGGAATCACTCCGTTTTTTTTCTTTTTATTTCTTCATTTTTTTGCTGATAATACTCATTTTGACTTCCATGTTTTTAATAGATTATTTACAAACTCTAGCATTGTTAACATATTTTTACCAGCGTACCTGGCATCACACCACGACCATTTCTTAAATTTTCCACTAAATTTGGACCTACTCATTCAATAACTAATGCAACTAATGAGAGAGTAAAATACTTTGGACATCACTGGCAGTTGTCAACCGTCAAATGCGTACTCAAAGAAAACAAACAAAAGTAGTTTTGCCGAATACGGCTAGACAGTACCTACTCTGACGTCACGTTCAATCATTTTGGATAACTCTGCATATTGTGTAGGTATCCGCTATGATCATTGTCTCATTCAGGGTACCATCGACTAGTAGTGGGAAAATACATAATTATGTACTTGAATCATTTATGTTTATCATTTAGTTCACAATCGAGGGGTTAACCGCTGAACAAAATCTTGTACACCGTATTTCATATTTCAGGTATTTCAAAAGTATTTCAGGTATTTCAAAAGTAATTCAGGTATTTCAGTAGTATTTCAGGTATTTCAATGGTATTTCAAAAGTATTTCAGGTACTTCAAGGGTATTTCAGACATTTCAAGAGTATTTCAGGTACTTCAAGAATATTTGAAGTACTTCAGTAGTATTTCAGGTATTTCAATAAAAATAATCCTTTGGGTGTACTTTATACCTTATATTATGATGAAATTTTACATTATATTAGAACGAGTAGGCGGATATACCGGGTGTTTCAACGAGAACCGCCGGTGCCAAATTGCGTATTTCTAATGGAGTTAAAATTTTGAAATTTGGCAGAAATAAACTTTAGTGAATGCGCTACAATGTGGCGTCGTTGGTTGGTTCATAATTAATTCCATGCGCCGTCGGGACGCTATAATGTGCTTTTTCAAAAATTTTCAATAATTTTTTTTATTATTATTATGTTCGTAATACCGCCAGGTATACGTTTCTGTTGTTAAAAATTTGAAATTTGTAGTTAAAGTATCCCTAATTGTGTTCTTAAGAAGTTTACGGGATTTTGACGAATTTATGACACGACTACTTTATTGAAGCAGTCAAATTTGGTGAGAAAGACCGCCTAAATAGTTCGGTTATTTATGACTTAAAAGCGGTACCTACTCAAAGATCTCTGCAGTGCAGAGACGATCATAAAACCTAATGCGGTTATCCGCAAAACTAGCGCCACAAAATGTCATCTGTCAATCAAATAATCCCCTGAGGGCTGAAATTTAAGAATCCTACATGGATTCAATAACGGTTTGATATAAAAATATTTCAATTACTTGTTATCAATCTTGGAGGTCGTGCTTATGAGTTTAAAGAAAATTAAAGAGATGGAGTGAATATTTCGATATAAAATAGCGATCGAAAGTAAAAACTCTCACCGTTTAAAAAAAGAAAAAACGATAATGTCATCTTGTAGTGCACGAATTATAGTTTATTTCTGCCAAATTTCAAATTTTTAACTCCATTAGCATTTTGGCACCGGCGGTTTTCGTTGAAACACCCGGTATTACATTATTTGAGAAAATACCTAGCTGAATCAGAAACCGTTTTAGAAATGACTGTCGTCAAATTAACGCAAAAAATCCAACTAAATTATACATTTCCTGACATGCAGGTTTTGAGGCAACGCATATTTGTGACACGTTTTTCAAGACACCTTGTATAAACAATTTATAATATTTTCGGGATGTCTCCCGCGTGGAGTGGTGTGTGAATTATCTGACGTTTTGGTCGACTAGCGCGACCTTCTTTAGAAGAAGAATTTCTGAAACTGACAGTCTTCAGTTTCCTTTTTGTCTGAAGAAGGTCGAGATATCTCGACCGAAACGTCAAGATAATGCCACCAACCACATCACGCGGGAGGCAACCCGAAAAGCACATAAGTACTAACAACCGCAAAAAACTATAATACAAATAAAAAAAACAAATTTTAGCTAATTCTAAACATTATTTTGACGAAAATTTTTTCTTCAAAAGTTTATATTTTTTGTCAGTAGTAGTTCTGTCGCTGGCAGAAATTGTAAATGGTCCGTGACCTGACAACTTGACCGGTCCGTGTAAAATAAAATCTTTTGCTATGTACTGTATATCTAGAGATTTGGGCCAAAAAAACAATTGTAACTCCTCTTTCAAAAAGTTTGTTTTAAACATACCATTACTTCGAATTTCAGTAATTCGGCCCAAGTACCACTGATCGTCGTAATAAACAGAACCAAACTAGTGATTTTTTCCCTACGACTGTGTCATGATTGCAAATGTATAAATAAATGCGCTGATATTTGTTATAATTAATTATTTCAGAGTTTTTTTTTATTTAACAATTAGCTATATTTTTGTTTACATATATTTTACTCGATTTTCCGGAATTTTAACAAAATATTTCAAATATTTCAAGTATTTCAAGAGAAGTATTTCAGGTACTTCAAGAGGATTTCAGGTATTTCAAAAGTATTTCAGGTATTTCAAGAGTATTTCAGGTACTTCAAGGATATTTCACTGCAAGTGTACACCAGATTTCTCAGCGGTCAACCCCTCGTTCACAATGCTCGTGGAAGTGTGATTCACCCGGCGCATCCACCATTTTTACTCTTATATCGGTGCTGCACTTCTTCATCTGAATTTCCGTTTTGTTTTAGATCGGTCCGTTTGTGGGGCAAATTAATTTTTTTCCATCAAATTTGATCGCAACTGACCTTAAATCAAGCCTTCATTCGATTGATTTTTCTTTGCTTCACCGGCAACAACAATAAAAGTTACCTAACCCTTATTTCTGAGTGCTATAAAATATTAGACGTATTGCCGTAGGCAGAAAGAACTTATAAAATATACATAAATATGGCTACCCACATAAAAGTTTGACTTTTATCGAAACTGAGCGACTTATATAAACCACTTTTTCATCAATCTGTTGAACAAGTAGGTGGAAGTTTGTTGTACCTATTACGTGCATAATCCCCCATTTCAGTGCATCCCCAATTTACATAATTTATTATAATAATTTCCGTCGCTTTGCAACCGAAGCCATGAAGCTCTTCCGGGAAAACTATCTCAAGGATTAATCATCTTATTGTTTGAATGTATGTAAACAAAAATTATAAATAAAGAAAGTAAATATTGATAATAAGTCAATATGGCAATAGTACCATAGATAATTTAGTGAATTTAGTAAAATTCTAATATTAGGAAGTTAGGTTACTTATTGCAGAGAACGACGATTATACAGGGTTAGTCAGAAAAATGTGGAACCAAACTTCTCCTGCCTAAACCATATTAGAAAGAAAAAATGTTTACTTTGAGAGTTTTTTTTTTACAAAATGGCGCCAGTTATTTTTGCTTCTCTTTTTTTCTAAGTGACAACGAACTAATATTTCTCTTTAGGCCGACGCAACCTGTATACCGGGTGTTTCAACGAGAACCGCCGGTGCCAAATTGCCTATTTCCAAAGGAGTTAAAAATTTGAAATTTGGCAGAAATAAACTATAATTAATGCACCACAAGATGACATTTTTTTAAACGGTGTGAGTTTTCACTTTCGATCGCGGTTTTATACCGAAATATTCACTTCATCTTTTCGATTTTCTTCAAGCTCATGATCACGACCTCCAAGATTGATAACGAGTGATTGAAATATTTTTATATCAAACCGTTATTGAATTACATGGATTTTTAAATTTCAGCCCTGAAGGGATTTTTGATTGACAGCTTTGTGGCCGTTTCTGCGGTTAACCACATTAGATTTTATGATGGTCTCTGTAGTGCAAAGATCTTTAAGTAGGTACCACTTTTAAGTCATAAATAACCGAACCGTTTAGGCGGTCCTTGTGATAAAATTTGACTGCTTTAATCAAGCAGTCGTGTCATAAATTCGTAAAAATCCCGCGAACTTTTTAAAAACACAATTATCGATATTTTAACTACAAATTTCAAATTTTTAACAGCAGGAACGTATACCTGGCGGTATTATAAACATAATAATAATAAAAAAATATATTGAAAATTTCTGAAAAGGCACTTTATGGCGTCCCGACGGCGCATGGAATTAATTATGGAATACGCGATTTGGCACCGGCGGTTCTCGTTGAAACACCCGGTATGTAGCTATAGGATTTTGTTGTATAACGTCGTTTCTTTGGAATGAATTACGTATAATGTTATTAAAAATTCAATGTTATGACGTACGAATCTACTAACAAATCGTCGTGTACTAACTTAGAGCGATCAATAATATTCCGTTTGAATAATTTAAATAATTCCCGCGTAGTTCAGGTGGTGCGCAATATACCTTTTCTTCAACCTTGAAACTTGACAGGTGCGCTAGCGACTCTATCTTTCTCGCGTCCACAACCGGCGATTGTATAACGCCATCCTTTTCTTGCAGTCCAAACAAAAACCACAAAACGCCCTCTTCGCGTTCACCATGTGCCAACTGCCGCTAAAAAAAAGTGTCCTCTTTGTTATTACGCACGAAATTACGCGGTCGCCGTTAATTAAGCCGTAAATCAGTGGAATAGCCAATTGTGCAGTCCGTTATAGTTCAATCAAGCTGCAAAATGTTCGATAACTTGTTTAGTGCCATCAAGAGCCACACTAACAGTCTGACGGACGTCGTTAAGTCCAAGTCGAGAAAAGTGGCGATCAATTTGAATTCCTTAAAGAGCCAATTCGGGTCCAAGAACAAAACCACTTATTACACGATAGCGCACAGAGATGACAACGAATACTTCGACAACGATTACATGTCCCCTCGTGCCTACTCCATGACCACATTCAGCGTCGACTACAATTCGGTCAACGAAAACATGGAGTGGTTTCCATACGTGCCCCCTTCTTACGACGAACAAAACATCGTCGACCGGTTCATTAGAGTCATTACAGTGCACGACGACAATTGCTTTGATGTAAGCCTCGAAACAAATGAAGGTAGTTAATAATTTTTCGTTTGTTTTACAGAGACGGACCGACAGGGAAGAAATCAGGCGGCGCCTCGCCATGGGCTCCGAGGACGACTACTACTCCGACAGGCCCGGCAGGAAACCCAGTTTGCAGTCCCGCCTCCAAAGCGGTAATTTTCGTTAAAATTTCGTGAAACCTCCCAACTGACCACCATTTTGCTTCAGGCATGAATCTCCAGATTTGTTTCATGAACGAGACCGTGTCGGACACGGAAAGTCCCAGTTCGGACACGGAATGTCCGATGACAAACCCCAAACAACCAAAGACTTCCCCAAAGAACTCCAATTCGTACGCGTCCTTCTACCAGGAAAAGATGACACCAGCGCCTCCCGCCCGACCGGCAACTCTAGCCATCGGACAACCTCTGTTGCAGCCGGTTACGCAACCCATGACTGAGACTGATTTCTTTACTAGACAAGCCCGCCTCCAAACCGAAGCCCGGATGGCTCTCGCTCAAGCCAAAGAGATGGCCAGGATGCAAATGGAGGTAGCTGAAACTTTACCCGCTTAGGTCAAAATTTTTGGCCTTTTTGGCATCAAATAACAATAAAATGAGGTCGCGTTGAAAACAATTTGCATCAAGGATCGCCAATATTTTATTCTATTAGATTTAGAAATAGTAAACTTTTTCTAGTTCTTTAGGCGCGTAAAAGCGACCAATGTAAAACTGTGGGTAACGAAAAGTGAAACGCTCCCTCAGGCTTGGTCCGTATTGGAGGGTGGAGGCGTCCCTATTCCTTGCATGAATTCATCTGGCATGTTCGCGTTTTCTTTACGGGAACACTTTTGCGAAAATGACTTACACCAAGAGTTAATGAAAATAGGTGTATTATTATTAATTATCAAAAATTTAAAAAAATTACTGCAATTAAAAAAAAATTTAAGAAGAAGTTAAACGTTTAAAGATTTAGGATCAAATCCACATTCAAAGGGAGAATTTTTTTTCTTTGTCGATAAATGTTTTTTTTGAAATTAAGTTTTAATTAAATAAAACATGCTATTGAAGTTAATATTTAAAAAAAATCACGTTTAGGGCTCCTTTGTAGTCCTTAAAGAATGATTTCGCAAAGTTCTTTCTGTATTCGAATCAAATATTATTCAAAATAATAAATAACGGAGTTACGGATTGAGGCGTTTTTTAGGAAACACCCTGTGCAAACATAACATAAAAGTTCCATACAGCAAATTGCATTACGCGCAACACTCAAAAATTTTTCTGCGAGATTGTCATAACTTTGTCTTACGTACTGACGTTTAAAATGTAAACAACAAAAATCAATAACCGCCTCAACAAACACACCCCTGGTCTAACCTCGAATTAGAATTTTGGCGAAATTAAAAACTCTTCATTTGGCTCAAATCGGCCGTTCCCGGGGAAGTAACGTCTTTTTTCCTCTCAGATTGAGCGGCAGCGGCAAAAGAAGAGCCCCATCACCGAAATGGTGCGCCACAGCTTGGAGAAGGTGGGGATTCCGTTCCCCGACGAGAAGCGCCGTCTCTCCCGCCAAATCCTCACTGAGATGAACGTTGCCCAGTTGCAGGTCATTGTCAACGATCTCCATACTCAAATTGAAACTTTAAACGAAAGTTTGGTGAAGTTTCTAATGGACCGGGACGATCTGCATATGGAACAAGACTCGATGCTCGTGGACATTGAGGATTTAACTCGATATTTGTAAGTCGAAAGAAAATTGTTAATTGAAGGATTGATGGTTTGTTTGTTGCAGAGGTGCTAAGGAGCAAGTTTTGAAAGAACAAACCGTGATTCCTCAACAGAACAACAATATACCTCCCCCGTCGCCCGCCCCGTCTTCGCCGTTAGCTGCTCTGAACAGCAGCATGAAACCCCATCTGCATAGGATAGCAAGTCTGGTTAAGAAATAACATAATCATTAATTAAGCGCTAGATCCGAACTGTACATAAGTTTATCATAATTTCGGCTATCAAGCTTAAACTTTAGGGAGTAGAAATTTTTATGATTTTTAGAGGACGCCAACAGAAGTTGTACTTGACCCTGGAAACTCGATGCGGAGTCCTCTCATTTTAGCGATATTATTTTTATAACTGATTTCGTAGTTATTTATTTTTATACTTTGACATATCAATAGTTCATTTAGACAAGTCTTTATGATTACAGAAAATTCAATGTAAATAACTACATGAACTTATGTAGGTGTTGAGCTTAAAATATATGGTTGTGTTCCTCAAAGTTTCAGACAAAATGTTAAAAGCTAATACCTATTAATTATAATGTTAGACAATACCGTTCTGCATGATCGATCTTCACAACTGGAAAAGTTGGAGGAAACTGAATCTCAAATTCGGTCGTTTTCGTTTCGATTCCCAACACTAGACTCGTGGTCCAGTTTCACTGTTATCAGTCACAATACTGTGGACACCAACTGTAAAAAAAATTGACTGAAGCTTTCTCTGTACATATGAAATTATGTAGAATCGCATACTTCTTAAGTATAAAAACAGCTTACAAGGTTGATGTTATAGTAAATTAAATTTCGAATATTTTCTCTATTTGAAGGTGTAGATTTCTTGCCATGTGTAGATATTAGAACTGTGTTCAGGTAGCTTCATCAAACGGAGTTTGGTTCATAGTTCTGACTTTTTTCTATGCGAATGTATGTATATGTGCCATAACAACATTTTGTTTGCACAGCACACGTTTCATTGTTTCTTTAAAGACTGTACTTGTATCCAAAGAATTTAACCAACTTAACACGCGACATTATTTCTCGACAAAAAGAAATGATCATTATCGAATGTTATTTATTGTAATACTAAAACTCAATCATTGTGAATACAAAAGCTTAAATAAACTACTCGTAAAACTTGCACGAATTTTCTCCATTTTTCCCTAACTGCACACCCAAGAGGTTAAGGAGAAGTTATCTTCAAACTGAAACTGTGACGTCACCAAAAGGGCCATGTTAATTCAATGCGCAGGCGCAAATCTAGATACAACCTCATTTTCTGTCCCCTCTTCTACTCCTAATCTTGTGCGTGAGGTCAGTAGACTGCGCATGCTCCCAAGAACATACCTATGATATATTCAGAAACCGGTGGGGAGGTCCTACAGTTAATAAAACTTCATATATCGCTCAATTTTTGAACATAATATACTTGTCTTAAATATAATTCATGAACTGTACAATTCCCCTAAAATTAGCCCCTAAAGAAAGAGTACACTTAAAATTAAATTAGGTCAATTTAATAATAAAAAACATAGAGTAATAAATAACAGTAAAACCTTTACTTCCTCCTTTGACCACCGCCGGCCAAGATCGTGGCAATTCTGATAAATATGTTCAAAGTGTCCAAATAAATCGACATTGACCTAAAACAGCAAAACTTACCAAAAGTTTTAAAAAATTAAACCCAACTTACGCATTGATCGGGTCATAGGCTCTAACTCCGTACAATGCGGGAGACGCAGGATAACGCTCGGCCTGAGCAATGATCCTTTGAGTATCGTACAACAAGAATGCAGAGAAGAGAAGTAAACCGCCATAAAGAGAGACAGACCACAAACCGGCACCTAGAGCAGTGGTCGGTGGCAAAAACCAAGTGCCCATTGAAGCAGCGAAAACTACGCCGAATCCCATGGCTAATGGTGCCCCCATATTTAAAAACTTCTCGCTAGGAGCGCAAACCTACAATCAAACTTTAGCGATTCGCCAATAAAAAATGTTGAAACTTACAGCAACTGTGCTTAATCCCCCGACTACTCCAGCAGTGTACCACGCGGCTCTAATCAGTAATGGTCCTCCCATAAAACACATGGGGGCCAACATGGCTCCTAACACACCAGTGTGGAGGAGCCAAGTGCCTTGTTTAAGTCCAAACCCTGGAGAGTACTCGATACTTTGACACAACATTCCTGTACCAATTATGGCACCAAGACTAATAAGAAGACCCTACAATTAATTAGATTAATAACAGGAGAGGTTAAAAAATTGAAAAATTACCATCCATCCATTTTTTGTTACAATATTCATTATGGCGGGGGTTCTAAAAGCAGCCATAGCGCTAGCAGCGGTTACAGCGATGGAGCTCCCGAAGTACATGTAAGTTGACTTGATGCGGTCTTGGACGTATTGTGGCCAAAGACTGTAAAATTTAAGAGTCATCGTTTTGAATGAAAATAGATAAAAAGTAACTAACTGTGATTTTTCTAAAGCTCCGGCTTCATTTGATAGCCCTAAACCGTAATAAGCTAAAGCGCCAATTCCCAAGAGGGAGCCCCCAGCTAAGGCTCCTTTCCCAATGTTGAAAGCTGCAAATTGATGTTATTAACAGATGTTGATGTTGGTTGATTTACGTACCGCTGTCGGTGGCGGGGGCCATGGCTCGCTCCCGCAAAGTTCGGCGTCTAGCTGTTCGACTGATGACGTCTTTTCCATCACTGCTGAACGTTCGAACCACTGGTTGTCTCGCAAAGTGTTTTAAGGCCGACAATTGCAAAATTGGGGCTCTGCACAATCTAACCGTCAGCAATGAAGCCATTTCCACTACTAATAATGAATTCAGGCCTATCGAGAATTTGCGGAGTTGTAGAAGATTCTAGAATTTTGAGGTTATGTGGTGCAATATTACGCAAAAGTAGTGCCCAGAACTAATTTGGGTAGTTTGAACGCGGAAATAATGGCAGAGGCACTTACTTTCGTTTTATTTCGGAATTACACTTGAAGATTTTGAAAAACTTTCAACTCAATTTTACGATTTTTCGGAAACTTTGACATTTCTCTTTCTCCTTCCACTTTTCTCTGGTAAACAGTAAAGCATCTTTCACACTCAAGTTTGTTGATGTTACGTCACAGCTACGCTGACGCTGTAAATAAAAGATAAGCTATATCTCTTTAATTACTTCAATAAATAACTAATACGTATTTCTAAATAGTAATTCTTTGATTAATTAGTTATATATGGTTTATAACTATTAAAGTTCTAATAGGGAAAACTTCGATGTAAAGCCTACTTCACGCAAAACATTACGTCATAGCTTCAGTTTTGATTGCAATGACGTCACGCTTCCAATAAATTTAAAAAATGTTTTGGTCCGTGTCTGGATTCAATTTCGATCGAAGCCAGGTGAAAAGTAATTTAAACTGCTTATCAACTGTAACGCTTTAATGCAGTTAATATATATTCCACATTTTTAATAATTTTGTTAAACATACATTTATGTAGTGGCGATAACCATTGATTTTATCCTTCATCATCATTAACTTTGTAATACTGGATCTGTATAGAGTTAAGGTTGTGATGTTTGCAGAAAATTGGCATAGCAGAAAAAACAGTGGATTTCTTTATAAAACATTTGATTTTATGTGATACACACAAGTTTATACTTAATTGTTGATATAACTCGCTGGAAAACTAAAAATTGATACAATCTTCGCCCCATAGATGACTCACAGGGGATATATCATAAAATTTACCAAAACGCCACTCTTTCTAGTCTTGCTTCAATAAAAAAATTGTAAAATGTAAACCAAAACAATGTTAGACGCATCATTAAATGTAACTAGTCTTGCTTAAAAAATCTAAAAAACATTGAAGCTATTTACAATTTTACAAACATTTTAACGTTAACATTTCAACAAACTTTATAAGTTTTGTGTGTTCTCATATAATCAGGCGCAATTTCCTGCACCCAATCGCTTTCAACTGTCGACAACACCCTTAAGTAACATTTAGTTGTTTGCACCACTTCCGTGAACAACACGAAATGAGGTTGTTGGCCGTGAATGACGGAACTGGGATGAATGCAAACAGTTTGTCGTTTATCCAACTGCAAATAACAAAAAAATTTAAAAAAATCTCAAAATAACAGACTCAACAAACTCAAACTTACGGTAATATATTGTTTGTCCCTGTGGAGTTCGGCGACGTTCATGAAGAGTCCAGTTATTAAGCATTTTCTGATTTGGTCCATTTGACTTCCACACGAAGAAATCGTCAATTTACAATTTCGGCAGATTTCCTTAAGTTGCGACCGCACTTCCACCGCTTGCAAAATGTTCCTCATGTTAATATAATGTTCATGGCACCAACTTCTACGATGGTTCTGACCAACATTGCTAAATTCTCGGAATATATTCAAAAGCGTCACGTGATCTCCCAAAGCGGAACAAAATTTCTGCCGCACATTCTGAGCCTGTTCTCTTTTACTCGGCGGACTCAACAAGATCGATTCAATACTCAATAGCGAAACAATAGTTAAAGCCTCCTCTAAACACCCGTAACTAGGAGCTGACAACAAAATTTTGCTAAATCTGGGATCAAGCGGAAATTTAGCCATTTGTTTTCCTAAAGACGTTAACGAGTTGGACTCTTGATTTTCTACGGCTCCTAATAATTTTAATTGTTCAAAAGCGGACAAAATCGCTTCCTCGGGAGGTTTATCCATGAAATCAAAATAAAGAGTGTGGATGTCTAAGGCTAATAGTTGTAAAGCTACTGAACTAAGGTTAGCGCGTTGGATTTCCGGCACCGTGGACTTCTGCATCATTTCAAACTGGGATCTGGTGTAGAGACGATAGCAACTTCCCTCGGATTCGCGGCCTGCTCGGCCGGTCCTCTGCCCGGCTTGTTCCTGGGAAATGCGCTGCACTTTCAGCAGCTCAAGTCCAGTTGCTGGGTGGTAAGTCCTTGAGTAAAACACGAATAATTTAGTAGGTATAAAACAAAAATTTTGCCACAACCAGAAAATAGTATTGAGGGCCGAAAGTTGAAGTTTTCACCCGCGAGAAAAAGTTAATTTTATTTGGGTCGTATTTAACAGTCTACCAAATTTTCCTAATATTTTGATACAAAAAAATACTTTCATTTCCCAAAAATACTAAATGCTCACCAAAATTAAGAAAATACATAATCTTAAAGCGACAACCAAATATTGACATAATGCTGGCCTCTTATATATTTTGTTCGCCAAAATAACTTTTGTTGACCATAAATACTAAATGTTCACCAAATTTTATTCCGCATTTAATTCTAACATAATACCCAGATATTTAATTCTCGACAATGTATTATATTATTTAGCAGTTAAAAATACTATTTGTTGATCAAAAATACACAAGCAATAAAATGTTGTGCAAATGGTAAATAATTTTATGCAAAATAATAGATGTAGATGTGCAATAAGGACAATAAGAGTAAAAATAGAAGTGGTTTGCACAAAAAAAGATATTGATTTCCGTAATATATATAAATGCTTTGCTGTAATTGGCTTGCATTATGTAAAACGTAAAACTTATTTTAGTGGTAATTTCTAATTGTGGTTTAAAAAAAAATTACAGGGCCCTGAACTGACCTCGTGCAAAACTTTTTTCGCGTGCCTCTTGTCTGGAAGCGCAAGCGGCAAGGAGAGATGCGCGAGCATATTTCATTTTTGGAGTAATAGAATTATTATTTGACGCACAAATAGTTTTTTGAGAAACACTAAATATAAATGGATAGCGCGAATATTTATTATGTACAGCACGGACGCGTAACTTGAGCGTTCTAAATTTGGTGAACATTTAGTAAAATTGATGGACATATAAAATTTAAAATGTAAGCAATGGTAAAACAATACGCAGCATAGTTATTTTAGTCATTTTCTGAAGTTACAACAATTTGGGTTTTATTTAGATTTTTTGATGCTCATTAAATTTTCTGGTGGACAGTGCAAGGGATGTATGGTTTAATTTCATGTACATTATATTTCTTCCCATTTTATTTGTCCAAGGGTGCAAGTCTTGAGCACAACGTTTGAATGAATAGAGATCCTCAAACTTCGTCCGTGAGTGTAAACTTTTAGTTTCAGCCCGATATAAGTATGTAAAACGTTTTACACACAACTGGATCGAAACACGCAGTTTCTTCTAAATAAAACAATTCTATATTATTAAGACTTTAAAATTAGATTGAGTGTGACTGAAAGCAATATATGGTAGGCGGGCCGTAAAGTACTTTACGGTTCGGCGTTTTTTTGCCTGTTTTGCGGCGCGCTAGTTGTAAAGTCGTGATTACAGGATTGATATGGTCCGGCGTCAATAACTACGTATTAAGAGCGCCTCCATTGATGTTAAACGTTAGCAAAAGAGTGACTTTCAAGAAATGACAATTACCGAGCTTTAACCATTCCACAGTCAATGATGTATTTAATCCCAGTGATAGTGATACTGGTCTCCGCTATATTCGTGCTAATTATAACTTTTCTCGTATTCTCTGGCGCCGGTTGGAACACCGACATTTGTTGCGTGCTGGGTTGGGCAGCGTACAACGTGCAAACTCGAACTGGTGGCCCTTCCATTTCGCGATCTTTGGAAAGGAGACGGATCTGATGGGCTATGGCCTCAATTTCTTCTTGTCCAGTTAAAAATATTAACACGTCATGGCTAAAATTTAATAAGCAATCACACGTCGAAACAACATTTGCGAGACTTACTTGGCGGGAGCTTCTTTATGAATCTTAAAAAATGTGGAAATGCAAGCAGTTTGGTAGTCATCATGAGGATTTGTAGTGTAGAATAAATTGACCGGGAACGTCCTACCCTCCAAATAGACAACTTGACAGTTGTTAAAATATTTTGAAAAGTGATCAACATCCATCGTGGCGGACATTACAATAATCTAAAATAAACAAAAATTTTTCTAAACTAATATTGGCGTTTGGAAGTTAAGTAACCTTTAACACAGGCAAGTTTCGACTCTCCCTCACTTTCTGGGCGTTTTTCACAATTCCAAAAAGTACGTCAGTGTAAATCGTCCTTTCGTGAGCTTCATCGAGTATTATAACGGAGTACTCCAGAAGCAACTTATTTGCCATTGCCTCTCGAAGTAACATTCCGTCAGTCATATATTTAATTTTAGTTTTATCCGAAGTTTTATCTTCGAAACGTACCGTATAACCAACTAAATCACCTATCGCTTGCTGAAACAAGAAATGGTAAAAATAATAACATAAAATTTACTTGAGGTTGCTACCCCATTTCCATGTTCTTGCGCCACCCTCATTGCTATACTAATAGCAGCAACTCGCCTGGGTTGAGTTATTCCGATCCGTCCGTTGTTTTGTAGTCTAGCCGAGTAGATGTACTGAGGGATTTGGGTAGTTTTTCCACTACCCGTTTCACCCAGTATAATCAAAGTGTTATGTCTCTTAATTAAATCCAGCAACTTGTTTCTTTTATCGTAAACCGGCAATTTTGTGCGTTGCTCCTGTATACTGATTTTCGGCTTATTATTACCATTATTGTGCAAAAAGAGGCGAGACGACTCGTTCTCGTTCAGCCTCATTTTCTTCGGTGGCGGAGGCCCGTTTTTGTTATTAAATACAACAGGTACAGGCTTCGGTTTGATTTTAAACTTGGAAATGTTGAGTTTGTTATTACCCATCAAACTGTATTTGGAATCCATTTCTTCGATCGGTGAAATTTTAGGTTAGAAACGATTGACACGTGTGATTAACACTGCTTTGTAGTTTAAACGCGATTCGGTCGATTTCAGGGGCGAGACTCGGTGCAATTGTGAAAAAACTCAAACAAATTAATAAAATAATTAACGTAAAACAACAAAAACAAGGTTTTTTGTCAATAACATAACCCCAATTTTCCCATAACTTTTAAAAACTGACAGGTGTCAATTTAGCGCGCAATACTGGATTTAGGTTGGCATTCTGGGATTTCTTTTTGAGGTCAATGAGGTCGCAGAAATGTACCCAAAATTTTCAAAATGTGTATTTCTTCTCTAATCTAATCATTGCTGCATTCTGCTGCATTTTGTAATCTTTTTAGAGGCTTTATTTAGGTAATTACTAAAGCGTAGTTAGAGAAAAAAACAAGAAAGTTAAAATTTAATTTTTTTTTTTTTTGTAGGTAATCACAATAATTAGTAGTTAATTAAATGTTTAATTTTTTGTGTGTGAGTTAAGTTTGTTTTACAAATTACTCTTTTTGTTTGCTGAATTTTGGGAATAAAGTTTGAGGGGGCCAAAAAGCGCTTTTTCTGCCAAAAAAATTTGAACGAGTCGTCATGCGCAAACGTGGCAGTCGCGATCACGTCCTGCGTCGAACTTCGGTGATGATGATTAATTGAAAATGGCTGCTTGAACTTTAAGTAAATATGATTTTTTTCGGTGATTTGGTTATTATTTTTTATGTGTGCGGTAGTTGTTAGTGGTTTATATGACCGTGAAGAAGTCCAAGAACGTCTATCTTGTTTCTCTAATGTTAAGGTAACGACGACCCGGCGCAATTTCATACAAAGACACCAAAGTTCAGCTTTGAGGAGTTACATAGTTTTTGACAGGTCACAGTTTAGCTGGAAGTCGGCTAATATGTTGCTTCGATTTATCCTCGTTTACCCCATAACAGACTTATCTATGCTAAACCTGAACTTGTTAGTAACACCGCAATGCGAACAGCAAAGCCGCCGCCACTTACAATGTGATGATAATTTCTAAAATTTGCTTGTTCACAGGATTAGGAAATCACGTTGGTCGATTCATAGTGAATGATTTTGTTATTTGAATAAATCGTCACCATGGATATCATCCACGACGAGAACCGAAAAAGGCGTCTCTGCCATCTCCAGGAACGAATCCAGGATGCTAGAGGCATTGGCAACATCGACTCCCTCCTGGACACAGTCCAGGCGCTCCACACAGACTGTGATAATCCCGCTATGAAGAAGATAAAGAACATCGAAATGTATTTAAATCGATGTAAGTAATTCCAGCAATTTCGAAAACATTTGGGTTGCTAATGAGCCACAGTGTTACTGTTGTTGTGAATTAATTAGTAATGGGCGTTTGTCTGATTCCTTGTTAAATAATTCAAGATAACAGGTACTAATTAAGGATGGGATGTTACAGTTTCCTATGTTAGATAAGTTCTAAAGTGTAGGCTCTTTTGATCTATGCGCTTTTTGCGCCGGCCAAAATATGGACACCTAAGATGCTGAGATGATAGTGCAAAGGTTGAGGCCTTGATATTGTTAACAATTTTTTTTTTAACTTTTTCATAAACACTTTTGAAGGAGAAATGTGGGTGTTACATGTCGGATCTGAATGCTTAGAAAACACCTTCTACATTAGAAATTCAAGATTAACAAGAAGAACTGAAAATAGTATGGTGGTAATTTGAGGTGAAAAAGTTGGTGAACAAGTAACTAAAACAATTTTCAAAATTGTTTTCCAGTAACATTTAATATTAACTTTTATTTTTTTATCCATTTTCCTAGAATAGGTACTTTAAGGTAGTGGCGAATTGACATTATTTCAACCAAATGGAGTGCAGTCAATGAAGTAGGCGATCAAGAGGAGTATCCGAAATTATAACTTTACTAAACTTTAGTTCTATTTGATGAAATAATTTAATAAATGTTGAAACGATGCTTTAAAGTGGTGAATATTTTTTCAGTTATTCATCAAATTCAAAAACAGCTGGAAGAACAATGAATACTTTACCTGGCAGAAGAACTTAATTATCCTTACAAAAGTTACAATTATTATTTTACATGGGTTGAGTTTAGAAAATAATAATATTTGGAAGACTAACAAATTATTTTTTGTGACATTTGTAACAAGTTTCGTTATTTGCTAAAGAATTACGTAAAATAACTAAGATCGCTCTACACCTGTTGAGTAAATAATTTTGATCCGTTTATAAATAAAGTTAGATTTCTCTGTCATCTGGTCTGGACTTGAAACATCTGTATAAATATTAATAGTCATGTGGGAGGATTGCCGAACTTTATTTCGTTGACGTGAAGACGTCGCACTTATGATTCATACTTTATTTTACAATATTTTTCTTTACTCACATTTCACGTTTAAATGCCAGAAAACACGTAATTACCTGAACTTAAGTCTGAACCACTAAACATCCAACGGCCATAAATTTCTTAAAAAAAATTAAATTCAGCTTTTAAGTCAACACTGCAATGTTCCAAATTTGTTTATGTGTGACATCAGCCAGGAAATGGAGCAACTACTTGAACAAAAAATTAAATAAATTTGTGGACAGCAATTTAACCAACATGTTTGTTAATCTGCGTAATTACTTTCCTTTTACGTAAAAAATTTGTTATCAATAAAATAACAATTGTAATTATACCGGGTGTTTCAACGAGAACCGCCGGTGCCAAATTGCGTATTTCCAATGGAGTTAAAAATTTGAAATTTGGCAGAAATAAACTATAATTAATGCACCACAAGATGACATCGATTTTATCTTTTTTTAAACGGTGTGAGTTTTCACTTTCGACCGTGATTTTATATCGAAATATTCACTTCATCTCTTTGATTTTTTTCAAGCTCATGATCACGACCTCCAAGATTGTAACGAGTAATTGAAATATTTTTATATCAAACCGTTATTGAATTACATGCATTTTTAAATTTCAGCTTTGAAGGGATTTTTGATTGACAGCTTTGTGGCCGTTTTTGCGGTTAACCACATTAGATTTTATGATGGTCTCTGTACTGCAAAGATCTTTAAGTCGGTACCGCTTTTAAGTCATAAATAACCGAACCATTAGGCGGTCTTTGTCATGAAATTTGACTGCTTCAATAAAGCAGTCGTGTCATAAATTCGTCAAAATCCCGCGAACTTCTTAAAAACACATTTAGCGGTACTTCAACTACAAATTTCAAATTTTTAACAACAGGAACGTACACTTTATTTAATTTTTTTTCTGGCCGCTTGTCCAAAAATTTTGGAAAGTCTCAAATGGGTTTATTTGTTTCCAGATGGCGACTTCGCCAACGAAATAGTCAATCTTCGGATGAAGACGGACGATTTCGAGCATATCAAGGTGATAGGACGAGGGGCTTTCGGTAAGGTGCAACTAGTTAGACACAAGCACACTAGACAAGTATACGCTATGAAACGCTTGAGCAAAGCTGACTTGATCAAGCGTTCCGATTCTGCTTTTTTCTGGGAAGAACGTCATATCATGGCTCACGCCTCTTCCGTGTGGATAGTACAACTCCATTTCGCCTTCCAAGACTCAAAACATTTGTACATGGTCATGGATTACATGCCCGGCGGGGACATCGTCAACCTAATGTCCAACTATGACATTCCTGAAAAATGGGCGAAATTTTATACGATGGAAGTAGTTCTCGCTTTGGATGTTATACATTCAATGGGGTTCGTCCATCGAGATGTGAAACCTGACAACATGCTTTTAGATAAGTATGGCCATTTGAAATTGGCAGATTTCGGCACTTGCATGAGAATGGAGGAAGATGGGTTGGTGAGGTCCAACAACGTGGTCGGCACCCCTGATTATATTTCACCGGAAGTGCTCCAGAGTCACGGTCAAGGGATTTACGGCAGAGAGTGTGATTGGTGGTCGGTCGGAATTTTTCTTTACGAAATGTTGGTGGGGGAAACTCCCTTCTACGCCGACAGTTTACTCGGTACTTACAACAAAATCATGTACCACGAGAACAATTTAACTTTTCCAAATGACACCGAAATTTCTAAAGAGGCTATTTCTTTAATACAGGGTCTGTTATGTGATAGAACTAAACGTTTAGGGAGGAACAACGTCGACGAAATTAAAAAACACCCGTTTTTTATCAACGACCAATGGACCTTCGAGAACTTACGCGATTCCGCCCCTCCCGTCGTCCCCGAGCTAATCGGCGACGACGACACCAGCAACTTCGATGACTACGAGAAAGAGGAAACCGCTGAAGAAGTGTTTCCAGTGCCAAATAGTTTCGTAGGCAACCACTTGCCGTTCATAGGCTTCACCTACAATTCCGACTATCAACTGTTGTCCGACCGAAGCGTCGTCGATAGCGGAATCCCTAATCACTTGAACGATATAGAACCTAATGCTCAAGTAAATCGATTACAAGCTCTTTTAGACCAAGAAAAATGTAACGTAGACACGTTAGAAGCTAAACAACGAATTTTAATTGCTCAAATCGGTAGTTTGGCTCAACGCGAAACCGAAATTCGCGAAGAAGCCGCCAAATACGAGAAAGAATTGACCATACTCAAGCACAACTTCAAGGAGGTTCAGCGCAAAGCTGAGAACGAAATCGAGTTGAGGAAAAAAACCGAGAAATATTTGGGTGACGTCAAGAAAACTTTGGAAGACGAACAGAACAAGAGGACGCGTGAAATGAACAACAATCAGCAACACAACGACAAAATCAACATTTTAGAGAAACAAGTGAACGAAATGCAGGAGAAATTAAAAGTGGAAACGGACAATTGCCAAAGGTTGCGCAAACAAACCAACGAACTCACGATGGCCAAGTCGGCTTTCGAACAGAAAGCCGCCGAGTACCAGACGATGTTGCAAGGGTTGCAAACTCAACGGGATGCCCTCCAAGCGGAAGTGGCGACGTTGCAGGGACAATTGACTCAAGAAAGAAGTTCCAGATCGCAGGCGTCTGACCAACAGATGGTTCTGGAAAACAAGTTGCAATCGTTGAATGCGGAATTAGAGCGGAGTAGGCAGAGGGAAGTGAAAATCGCCGCCGACAACACTCAATTGTCCGAAAAAGTTTCAATGTTGGAAAAGGATTGCGCGGGACTGGGGCTGGAAGTGAAAGCCGCCCAAAACAGGTATCAACAAGAAGTCAGGGCCCACGAAGAAACCGAAAGGAGCAGAATGCTCAATAAAGAAGAGGCGAATCTAGAAGTTGTTAAAGGTAATTCCCCCCCCCCTCTTTTTGTGTCAATTTTTAAATTTTTTATTTACTTACACGCAGAACTCATGGAAAGAATTATTCAGGGTAATATATTTTTGAAACTAAATTCTTGACTTCAACAGTTTTTTTTTTTTTTTTTTAATTGGAGATATTAACGGATCGTTTTTAGCGTTGCAGGCCAAATTGAATGAAGAAAAGAGTGCGAGGCAAAAGGCTGATCTCAATTCGCAAGAAAAGGAGAGACAAATTTCCATGTTGTCGGTTGATTACCGGCAAATTCAACAGAGGCTTCAAAAATTGGAAGGGGAACATCGGCAAGAAATGGAGAAGGTCAAGGCGTTGCACAGTCAGATCGAACAGGAACAGCAAAAGAAGACAATTTTGCAGTCGGAAATGGGCCAACACTTGTCGGAAATTGCCAAACTGAAAGCCAGGGAATCTCAACTCGCCGTCGAAATAAGTCAGCTTCAAGTAGGTTTTTGCGACGATCTATTATACAGGGTGATTCACGTAGCCCGTCCATTAGAAGTTTTTCAACTTCCAGTTGGATTAAAAATTTGAAACTTGGAAGACAGTCATTATCAGTCATGCTCATTTTATCTAAAATATTCTGAGCTCTCTAGCTATACAGGGTGTGCGAAAAGTCGGTATCCACTTGCTTATTTTAAATAAAAACGTACCGTTTTTTCTACATGGTCTAATTGGTCGTCCAACTCTGAGTTTTTAGAACATTTGTTATGTAAACTTATTTGACAATTTTTGACATTATGTTAATTTATGTGAAAAAAAGGGTCGATGTGGTAGCTTACGAAAAAATTCGTATCTGGCGGACGGTTTTGAATTTATGAAAACCAATTTGTAAAGTACTTAGTTCGAAGTCCAGACTAACTTCTGATATCTTAATGGTAGTTCCATTTTGTACCGTATGGGCGCAGACAATTTTCAAATATCGCACCCAAAAATGGTCAAAAAGTCATTTTTTTCAAATGGCACCTACAGATTTTTTTTACACCACTCGATAGAAAATTGTATTTTGGGATGAGTTACTTAAGCATTCCCTATACCTAACTTCATCCCCTATCAAATTAAAAATTAAATCCAGAAATTTCATCAATTTTGCACAAGATTTTTTAGTTTTTCAAGTATGCCATGGAAACAAAAGACAATTGCAACAATTTAATTATGAAATGAATATCTTACTACGAAAGCGTCTAGGGGTCACCAAATTAAAATAAAATTATTTTTTCCAATATATTGGAAAAAAAATCCAATATATTGAAAATAAATTCAATATATTGGAAAAAAATTTAATATATTGGAAAAAAATCCAATATATTGAAAATAAATCCAATATATTGCATTTATTTTCAATATATTGGATTTTTTTCCAATATATTGGATTTTTTTCCAATATATTGGATTTTTTTTTCAATATATTGGATTTTTTTCCAATGGCGTCTCGAGGGTAGGAGTGATCGCAGAAAGCTGAAACTCGGCCTGCGACCCCTGATTGATAATCCTAAGTGGTAAAAAAATTGACGACCCTTCCCTTCACTTTTATTTTCCTCCTACCAGTGGACTTAGAAAAATCGCGATTACTTGGCGGGAGCGAATCTGGATCCGGGGTCTGGAGGGTTGGGTGGTCACAGAAAGCTGAAACTCGGCCTGCGACCCCTGACTGAGAATCTTAAGTAGCAAAAATATCCTCCACACCCCGAGTCCAGATTCGCCCCTGTCATGTAATCGCGATAAAGTCCACTGGTAGGAGAAAAATAAAAGTGAAGGGAGGGGGTCGTCAATTTTTTTCCTACTTAAGATTCTCAGTCAGAGGTCGCAGGCCGAGTTTCAGCTTTCTACGACCACTCCAACCCAATATATTGCATTTATTTCCAATATATTGGATTTTTTTCCAATATATTGGAAAAAATAATTTTATTTTAATTTGGTGACCCCTAGACGCTTTCGTAGTAAGATATTCATTTCATAATTAAATTGTTGCAATTGTCTTTTGTTTCCATGGCATACTTGAAAAACCAAAAAATCTTGTGCAAAATTGATGAAATTTCTGGATTTAATTTTTAATTTGATAGGGGATGAAGTTAGGTATAGGGAATGCTTAAGTAACTCATCCCAAAATACAATTTTCTATCGAGTGGTGTAAAAAAAATCTGTAGGTGCCATTTGAAAAAAATGACTTTTTGACCATTTTTGGGTGCGATATTTGAAAATTGTCTGCGCCCATACGATACAAAATGGAACTTCCATTAAGATATCAGAAGTTAGTCTGGACTTCGAACTAAGTACTTTACAAATTGGTTTTCATAAATTCAAAACCGTCTGCCAGATACGAATTTTTTCGTAAGCTACCACATCGACCATTTTTTTCACATAAATTAACATAATGTCAAAAATTGTCAAATAAGTTTACATAACATATGTTATAAAAACTCAGAGTTGGAAGACCAATTAGACCATGTAGAAAAAATGGTACGTTTCCATTTAAAATAAGAAAGTTGATACCGACTTTTCGCACACCCTGTATAGCTAGAGAGCTCAAAATATTTTAGATAGAATGAGCATGACTGATAATGACTGCCTTCCAAGTTCCAAATTTTTAATCCAACTGGAAGTTGAAAAACTTCTAATAGACGGGCTACGTGAATCACCCTGTATAGAATTAAATTTTTGGAAAACTATTCGAGGGCAATTTATAAAAGTACAGGAGTCCATCTTTGGGCTAAATTGACCCATTAACTTTAAAAGGTTCTCCCAATTGACACTTCTTGCATGTAAAATACTGTTACAAGAAATTCGTGACGTCAGTGGCTGATTTTTCAGGGATTGGGCTAAAAAGGAATCTGTAATTTATTTATCATTTGGCGCAAATCTTGCAATATTTTTATGGTGTCGTTGTTGTGTGTTGCAGGAGGCCAAAAAGAAGCTGGAGGAAGAGTTGTACAAAATCAAGAGGGAGTGGCAGATGGAGCAGCTCCAGATGAAAGAATTGCAGGACAACTTGGAAACGGAACAGTACTTCACCACTTTGTACAAGACGCAAACCAACGAATTGCACGAAGAGTTGGAAGAAAAGAACAAAATCAACAAAGAGTTTGAGGAAGAGTGCGCTTCGTTGAAACATCAATGCCAAATTGCTTTGGCCCGAGCCGACTCAGAGGCCTTGGCTCGTTCCATCGCCGAAGAAACGGTTGCTGACTTAGAAAAAGAGAAAACGATGAAAGAGCTTGAATTGAAAGATTTACTAGCTAAACACAGAATTGATATAAATTCCAAAGAAGCCGGCCTTAATTCCATGAGAGATCGAGAAATGGAATTGATGACTGTCAACAATAATTTGTCGAAAGAAAAAGACGAAATCAATAGGCAATTGAAACAGTTGCAAGACGAGTTCAATAAGAAGTCGGGAAATAACGAGGAAATTGAAAAGTTGCGGTCGAAATTGAAAACGGAATCGTTGCTCAAACAGCAGGCCGTCAATAAACTGCACGAAATTATGAACAGAAAAGATTTGAGAGAAATGAAGGGCAAGAGTAAGATATCCAATGCAGATTTGAGGAGAAAGGAGAAGGATCTGAAGAAACTGCAACAGGAGTTGAGTCAAGAGAAGGAGAAATTCAATCAAACCATGAGCACCTACCAAAAGTCCATCCAGGAACTTACCGTAAGTCAAATGAAACAGTCCGCTAATTTTTGGGTTTTACCAATTAAATTTTTAACCCCTGACATGGTAGTTTCATTATTTTTTTAAATTTGTTTCTAAATGTTGAATTTATTATGGCAAATGCCATTCGGAACCGGTCAATCGACCTGCAACTACCTCATTCTGAGTTTTATTTTTTATTTTTGGCAGAAATTAACTAAGCAATGCACTACTAGATGACAGTGTTCGTTTTTCCGAATTTATTTTTGTGTGAGTTTTCACTTCATCTCTTTGATTTTCTCTAAGATCGGGATCACGACCTCAAAAATTGATAACGAGTAATTGGAAAATTTTCATATCAATTCAATTGCACGGATTTCAGCGCCCAAGGGGTTTTTGCAATGACAGCTTTATTGAGTGCGTTTGTGGCTACCCACTATTTATTTTTATAGTAGTCCGTTGTCTTCATGGGTGCTTATACTTACTTGAGAGTATCTCTATTAAGCCTTAAATAACCGAAGCGTTTAAACGTGTTGTCATAAATTTTTAAATATCCAAGGACTCCCTAAAATTACAATTGATGATCCTTCAACTAAAAATTTCAAATTTTCCAGAACGCCCTGAATATTGTAGGATGTTAATTTTTGTTTCCTGCTCTGAAACGTCATTTATTTTTTTTTAAATTTGTATTTTGACATAGGCGCAATGCAACGAAGAGTTAACGACAAGGCAACGGTTGCAAATGGAAGTGGACAGCAAAGACTCCGAAATCGAGCAGCTGCAGGCCAAGCTCGCAATGCTAAACAGCGAAACCGCATCATTGAGTTCTGCTGATAATGACGGCGACGAAATCAATTCGGATTCGGTGTTCGAAGGTTGGCTCTCTATTCCCTTCAAACAAAACATCAAACGACACGGATGGAAAAAACAATACGTCGTTGTTTCGAGCAGAAAAATAATTTTCTACAATTCTGAAAACGATAAGCAGAATACCGACCCTGTGATTGTTCTTGATCTCTGGTACGTTGTCTATTTGTTGCTATTGTTGTTTGTTTACGCTACGGTATTTGCAGCAAAGTATTTCATGTGAGGTCTGTGACCCAAGGTGATGTGATTAGAGCCGATTCCAAAGATATCCCGAGGATATTTCAGTTGTTATACGCGGGTGAGGGGGAGGCGAGGAAAACGGAAGAACAGAGCAACTCTTTGGATGTAAGTTCAATTAGGAGCTTCGACGACAACAAACCTGGTACTACGATACACAAGGGTCACGAGTTCCTAAGCATCTCCTATCACATGCCCACAACTTGTGAAGTTTGTCCTAAACCTATGTGGCACATGTTCAGACCTCCCCCCGCTTTAGAATGTCGAAGTAAGTGTTGTTTTTGTTGTAGAGCGTTTTTTTTTAATAACAATTTTAACGTACAGGGTGTAGAATAAAGATACACAAGGACCATTTAGATAAGAAAGAAGATACCGTGCCGCCGTGCAAATTGCATTACGACCCGTCTTATGCCAAAGAACTGCTTTTACTTGCTCCGTCACAGGATGATCAGAAGTTTTGGGTGTCGAGGTTGAGCAGGAAAATCCAAAAGTGTGGGTTCAAAGCCAATAATTCCAATGCCATAGATTCTGCTAAAATATCGCCTAGGTGAGTTGAGTAGTGTTGGGCATGATAGCTGGTAAATGCTGCAGTAGGGTTTGTGATCACTGTCGGTATTAGACGCTTACCTTCAGGAACTGCATTTTTATTCCATCTTCTTTTATACAATTTTTTTTGTATATGTTTATACCGAACCTAATTTTATATCGATGACAAATCGTGTTGATAATAAATTGTATACCTCTTAAAAAACCATGTGATGTATTGAATACTCGGTTTTATTTACTTCGCCGCCTTTGTTGCGAACTTCTTCAGTTTGCCAAACATTTCGCTTGTGATTGCTATTCTGCATGCGTGGCTTCTGAAACTAATTCTCTTTATGTATTTATTACTGTATCTTAAGCAATTATGGTATAAATAAATTTTATAAAAGTTTTGTTTGGTTTTTCTTTTTGGATAATGCTTTTCTTTTGTGGGAATCCTGAAACTTTTTTGCACATTTTACGCTTTTGAGTTGGCTTGTTTTCACTGGGTGGCTAAAACCTGTCGAGAATCGCAGCAAAATTGCTGTCGACAGATTTGTTTTTCTTGTGGCGTGCTATTTATGTTTCTTCTATTAACAGGGAGTCAACCCGTTCTAGTTTGAAGCCATATATGAATGTTCAGCAACGATCTGCAACTCTGCCCGCTAATTCTTCAATGAGCGGCAAATGACGGCCGATTTAACAATCTCGTTTTGAACGCTTCCTGTTTCATCACCAAAATAACGTTGATACGGTACTCGAATGGTACTATCATCACTGTATCAACTTTATAACTATTAAGTCGTTTGTGGCACTAAATCTTAAGAGTTTTAACAATAATTATAATACTTAAATCAATTGATATTTCCTTAACACCTATCTAGACATCTTGTTAAATTGTGTCAGCATCAATTGCTGCAGTGTTCGCTACCTAACCTTTGCTCTACTAATAAAACTTCAGAGGTGCTAATCAGGCGGACGTAATTTTGACGGCGATTCGATTATAAAATTTTAATTTTACTACAAGTTTTATAGTCGTTGCTTGTTTTCGCGTTTTGACGTTACATTCCTTGCAGTACAGTAATTTTCTACACTATTTAGTTGTACATTTATTTGTTGTGTTTTAGATTGTACAAATTATTTTAAATATTCAAGTTTTGATTTATGTACCTATATGTATTTATTTCTACTACATACATTATCTTGTTTCTATTATCAAGTTGTGCCTTATTCGTTCAGTCACACCAACAAGTTTGTTGCAAGTTATCCAGGCAATTTAATGGTAGAAGTAAAGATTTCGCCTTACACTATACAAAAATGTAAACCAAAATGAACAGTTATACAAAATAAATTGTTCTTATTTATTGACGTCATCTTTCATTGTTATCGCCAATAAGAAGTGAAACACCTGAAACTTGTTTAATGGCTCGTCATACAACGTGCAATGATCCAGTAACAAAAACTATACAAGGTCTAACATAAAAAAAAAATAGGAATAAGTTATTAATATTTGTAAATAGGGTAATTTCTTAAAATAATCCCACTCGCTTCTTTAATTCTTGCTGCTTCCATCGAGGCAACTTTTCAAACTCCAGATACGTCATTTTCAGCACCGACACAAAATCGTCGTGGGTTAAGTGCAACTAAAAATTAGAAACAAATTTTTTTAACTCAAAAATAATGTTGTTAAAAACATTTAGTGAAGAAAAATTTAACGAAAAGCTGTCAGAAGTGGGATTCGAACCCACGCCCTCAGAGAGGACCAGAAAGCTCAACCTGCTGCAATGCGAACAAGATTAATCTTGAGTCTGGCGCCATAGGCCATTTTGACTTGTGATCCAACCTCACATTTAACTGTGTTAAATAGGCAATAGTTATATTTGGAATTGATAAGATTATCGGTTGAAGTGATCATTAATTAAGTTAACTAGCATTTCATTGTTTTATGTTCAGAAATAACTGGAAAAATTCTATTTTTACCTCTTTGTTCAGGGGGTTCACTCTAGTTGGCAGCTTATCATTAGGTTCCTTCAGGATATCAACTGGATATTTATCGTATTGATCGAAATTGCTGTGGCCAGATTTCTGATTGGTATATCCGTGCTTCTCTTTTCCATTGCTGTTGGTGTTGTTTCTCTCAATGTCTTGTCGAATCTTCCCAAAGGGTTTGTAGCCCTAAAACAATCCTTCAGTCAAAAAACAACTTCAACACATAGAAAGAATATCCTTATTTAAAAGATATGTTTCAAAAGAGATTATTTGAATGATATTATGATAAAGAAGAAATGTTTATTTAAGTAAGTATAATGTAATAAGGCAGAAACGGAAATAATATACATATTTTGAAGTGTCACACTATCCATCTTATTATTTCTTCTCATGGAGCAAAGATTATTCTTTAAAAAAATTACAAAAAAAAACAGGAAATATGGCCAAAAAGCTAAGGGATGAAAGAAAATGTGAACGATGTTACAATAGAAAAACAGCAAAATGCCAGACAATTCACATTACCGAAGAACTCGGAAGAATTTAATTTATGACGCTACTCAAGAAGAGAAATGTAAGAGACAACTGAAAGAGAATAGAGCAGGGAAAGAAAACAAATAGAAATGTATTAGCTACTTTCAAACAAATCTTTTTTTTTATATATTACTCACCTTCCAAAAGTTTTCATCCCACGTTGGAAAGAAACCTGTAAATGTTGGGGGCTCACGATCTTGATTAATGTGGATTATGGGAATGTTCATGTCTCGACCGCAAGGATCTAAAAATAATGGGTAATAGTAAGATATAATTACTGCAATGTGATGTAATCTTTCTAAAGCCTTAATTTGATGTAACAATGCCAAATAATGTTTTTACTAAGAAAACGTAGTTCTAAGTTAGACTCGAGTGCATTTATAAAACTTTAATTGTTTGAAAATGATTGAATTGAAAATGATCTCTTCATTCCACATGAAGTTACCTGATTGCAGGTAATCCAGCGCCACGTGCAAACTCTGTCTTTGGTCTTCCTTTGAACTTAAACTGCCAATCCATAAGTACAAAACAGTGTGAAAGTCCAGCAGCATTACATCTTCAGGTAACAAATCTGACTGGTGAAAGAAGAGAATTTCTTCGGCTACAATTAAAATGATGGCCATTACAAGTAACTCGGTCATTAATTCTCACCTCTTAACGTCCCATTTGTTCTAGAGCAGTGAAGAAGTCTCGGAGGTCTTGGATCATTGTCATCCCTTATAAGTTGGGTCGAATATATCGCTCTTCCACCTAACATGTCGAAGAAGTCGTTTTTCTCTTTTCCTAAAATTTAGTCCTTTTTTTAATCGTTTCAATTTATTTTAGCGCCAATACCTTCCAAAACCAGTTCAAAATCTTTGCCGGCAAAAAGTTTTGCCATTTCTCTTTGATCACCAGTCGAGTAGTTTCCGCACCAAATATAGGCGTGTTTGCCTCGTTTCAAGACAAAACAATAGTTAGAATTAAGAATCGAAGCCCTCGGGCTTACTTGAACCCCCTTACTGCTTGCGAGAGTTGACCCGAATATCTGGAGAAAATACTGCAGGGGATGCTTAAGATTTCGTCCAGATTCTAAAAATTGATGATAATAAATTTTTGTTGACATCGAAAACTGGGGAGACCATCAAAATCCGTTCCTTTTCCCTTGAATATGATCAATTTTCCTTTGAATAGTTGCAACAAATGCGGGGGTTCCCGTCCCTGGATCACTCTTGATTGAAATCCCAAACCTCCCAACTCATCGTCTATTTCAGTGGCTTTGGAAGCGGCGCACGTAATGTCTTCTTGTGTGGCGTGGGAACCCTAATAGCGACAATTTTGTAAGAAAAGTGAATTTCACGCTCGAACTAGCAACAACAAAACAGTTTGTTTTAGAAATTTCGCTCACCAGCCAGTAATAAAGCAAGTGTTTTGGTTCGGAAGTTGTCTGATAACTGTATAGAACAATGTAGCAGTCTCCGCTGAAGAAATAACCTTGTCGGTCTTTAGCGATTTCGACAATGGTGTGTTGCTTTATCCGCCAAAGTCGCACAGTTCCTGAACCATCATCGACCAATTGAGTTTCTGCTGCTAGAGCAGGCCGGTCTTGCATTGTTAAAGCGTCGAATTTAGACACCAAAACCGTGGGTTTTGAAGCTAAAACCAAAAAGTCTTCCAAAGAGTTTTAGAAATTTCTTAGTTACCTCTGCCGGGAGTTTTAATTTCGTCTTTCCAAAACGCGAACAACATTTTGAATTCAATAGGTTCGAAACCGTCGACAATCCGTGTTACTTTCGTGTTGTTGGGGTATTTCTTCTTTTTGACGAAACCACGTGCGTTTCTCAAAGCTTCCCCTTTTTCTTTCTCGCCAACCCTGCGACCCACCCACACCCAAATTCCGTTTGTTTCTTGATCTATTATGAAAACATCCTGCAAATTTAAAAAAAAAATGTTTTTTGGTGGTAAGGTAAAGTGGGGATGTTTTTTACGTCAGATTCTAGGTCACTTTGGAAAAACGGTCCGGTCTTCACTTCGGCCACTCGATATTTTCCGTTTATTTCGGAGCATTTGTACAGTCGCATGCCTGATTTTTGACTGAATTCGGACGTTTCCTGATCAATTCCGTTCTCGGGTAAGACGTGCCTTTTTTCCAATGGCAAATAATAGTTGAACTCTTTTCTCTCGTCATCTTGCAGAGTTTTTTCGTAACCATCATCCATGAAAGTGACATTGGGGATACCGTTTTCTTCCTTCAACTCCGCACAGATCTATAAATTCAAAAGTTATAAAGTGCTTCAGGTCCCTTAACTTCTAATACAATAAGCGCCAGTTGCAAAGAACTAATATATTGTTAATGGACCAATAACGCCCTTTTCAATTTTTTTTAGATTTTTAAGTAGTAACTCTTCTTTTAAATTGTATTAAATTTTCTATATTTTTCTTCTTTATTTTGTCATTGTTTCTGTCAATTGTTTGAAATTTGCTGTTAATTAATAATTTTTAGGAACATTATCCACCTAAACAGCCACTTTTATTATATCATGATTTAACTACTCTTTTTCATCTCCAAAAGTTTTCTTTCTAAAATTTTTGTTCTCACACACTCTAGTTGACATATGGTTTAAAATCGTTCCATTTATTGTTGGTCTTAGTTCCTTAAAATTTTTCGGGAACAAATATAATGTACACCAAATTAAACTATACATCCTTTGCACTGTCCACCACAAAATTTAATGAGCATCAAAAAATCTAAATGAAACCCAAATTATTATACATCAGAAAATGAGAACATCACCACTAAAATAACTATGCTGCGTATTGTTTTACCATTGCTTACATTTTAAATTCTATATGTCTATCAATTTTACTAAATGTTCACCAAATTTAGAACTCTCAAGTTACGCGTCTGTGCTGTACATAATAAATATTGGCGCTATCCATTTATATTTAGTGTTTCTCAAAAAAACTATTTGTGCGTCAAATAATTATTCTATTACTCCAAAAATGAAATATGCTCGCGCATCTCTCCTTGCCGCTTGCGCTTCCAGACAAGAGGCACGCGAAAAAAGTTTTGTACAAGGTCAGTTCAGGGCCATGTATTTTTTTTTTTTAAAGAACGATTAGAAATTACCACTAAAAGAAGTTTTACGTTTTACATAATGCAAGCCAATTACAGCAAAGCATTTATGTATTACGGAAATCAATATCTTTTTTTTTGTGCAAACCACTTCTATTTTTACTCTTATTTTCCTTGCCCTAGCACATCTACATCTATAATTTTGCATAAAATTATTTACCATTCGCACAACATTTTACTGCTTGTGTATTTTTGATCAACATATAGAATTTTTAACTGCTAAATAATATAAGACACTGTCGAAAATTAAATATCTGGGTATTATGTTAGAATTAAATTCGGAATAAAATTTGGTGAACATTTAGTATTTATGGTCAACAAAAGTTATTTTGGCGAACAAAATATATAAGAGGCCAGCATTATGTCAATATTTGGTTGTCGCTTTAAGATTATGAATTTTCTTAATTTTGGTGAGCATTTAGTATTTTTGAGAAATGAAAGTATTTTTTTGTATGAAAATATTGGGTAAATTTGGTAGACTCTTAAATACGACCCAAATTTTTCCAGTTTTAGTTCTGTTTAGTTAGTTTTGTTTGTTCTTATGTTTCACTTTTGTGAGATTTTTTTTCAACTTCGTGAATGCAATTTTTCTACTGTTATTTTCTATTCGCTTAGTCCAATGGGGTCTCATCAATTTTCTTAACTTTTAATCCCTTCCTCAAAAGAAGACTGAAGACCGCAAAACGTTCCAATCTAGTGCAACAGGGAGAAACAAATCAAAGTGTATTCATAAGCAGCACGCAACTCCTGTAACTTAACATGAAACAAAGAAGATCTGTTTGATCAAGTTTCCAAGCGGTTCTGACCAGTTTTCAGTTTGTTTCTTTACAACACTTCTTTCATTTTTTCTCTCCACCTTTACTGTCACATGTTTCTTCTTCATCTCTCGAACTCAACACTGGCCGTGTGTCAGTAGTAATTCTTGTTTTTTAGAACTCTTCCGAAAACTTATCACTCCGCATGAGAAATACTTTAACTTCAAGAATATAATTTTTTTGGTAATTTTTTACAATGCCCACTTCTCGCTTTTTGCGGTGTTTTTTTTGAAAACCATCGTGAAACATCATTATAATGCCATTTTAAGCAATGAAATGTTGTGCAAATGATAAATAATTTTATGCAAAATTTATAGATAAAGATGTGCTAAGGCAAGAAAAATAAGAGTAAAAATAGAAGTAGTTTGCACAAAAAAAGATATTGATTTTCGTAATGTATATATGGTGACGAATGCGTTGGTGTAATTAGTTTTTTGAAAATCGAAGAGTGAGTAAAGTAAACAATGACCATTTTTTTTATTAGTGGTATTTTTTATCATCATGGTTCTGATTGCTGATTCTTCTCTGTTTTTTTTAATTTTTCCTCCAAAAGCGTCTTTCAAGTTTGGCTTTTTACTCTTTGTAATTCACCAAACTTTTAAACTTGATTCTTTTCAACTTTCTAACAACAATCATAAATAAATCAAGAACCAATTTTCATACCCTAAGACCAAAATTTGCTGACAAGAACAAGAGTGGACAGGAAGAGTGCCCAGACTTTTTATCACTCAATTTTGGTCATTAATGCGTGACATTTGAAAAACTATCTAACTACACTATTAAACGAAAGCTGACCATTAGTTATTTTTTTCATGCCAAATTACGTCGTTAAGAGTTCATTAGAACGAAATTTACTGTCTTAATGCTCCGTCCAATATATCTCAAAAAAGTGCATTACCTTGGTTGCGTTGAGTTTTTCAGCAGCATCGGACGCCCTCCCAACCCACACGAACAAAGTTTTGGGGGTGTGAAGTAGCAAAATTTCGCTACTGTTGAATTTCTCCCAAGAAATACCTTCGAGTTGCGTCAAAACCGACGTTCTCTTACCCTTCACCTTATAAAGTTTAGGTAAACACAGATCTTTGAGCGACAAATCCGACTTCAAAACCCTGCAAAAAAATTTCAACTAAACCAAAAAAAAAATTACTTGACAAAGACCTTAATCCGTTTTTGAAATAACTCTTGAAGCGAACACTTTCGTTTCCTTGCGTTTCCCGGTGTTGAGTGGCGGTTGCGTTGAGGAAATTGTCGAGCTCGACGGTTTTGTAAGCGGCTACCCCCGACTTGTCGGGGGTGGTGGAGGCGCCCAACCAGAAATGAATGTGATATTCCAGAGAAACGCCTCGAATTTCACGCGACTGAAGGAGAGATTAACGAGAATTGCGGGGAAAATTCGAAACTTACCACCGCATCCAGTCCCACTTGTTGCCCGTAGAGGGATGACGCAAAAATTATGTAGGAGTCGTTGTCGTAGAATGTGCCGTACTGATCTCTGGGGACGGCGATCACGTTCATGTTCTGCCAACAATTGAGTTATTGCGGGGTTTTGGGAAAATTTTTCGAAGTACCTCGATTCGCCATATCAGGAAAGCTGTTGAGTTTTTGTTGATTTTTCGAAAAGCCGGGTCTACGGACGCCGTTGACACCCCGTTCGTGTAAACTTCGTCCTACAAATAAATGGGAAATAACTAAAATAATTATTTGAATTATCGAAACGAAAACTAATTATAATATTTTTTAGTTAAAAATTTGAAGAAAATTGCTTTGAGTAATTGGGAATCGTACGTAGTCGCTGGGTAGTAGCTCGATAATCTGCATTTTGGGGAGTTTTCGAGTGTTGACCGAATCTGAAAATCACTGCCACAACGAGTCGTCCACTGGCACCGTAATCACTGAACACTTCATCAACTCGAGGAGTTAAAATCACTTCATCGCACGATATCGTCCCGATGAGGCTGTCATGAATCTCGTGAATTACGTTGGCCGATGGTCTGTAATTTACCTTGACGTCTTGCGGTAGAATGCGGACAACAACCGGCAAATCGCGAGTTTCTTCAGGATCTAAGAAGTGAGTGACCCCCTCTATTCTTCGGTGCTTCGACGCTACCATTTCGAAACGGTGAAATACTGATACATATAAACAAATTTCGCTCTAGATTTATTAATTATCGGAAGAAATTGCGAGATTCACTGAGAATCGTTCTTGGAAACGTTGCTTCAATAACAATTCTAGTTTTCCAAGACGGTGCTCGTAAAAATTGGAGCGTCTCATTTGAATACAAAGAAATTGATGAATCTTTAAGTGGACGACAGTTTGTACTTTTTAATGGCAAAAAGTTTTATGGTGAACTGCAATTGAGGCGATGAACCGGATTGCGGAAAAGCGACAATTCTGGGAAGACTGGATTAGTAAGTAAGAAACCATGTTGGCTTTGTTGCAAAAAATAGAAAAATCTTTACCTTAAGCGCAAACTAACTTTGTTTAGCGCGAAATAATGAAAAGTACCGCAAGGTTGGACCGGAGATTTTGTTACATTATTTACCATGTTGTTTATCGAGTAGCGCCGAAACATAAATCGACAATGTTAATTGTTACGTGAATACAATGGATAGTGTTTAAGAATGGTCGTAACGGCTGTCGATTTACATAATTGTGGTTTTCTAGTCATAAAAGAACAGAAATCAAAAGAATGAGCGCCCTACTGTGTAGTTTACTGCTAGGATTAACGTAAATATAAAATTTAACTGAAAAGTAAAAAAATACATATAACTTAATACTTTTGGAAAAACTATAAGAGAAAATTACTGGCAATCCTTATCCAAGCTGCAATGTTTTAAAAATTTCAAACAAGAGGTGTAGTGCCTATCAATAAATAAGGCATACTGTTTCTTCCTAGTGTAAAATGGCCTTCATTCAGTAGGAGGGATAGGCAATTATTTTTTACAATCGCCATAAAAAAATGCGACAGAGAATTAATTCCTCGTTATAGTTGAATCAAAGTTCTTCTTTTAAACTTGATAATTATGCATTGTAACTTGGATTGAATCTTAGTGCCTTACGTATCTGTGTGACGTCAGTCTTTACACTTTGAACCTTAATCATACAGGTAAACAACATATTAAATAATATTATCATTTACTTAAATTAATGAAATATTTTTGTTTTGCTTATTTATATAGAGGGTGGGAAAATAGTGCGTTCAACTTCGATAGCTCGAGTTCTATGATAGGTAGAAATTTAATTTAAAAACACAGATAAACTAGAGAAAGAAGTCTATAACCGGAAATTATTTTTGAATGCACAGGGTGAGCCAAGACGATTATACAGGGGCAAGTGACCTTTTTTTAAATGGAATGTGGTGTGTAAAAAAAGATTTTTCAGAGCCTTTCCCTAGACTCTTTTAAATCCAATATTATTGCTGACTATTTCTAAACCACTTGGATGTAGCAATTTTTTTTGTTCAAATAATGGCATCTGCAGATGCATGTTAAAAAAATCACTACAGTCACAATTATGAGTTATAAGAAAAATTTATGTAAAGACTAGTTAGGAAACATCTGTGGAATGTCTTTGAATCGTTTTAACTTTTGAAAAATTATACAGGGTGGCTAGATTTTATTTTTCAATTTAGAACTTTTTGAATTTAATTTCTTCCATTTTTTCAAATGAAACACCCTGTATATTTTTTAACGATATGATGAAGAAACAAAAAAACCAACATTTTTTGTATATACACCTCTATGGCTATTTGTAACCATTTTCGATTTATCGCCCAATAATTACAAAATTTAAGAATAATTCTAAAATATTAAATTGTTTCTTAACTAACTCGGCAGATAAAATTGTAATAAGTGCTCCAGATGTTTTGTTTCTAAAAACAGTTTTTACTAAACTAAACTAAAAAGTTTTTTTAGTAAGTTCACATTATGTTTGTATCTTGATCATTTTTGGCTTTTTATATTATCCGACAAAAAATACACATTTATCGCAGTTACCTGTCGTCAGTTGTCATTTTTGTGTCAATTTTGAAACATTTGAAGTTTTTTGTCGAGTTATTTGGAAAACGATCTAATTTTTTAGGATTATTCTTGAATTTTGTAATTATTGGGCAATAAATCGAAAATGGTTACAAATAGGGGTGTACATACAAAAAATGTTCGTTTTTAGTTTCTATATCACATCGTTAAAAAAATATACAGGTGTTCCATTCGAAAAAATAGAGAAAACTAGATTCAAAAAATTTATTAAATCTAGCCACCCTGCATAATTTTTCAAAAGTTAAAACGATTTAATGACATCCCACAGATGTTTCCTAACTGGTCTTTACATAATTCTTTTTTAAAACTTCTAATTGTGATTGTAGTGATTTGTTTCACATGCTTCTGCAGATGCCATTATTTGAACAAAAAAAAATCGCTACAGCGAAGTGGTTTGGAAATAGTCAGTAATAACATTGGAGTAAAAAGAGTGTAAAAAAAAGGGTCTAAAATATCTTCTTTTACACACAACATTTCATTTAAAGAATGTTACTTGCCCCTGTATAATCTTCTTGGCTCAGCCTGTATGTTGAAAAATAATTTCCAGTTATAGTCTTCTTTTTCTAGTTCATTTGTGTTTTTAAACCAAATTTCTACCTATCATAGAACTCGAGCTATCAAAGTCGGACGCACTATTGTCCCACCCTGTATATTAAGTTGTAGATATTTAATAATTATTATTGTTACTATTTGTTTAGACATTATATTTATTATCAACTGTTTTTTTTATTATTTCTCACGTCGTGATTTGGCTTCACGAGCCGTGCCGTATTTTTTGATAGGCACTGTACCTGTGGGTGAACACAATAACGCAATTTTAGTAATTAAAATCCAAAATCAAATTTTAATGAGGAAATAAGATTAAATCCAAATTATGCAACAGATGCATCAACGCTCCTTTATTTATTCATCAGTTTTCGCTTGAGCAACAATTACTGGAAAATCGCCAAATAGCGGTTTTTACGACGTTGTCATAATTTTATTGGTTAAATGTAGTTGTGGGTTAAATTCGACTAATGAGGCAATTAATCATTGTGGCTAATTGGCATAATCGTGGTATTTCGGCGGGATAAAAAACGAAATTTTTATAGCCCGACCAGTTGGTTGACATTGATCTGGAATTGAATTGACTGGATCTGGTCGGTGAAGACGAAAAGTTGGAGTTGTTTCGTCAATTAATAAAGCTCGCCCAAAGTCTTGACAAGTAGCGGTACATCAAAAACTAATTAAATAATTTCTTGATATGAAAAGATCAGATCTTCACGCTGCTTGATTACGTCCTTTCGACCATTAGAGGCCTAACGACATTTTCTAACGTTCTCTTACCACAGTTCATAAATTCGACAAGTTGTTTTATTACCGCCTAATTATTTCACGACGAATCATCTAACAACGACAAAGTTTTTAAAACTTGGCATGTTAAAGGCCGGCTTATTGTAGCGAAACAATAATTCTACAGTAGATCGTGCTATAAACTTACGGAAATCATCCTCCGTGCTTCCTTCATAATTACGAAATTGCGTTTAAACACTTTGAAAGATCCTCAACAAATTCACTAATTAACACGAACATCCTCAAACTGCACGTGAACGTGCGAAACGTCCAATAAAAGTGCCCTTGCATTAAAATGGGCTGAAATAGAAATCAATTTCGCTATCCCCATCTATGACGATTTCAATGACTTTGTTTTGTAAATTGTTTTCGGAAATAGCTAAAGTTAACTTCCGAGCTTTGGGACCGTCAACGGAAACACGCATTGTGAGTTTCAATTGTTCGGCAATCAGATGCATCACTTTTTTGTGTTTCAATGACGATGATTTTAAATGTTGGAAATTTTACTAGATCGAGAACGTTTTGTTCGGGGGCTCTTAATCTAAAAGGTTTTTTAGTGGAAAGCTGTAAAAGTGAACGGTCTCAATATTGCTGTTGTTCTATGGAGATTAGTGATTTGCTTTCTTTGACGACCTGATGGGTTGGTTAATCAAAGATCAAGGAACCGAATGACGGTGGTGCCGTTACATTTATTGCATATGGGACGCGATGGGTGGGAAATTAAAAATTATTTACCGCATCGTGTCAATTTCCCGCAAATTGTAGGTTATTGCCGTATTGTGTTGATTGCAGAAAACATCTGTACTAGTTGGCGTTACATTATAGTAATTCTAACTACATTTATGTCGTGACGATCGGTCTGCCGGTATTACTGGTTTTTATCCAAAGAAGTAGGAACTTCTAACGTTATCATCATCCATGTATCTAATTTTATTGGTATTTGTAGCATAAGTAACAATTCACATCGCATAGATCCATTTGTAATGTCATAAGAGATATGTGGATGATTAAGTAGGTATGGAACATCCTAATAACTCTATTTAATATTTAATATCTAGTCTAATTTAACTAACAGCATTTAACTTTTTGAAGTTATATCGATCGAAAATTTAAGTTCTCTTATCAAAATTGGTTTTATCAGGAAAATGCTTTCCTGAAATTGCTTAGCCAATAAGTATGTAGGTTGTTTCCGAATTATCCGCTGTGTACTCAATTAATGTTAAATGTAGTGTGACAATGCAGTGACGGGCATCTAACAAGCAAAATACTTTTCTTATTTTTTCTTAAAATTTTCTAGGTACTTAGGTACCTACTATTTTACACGACATTTCTTAAGAACTTGGTACAAATTAAAAAATAATAATAAATACACAACGTAATATCTTAAAGATTGTATAGGGTGGGGCAATTATGAGGCGCCGTTGTGGACAAAATGAAATTTTTGCAATTTTATATAATTTTGCCAAATATTTATAAATGCTGTTGATATTTATAAGAAAAACACAACTTTTATTTATTTTCACCATTTAATGTAGAAAAATGTTAAGTTTTATATAAATAGCATGTCGCGTTAGAAATAATAATAGTGCTGACCGTGATATAAAATTGCGCACTTTTATAAATAAAGTCGGCACGCTCTCGATATAAATTTGTGCGGCCCTGATTGACGTTTGCCACCAAGACGCCAGAGGCCGCCACAAAAGGAAGATTTACAATCCGGCAACACTGGCTGCGGTTTAGTTACATTGCTAGTGACAAATCTGTCAAACTCAAAAGTTGAGGTTAGAAGTGCTTAACAATTACCCACAAGTGAACACAAATAAATGACTATTTAACTCATATCACCTTTTAATGTTAATTGTTTCTGTCGCTTATCTAACCTCTAACCTCAACTTTCGAGTTTGACAGATTTGTCACTAGCAATGTAACTAAACCGCAGCCAGCGTTGCCGGATTGTAAATTTTCTTTTTGTGGCGGCCTCTGGCGTCTTGGTGGCAAACGTCAATAAATATATCACGGCCGCACAAATTTATATCGAGAGCGTGCCGACTTTATTTATAAAAGTGCGCAATTTTATATCACGGTCAGCACTATTATTATTTCTAACGCGACATGATATTTATATAAAACTTAACATTTTTCTACATTAAATGGTGAAAATAAATAAAAGTTGTGTTTTTCTTATAAATATCAACAGCATTTATAAATATTTGGCAAAATTATATAAAATTGCAAAAATTTTATTTTGTCCACAACGGCGCCTCATAGGCAATAGTGCGTCCGACTTCGATGGCTTGAGTTCTATGATGAGTAGAAATTTGATTTAAAGACACAAATAAACTAGAGAAAGAAGTATAACCGGAAATTTTTTCTGAACATACAGGGTGAGCCAAGACCATTATACTGGGGCAAGTGACATTTTTTTAAATGGAATGTTGTGTGTAAAAGAAGATTTTTCGGGGTCTTTTCCTAGACTCTTTTCACTCCCATATTATTGCTGACTATTTTGAAACCAGTTTGATGTAGCGATATTTTTTGTTTAAATAATGGCATCTGCAGATGCATGTTAAAAAAATCACTACCGTCACAATTATGAGTTTTAAGAAAAAGTTATGTAAGTACTAGTTAGGAAACATCTGTGCGATGTCTTTAAATTATTTTTATTTTCTAAAAATTATACAGGGTGGCAAAACATAATTTTTCAATTTATAACTTTTTGAATAAAATTTTCTCTATTTTTTCAAATGGAACAGCCTGTATATTTTTTAACGATATGATGTAGAAACTAAAAACAAACATTTTTTGTATGTACATACAAAAAATGTTTGTTTTTAGTTTCTACATCATATTGTTAAAAAATATACACGGTGTTTTATTTAAAAAGAATGGAGAAAATTAAATTCAACAAGTTCTAAATTAAAAAATTAAATTTAGCCACCTTGTATAATTTTTCAAAAGTAAAAGCGATTCAAAGACATCCTACAGATGTTTCCTAACTAATTTTTACATAATTTGTTCTTAAAACTTGTAATTGTGACTCTGGCGATTTTTTTAACATCCAGATGCCATTATTTGAACAAAAAAAATTGCTACATCTAAATGGTTTGGAAATAGTCAGTAATAATATTGGAGTGAAAAGAGTCTAGGAAAAGGCTTCGAAAAATTTACTTTTACACGCAACATTCCATTTTAAAAAATGTTGCTTGCCCCTGTATAATTGTTTTAGCTCACCCTGTATGTTCAAAATAATTTCCGGTTCTAGACTTCTTTCTCTAGTTTATTTGTGTATTTAAATCAATGTTCTAGTTATCATAGAACTCAAGCTATCGATGTTGGACGCACTATTGCCCCACCCTGTATATCTAAACCACAGCTTTTAATTTCATAAATTGAAAGTTATATAGGTACAGTCGAACTTCGACAACTCGGATCAATGACTTGCCACAAAAGAAGGTTCGAGTTATCAAGATATACCGTTATCAAATTTCACAGTAAAATAATAGTACCCTTGCAAGCAATATTTAAGGCACGGTGTTTCTTCCCAATGTAAACCAACTCTATTCGATAAGATCGAAAGGGCATTGCGACCCACCCACTTCCAGGTGATTTGCGGCCGAGCAAGGGAGGTAGATAACCGTTGGGGTAGCAAAGGAAATAAATATTTATTATCCATAGCACCATTGGGCGATAATGATTTGCTGGAGTCCAATAGGGCAGACTGTCAGGTCTGCTGCCACAACCACTCCTACAGCTCGATTTACACAACTTTAAAATCGTCGTGCCTTAAATATTGCTCGCGAGTATACAAGAAACATTTAATGTTTTTTTTTCTTTTTTTTTACTTTCTTACTACTATTCTTTAACGTTGGTTCTTTGCTTTGCTTTTCAAGAAATTATTGTTACGTTTCAAGTAATACAAGGGCGTTGCTAATAGACACTGCTTTCAAATAATTTTTTTATTGTTACATTAAGTCACAACTTTGCATCTACAGTTAGTAATTATAAGTAAAGAGTAATGGTGGTAATAAAAAAGTCAACTACCAATCAGTAAAGCCTACGTAGTGGAAGCCAGTAAAGTCATTTCGTGTTTTTCTTCTAAAAATAAACATTTCCGATAAACTTGAACATTGTTCTGCAATTTACATTTTATACCATGCAACAACGCATAGCAACCTGTGGAGAAGACGCCCGGCGTCGCGATCGATCCGACGCACCCCCTTACCAAATTTACATTACAAGTCTCCAACGGCAACCTCCGTAACTTTTCAAATTTCTCCAATAAAACTGATTTAAATCCCAAAATTTTGTTACATTTCTTGAACCATAAAACCACGTGTGCGGAAGACGGACTAATTTGCGAAACTATGATGTAAACGATTTCTATTTCGGTGGAAACGTTCAACATTCACCATGTATACCCATCGAAATTTCTTTCTTCTCCCCATCATACGCTAAGTGATATCGCGGTCGTGTTGGCGTATTGTCGGTTTTATATGTTGATAACACGAGTTGATTGGATCAATTAGTAACCTAACATATCTCCGGTCCATTATTTACCGATAGTTTTAGGTAAAATTTTGATATTAGTAAAATTTTGAAAAATGGGCAAACATCTGCAAACTGTTGCCGCTATGGCCTGCATGAAGAGTTTGTTGATGGTCTTCAATTTTTTGTTTTGGGTAAGTACATGCCGTTAGTTAAATCTAAAAAGCACTGATTTGTTTGAAAAAAGAAAGCGACGCCATATGTTCGGAGACTTAATTAATTGCTAAGCTGGACGTTACTGTTATTGCAAATCGGAACGCAATTATTACTGCAACTACCACTAGCCTAAACTAGAGCGCAATAAATGCAGGATCAGCAGCTGCTCATTAGAACTGATTTTTCCCACGCAACATATCTAGGAAGTATCTAGAATTTTCTAAATTTTTCCAGATTTCTGGCATAGCCATCTTGGCCATAGGGATATGGATGGAGGTGGAGCTGTACAAGTACATGGAGATGAGCACTGAGTTTTCGGGGACGGCTCCTTACGTTCTGATTGGAACTGGAGCTTTGATCATCCTGATCGGCTCCCTGGCGTGCTGCTGCACCGTAAAGGGCCAGCCGGTCCTGCTATACGTAGTGAGTGTTGTGAATTGCTGCGTGAAGACATTATCATCAAAGCCGCTACTTTATTGCCTCTTTGCACGGAAGAACTACTCGCCTTCTATATTGTAACGGAACCCGCTTTTGCATATTTTATCTTTTTCGTTACCTCAACCGAATGATTCTTTCCGGGTCGAAGCTCAAAAATAATAACAGAAAACCTAACAACAATTAGGCGAAGATTTGCTTCAATTTATCAACAAATTAGTCATTTCCGCCATTTCCAAACAAACCTACAAAAATAAAATTTTCTCTAATACCACAGTTGAATAACCTCTTAACCACGTCTTAATTTCCAACCAATTGAAAAAAAATTTCTTCCAGTACGGCGCCTTCCTCGCGATAGTTTTCGTCCTCGAGCTGGGGGCTGGCATTTCGATCTTCGCCTACCGCACCAAGCTCACTGAAGGCTTCGACAAGGGTCTGACCCAAGCCATGATCAGCTACCGTAACGACAGCTCGAACTTAGCTGTTAATTTCGATTTCATTCAGAAAACCGTAAGTATATTGTCCGCCCTTAAGTTCGTTCAACTCTTCTGATGTATTCTTCAAACTACAATTACTCATAATATGCAACAATTAAGAAATTCACCGAGATGTTGACTTTCGATACGATTTACACAGCAAATCGGTGCTAATTTAATTTGTAAATCCTATTATTTCAGTTGCACTGTTGCGGAAACCGCGAGGCTAACGACTGGCTGAACTTATCTCCACCTCTTCCGATCCCGTCATCCTGCTGCATTCAACAGCCTTGTAACGCGGCCAACGAAAATGAAATTTACACTCAGGTAACTAATGGTTTATTTATGAGACGCCGTTGTGGACAAAATGAAATTTTTGCAATTTTATATAATTTTGCCAAATATTTATAAATGCTGTTGATATTTATAAGAAAAACACAACTTTTATTTATTTTCACCATTTATGTAGAAAAATGTTAAGTTTTATATAAATATCATGTCGCGTTAGAAATAATAATAGTGCTGACCGTGATATAAAATTGCGCACTTTTATAAATAAAGTCGGCACGCCCTCGATATAAATTTGTGCGGCCGTGATATATTTATTGACGTTTGCCACCAAGACGCCAGAGGCCGCCACGAACGGAAGATTTACAATCCGGCAACGCTGGCTGCGGTTTAGTTACATTGCTAGTGACAAATCTGTCAAACTCAAAAGTTGAGGTTAGAAGTGGTTAACAATTACCCACAAGTGAACACAAATAAATGACTATTTAACTCATATCACCTTTTTAATGTTTATTGTTTCTGTCGCTTATCTAACCTCTAACCTCAACTTTCGAGTTTGACAGATTTGTCACTAGCAATGTAACTAAACCGCAGCCAGCGTTGCCGGATTGTAAATCTTCCTTTCGTGGCGGCCTCTGGCGTCTTGGTGGCAAACGTCAATAAATATATCACGGCCGCACAAATTTATATCGAGAGCGTGCCGACTTTATTTATAAAAGTGCGCAATTTTATATCACGGTCAGCACTATTATTATTTCTAACGCGACATGATATTTATATAAAACTTAACATTTTTCTATATAAATGGTGAAAATAAATAAAAGTTGTGTTTTTCTTATAAATATCAAGAGCATTTAATATAAAATTGCAAAAATTTTATTTTGTCCACAACGGCGCCTCATATTTATTGTAGATCTTATTTAATTATTGTTTTTATTTCTTTAATTTAATTCGGTGAATCTTCAGGGGTGCTACAATAAAGTCATCGAGTTCCTCGATGCCAACATTGGAATTGTAGCTGGAGCTGCTGTTGGAATAGCGTTCTTTCCCCTGATTGGGGTAATACTCTCTTGTTGTTTGGCCAGCGTTATAAATAAGGCCAAATACGAGCAAATGGCTTAAATGAAACTCTGAACTTCTTGATTCAACTCTTAATGTTTCATCACTATTTTATCTACCTGTATTACGTATGTTATCTATAATACGAGTTTGAGCTTCTATGCAGTAGGTATGTGTGTCCAAATTACTGTAACAGCACTCTTCTCAATTGCGTTGTTTTTTCGTAAAATTGTCTATATTTCATACTGTTGTTAAGGGAGAACCCGCAAAAATGTGTTATTATACGAAATTGAACGATATTATAACTATGTTACGAATCGAGATGAGAATGAAGACTTTTATGTATATTACAAAATTTATAAAACACTTACATATTACGAAATGTTTGAACTAGCATAATAGATGTATTGCTGTATTTTTGAAATTGTACCATTCTAATAAATAATAAATGCTGGATATAAGAAACTTTACAAAACTTCTTTTAGAATCGTTTCTTAACTTATAAAAAAAACCTAAGTTTTAATTCAATTTTATTGCTGATTATTATTATTAATTATCTAGTTTATGTAAAACTAAAATAGCAATTTTCCTGTTGAATAGCTACTTTAAATGACTAATTTTCAAAACTACTTTTGATGCCCCACCTCATCTTTGCGAGGGTTTCTTGTTCCAACCATTCAATTGTTGCAACTTTTAAATTGGAATCTTTTTTAATAAGATTTGGCAATTCCGCTTGATAGCTTTGATTCAATTTTTCGTTTCGCTTGTCAATCTGCTGTTAAAGATGGGAAAGTAGAGTAAATTACATTTTGAAGTTAAGTCGAAAATCTATTAAGTACAAGTCACAATGCTGGAAATGTAATTAAGTTATAATCAAGTGTTATCAATTCTTGAGCAATAAAGTATCTAGTAACTAGTTATTATTAAATCTTATTATGTTTGATTTTTAACGAGACAACCCTCCTCTAACATTAAGTTGTATTTTTCGATTACTAACAATAGAGAATACGTGACCGAAGTACCTATAATTGGTCACGGCAGGAACTTGGTATCAGAGAAGCAATTTTCTCCCTACAAGTTATGGTTCAACGACGCAGAGACATAAATGAGGATATACAGGGTGTTCGGTACTCTCACTTAGTTTAGATAGTTCATTTTTTTGTTTATAGTTTATTTGTTTTTTTTTTAGGTTAGTGTACTATGAGAACAAACAGTTTGTTGCATTCCCCCCAGGGTGGGACCTACGTGACGTGGTAAAGGGTGGTGGTCAGCATCTCTTACAACCTGTTTTTTGCAAGGGACAGTCGAGTCAGTCGGTCTAAGGTTTATTATAGTTTTGTGCGAAACCACTCCCACGGTTCCAGAGCACCCCGTCACCCGATGTCGTAGTTACTGAAACACTACGAAACACAGGGTGTTACAAATTTAAGATAAATAAATGTACCTAAGAAGTGATTGTTCAGGAAATTGGGAAAACATAAATAAGTTCAGAAATCCATAAGTCTTACAAACTTATACAAAAATACCAATTTAGCCAACTTTGAAAAATGCCACTTGGTTCTGGAGCTTTGTCTTGAATATACGCAATAGTTTATGCATTCCTACAAGCAGCGGTTAGAATACCGCTGACCACTTGGACAAAAATTATATCATTTTAGACCACCGACCCCCTTCACTTAAGGTTACCTACCCTAAAACACCTAAAATCAGAAGACGTAAATAAAAAAATGGGTCTCAGGCAAAAATCTGACATTCTTCAAGGAACCGGGACCACCTAGGCCCACCCCTAGTTACGTCTCTCCCTGTAAAAAAATTGATGTGTGGGGAACTAACTTAATATTATTACTGATTCAAAAGATGGTTTAGAAATAGTGTATTACACACCGAGGTGGAAAATATTTCATTTCTGTCGAGAGCTAATGCTCGAGACAGAAAGAAATTTCCACGGAGGTTTGTATACTTTTTATTCGTAATCATTCATTTTTGCAAATAAACAAAATTAGTTGTGTGCAGTCTCATTCTGCTGCCATCTACCGAGCTATCTTCGTACTCACAGCAGGTTAGGAATGGGCCCATTTCTAACCAAGATAAGGAAAGTAAGGTCAGGAATGGATTGTCAGGAATGATTAACTTCCCCACTTCTTAAAAAAATAGGAATGGATATATCACCTATATGATTGCGAATAAACTCTTTATTCTTTAGTAATTTTTGAAGGATTTTTTAAATTTACCGCCACCAGTTGGGGAATTTACGCTCTACGGTACCAACACTACCAACAATAGGTCCCTAAATCACTAGACGTCAGACGTCAGACGTAATTAAGATAAGAGGTCAGGAACAATAACACAGCTTTAATAGTGAAAGAGATTTGTGGTGAAACGCTAAAACACATTAAAAGGTACTCATAGATGTCCTCTACAATCTGCACCAAGGCAAAGGAAGATCTGCTGTCCCTTTTTGTTATTTTCTCAGTTTAAGGCACTAAACGTCCCCGCATTCAAAATGAGTGTTCCGCCGCTTCCGTGCGATTGGCAAATTTCCCGCAAACTAGTGAAGGAACGCAGCCAGTACCTTCTAGAAACCGGAATGTGGAGCGACTGCCGCTTTATTGTAGGAACTGAACCCAACCAGCAAGTTTTGGAGGGACACAAACTGTTTCTGGCAATGTCAAGTCCGGTTTTTGAAGCAATGTTTTTTGGCGGAATGGCAGAGAAAGATCCCATCGCAATTCTTGATGTTCAACCTGACGCTTTTAAGGCTTTACTAGAGTAATTTAGCAAAACTAACAAATTTTTATTACAAATTACGTTTCAGGTACATTTACACGGACAAAATTAATTTAACTTCTTTCGACCAAGCCTGCGAGTTGTGCTATGGCGCCAAAAAGTATATGCTGCCGCATTTGGTCGAGGAATGCACCAAGTACTTATGGTCCGACCTTTATCCGAAAAATGCATGTCGCGCTTACGAGTTCGCCAAGTTATTCGAGGAACCGATCCTAATGGAAAAGTGCATTCACGTACGTCCGTAAGAACTACACTTTTTGGCCACTAGGTGGCGCTACAGAAGCTTGATCTTCAATCACGACCACAATAACTGAGTTATGTTCAAACGTTCGAAAAGCGCCTGAAATTGCAGGAAACTCGTATAGATTTAAATTTATAAAGAACGGGCAGTACCAAAACAGAGTTTTGATGCTACAAACTTCCTGCAGAAGTTTTTTTTTAATACTGAAGACTGTTTTAATATTGTAGAATATTTTAAGAAATAGGATGGTTAACCCCTTGCTACTTTTTTTTATGTCAATTGGGGCACTGTAGTTGCTTTATCTAACGATTTCGGGCTCTGCCCTATACTTACGCTAGTGTCACTTGAAGAAATTTACAACTATTTTTTTATCTCGCAGATTATATGCAACCAGACGCAGGAGGTTCTTTCCGAGAGCAGTTTCGATGACGTTGAGTTGAGCACCATCCTCACTGTGTTCGATCAGGAGGAGTTGAACATATCGTCGGAGCTGGAGCTGTTCTCGGCCATATCGCGATATGCGAGTCGTCCCAACCAAACATCAGGTGCGAAAGTACCTAGACTAGATGGTATAGGTAATTGTGCTTAATTTATTAACTAGACCTATGATTTGTCGCACTCTACCTCGCTATTCTATTTGTAGTGAACAGCATGTTCTTATAAGTTTGCTCCAAGATGTGATTTTTTGCCATCAAAATTAACGTTTTTTTTTTTTTTTTTGTTTGATTGCTTAGGAAATTCTTCAAACGAAGGTGGAAATGCAAATCATCCAACTGTTAGGGACGCAATAATGAAAATTCGGTTCCTCACGTTGACTCCTCAACAATTTGCTGAAGTTCCGGCTAGCTGCAATTTGCTAACGGAATCGGAAAAGTTTGCTATTTTAATGAACATCTGCTCGCCGAGTGCTACGACCGTGATGCCGCAAGGATTTTCCACGTCCAGGATACCGAGGAGGAGGAAACACAGTAGAATTAATAATGAATTTATGGTAAAATTTTTTGACACACCTCCTGGAAATTGGTAGACGGTTTTTGTCGCATTTTTAAATCTTGTATAGTTTTCCACGAACTTTTGTGACGAAAATTAGGTGAACATAATAGCAATAAACTAAATATTAGATCAGAGGGTGCAAATAGAGAAATAGTTAATTTATACGCACAGCTTTCGTTCATTGCCAATTAGTCACTTTCAAAAGTTTTAATTCTGCGTCTATTACAAATTACTTACAGGTAAGTTTTGTGTTTATTGCGTTTTTATTAATTTTTTTAACATACACTTTTAAACGTTTGTTTCTGTGAAAAGCACATCTGAAAACTGCTCATTGGCATATTTTTGGAAATTTTTTGAAATTTTTAAAAATAAATTACGTTGCCATTAAAAAAATAAAGAATGTGCCGTAGGCAATTTTTCTTACTCCATTTTATAAAAAAATATACTTTAAAATGCTCTCAAATTAGTCATTTAACGAACAGTTTTAATTTTTTTCTTCATCCTAATGGTTTAGGCAGGAGAAGCTGGGTTCCACACTTTTGACTGACCCTGTATAAAAAGAGAAATTTTTGCTTTTGGCTTTTATTGGAAAGAATTTTGTCATAAAAGTTGCTTTTTTAAAAGCCACTCAAACATGTCTCGGACTTTTATGATGAGTTTATAATGACGTCAGACTAACTAATATAGTGCAATCACTACAACTCAGCGGTTGTTCGATCTTTTTTTAATTTTTACTTTTAACTTTTTGTGTATTGTTTTGTAGGTTAATGTCTTCTAATGACCAACAACCTGTAACGCCGCATCATTTTCTATGACGACGTCATTCTAAACTTTAAAAGAACTACCTATAATCAAATTTTTGTATACAGTGAGAGTCCCATGCTTGACATTCATATCCTGAACACTCTGTATAATCTGATTTTATAAATGTTAAATTTTTGTAAATATTTTACATTGACAATTAACTTCACCTAATAGTTACTAGCTATGTAAGACCAATATTTTATTTTGATGGAGCTCTAATAACTGTTTTCCCTAGTAGCAGAGATGATGACGTCATAGCGCGAATGATACAAAATATTTTACTGTATTTCTGGTTGGTCAATATGCATCTTCGTTCACACATAGATTTTATGTCTCTACCTCATAAATCATGATCTAATGTCAAATTCCAAGAGGGAGGGGTTAGAGCCCTTTGTATGTATGACTACCATTCCGTTGCTGTCGTTTAGGTACTACAAATTTCAAATATTTACCGATTAATACCATTAATAAAAGTCGCGATAATAAGACCGAAACGTCAAAATTGATGCATATTGAAGAATTACGGAAGATACAACCAAGAACTATTATTGTAGGAATTTTTGAAAAACTCGTTGATTTATGGAGGTTGTTATCAAAAATTACTTCAATTGTACTATTTTGTGGAGGTTTATAGACTTTTAAAAAATTGCACATGGGGTTACATTTTTTGATAATTGAAATCTACAAAGTAGATATGTACCAGCAAATTGCTTGATATTGCTGACCTATCCTACTGCGAAGTCTGAGTGAGGGAACGTCGTGGATCTTTTTTGTAAAGGTTCGAATTCTTGCATAATGTAGTTGAAAAAACAACATTAACATGTACATTAGTTAGATTAATTAGTTTTACTTAATTAGTTACTTCACAATTTTTTTGTATAAAATTTTTTGAGGGGAGTTTGTTATGCAAGAGTTCAGGTTTAAAAGATAAAAACGGACACGTGCAGGTTTTGCAAGAAACTCGATAAATTAATTAATTAATTACTTCAAGTTAACGATTTAACGGTTTTTTAATGTTTTTACTGTGTTTCATAATGAGAAATAAACATGCACTAATTATATAATTTTCACCTGCGCCTCCATGCAGTAACAAAATAAAGGCAAAAATTTATTCTTCATAAAAATGTAAGTCACAAGAAATTTTAGCGACTATTAAATTTGTACAATTAGACTATTTTGAAAATCTAATTTTATGTAGTTCAAACAAGCAGTTGAATATTAGATAATCATTGTAAAATTACAAAAACAACCTCTAAAGTAGCTCAAAGTACAACAAACCAAGTGTTTTTAATTTATTCAATTTTTCTTCAAAAAATGTTAATACAAACATTTTTACTATTTCATGCCACTTGAGATGATAACACAATATTTGTCGCATTCTTGGATTTACATACAATATCGTCTTTTCCATCTACACCGGCAATCTACAAGTTTGATTTGGGAGGGATACTACAATTGAAACAAACTTCTCAAAAACATGTAACATGTACTTTAACGTTAATCACTGTTTTAAACCGCAGATTGGCTAATTTGTGACAATTGACAATAGTTTAGTGGCCTAACACAACTAACATTGTTTTATTGGCATTGTTTGTTCTAAATTTTAGTGTTAGGTTCACAACTTCAGTATTTTTGGTCGAAAAAATTTGTAGGTTCTTATCTAAATAAATAAATCGGAGATGGCACCATCTAGATACGGGCGAGTTATGAGCATGCATTCAATTGCTAGGTACGGCCCCTGAAATACTTAATTCTTTACCATCGCTTAAGATCTTAATTCGACCAAATACTGATCGTAATTTATTTACAGGCTGGTGCTTCCTGCATGGACACATCCCGTACTTCTATGATCAAATTCAGTTTAGGAGCCAATGAGTCTGGCAACGACGCTCCCAAAAAACTGTATTGTTGCCGCCAATTATTGCGGATAACCGAGTGCATGAACACCAGCGTGCTGGATTGCGCGGTTACCTTCACTTGCGACAGAAATGTTTGCGTTTATGGAATACAAGTGAAAAAAAATTGTTTCGGTTTTTCACGAAATAATCGTTTCGTTCTTAGGTACCCACACAAATACCCATGGAAGATGATCGGTCGCAATCGTTTGCATACCCCGAACTGCTTTACGCACACTTATTGGACGCCGACGGAAGCCGTTTAACGTACACCCATTTCACTAGCAGGGTGGCTTTTCGGTCCCTTATCGAAATTTCGTTTAACAGACCGATCTACATACAACGAAATAAGGTAATGTTGGATAAATTTATTTTTATCCGAATTGCGTTAAAATAGATACAGTGTAATGTTTGGAATTGGCACAGGAAGAAATTTTCACAAAATACTGGAAATTCAACTTCTAAGCTCCATTATTGTGAAAGAAGTGACGTAATATGTTTCTTCAACAATGGTTCAGTTCACAGCAGCCTAAGTGGCCTTGTGTTTTCTCGTTTATTGTTGTTTTTGGTTTTGGCATTGTTTTGATAGAGCAAACACCAGCAAAGTTAGTTAAAGAACTTATTATTTACGATGTTGTACGATCGTAAACTTTTAACAGTGGTAAACCTACTGTTTAAAATTGTAGGTATGTAATATGTTTTTGAACTAACTATTCTTTCTTTGTTCTGGTCTTTTAAAAACATGCCCAACCAACAATTAACGAGAAAACGCAATGTCGTCTAGTATACTGCGAGTGAAGCTTGTAACTGAACCATAGTTGAAGCAAAACGTGTTTTATGATAACCCACTTATCAGTTGAATCTTATCTTAGTACGTCAGTTCGAAAGATCAAACTGCATCTTTTACGGATAAAAATACACTTATTCATTCATAGAGAACAAAATTCTTACTTAAGATAATAAAATTAATACAAGCACTCAATTTTGTTGCTAGTTGTCTGACGCGCTCTTTGTTGCAGGTTTACAAAGTTGGGGTGGTTCTGAACAAAATTGGATGTTATCCCATTGGCACGCACCCAAGTCACTCAACTTGTAATGGGGTTGTTTTCACGTTTAGCCAAGGGCAGTGTGGAGATTCGGTTAGGGATGGCTTAGTGCGGTCCATCATTTTCTCAATACCATCTTCGAATCATAACAGCATTAATAACCCCGGCATGTCTGGCGACCACAATAAGCTATCCAATATTATATAAATGTAAGTAGGCCAGTGAGTGGGTAAAAAATTTAAAATTAATTCTAACATTTTTTAAACTTTGCCGTGTAATGTGTAACAAATCGAAACGGAACTATAAAATTTTGCAACTCGATTAAAGGTCGGTATCTGTGAAAATCGGAAAAATTTAAGGTAATTGTTTACAATTTCCACTCTTCGCTTTTTGTGCTGTTTTTTTTGGAAACCATCGTAAAACATCATTAGAATGCCACTTTGAGCAATAAAATGTTGTGCAAATGATAAATAATTTTATTGAAAATTTATAGAAAAAAAAAAGATGTGCTAGGGCAAGGAAAATGAGTAAAAATAAAAGTAGTTTGCACAAGAAAAGATAATTAATTAATTAGTTTTTTGAAAATCGAAGAGTGGGTAAAGTAAACAATGACCAAATTTAAATTAAGCGATATCTCGACGAAAAAAAATATAACATTGTTGCAAACTCGATAGAGTTTTCATTACATTATTCAAAATGCACAGTGAAATTTGCAGGAACTTATGAATTAGGCATAATAATTAATTATCATTAATCATCATTTACGAATGCACTTATTTGCAATTGACATCTACACACGTTATGTTTTTTTCGAATCGTTTTTACGTAAATAACTATTGATTTTGTTGTAAATTATAAAAAATGGACCATGCCGTCACCGAATAAAGTTGCAAATTTACAGAGTCTTGTAAGGCGATTTTAGCAAGTTGATTGTAGTTTTGCAAGCATGTTAATATTTTTGCTGGAAAATTAGATGAAAAAATGTTATTAATGATAATTAATTATTATGCCTAATTTATAAGTTCTTGCAAATTTTGCTGTGCATTTTGAAAATTGTAATAAAAACTCTATCGAGTTTGCAACAATGTTATATTTTTTTTCGTCGAGGTATCGCTTAATTTAAATTTTTCCGATTTTCACAATGATGCCGATCTTTGATCGAGTTGCAAAATTTTATAGTTCAGTTTCGATTCGTTACACATTACACGGCAAAGTTTAAAAAATGTTAGAATTAATGTTAAATTTTTTAGTTATCATGTCTCTATTCACTGACCTAAAGCACGTGACAACTGAATGGCATCGATGTATTTATTTCGTTTTATGTAACTTCTCACGTAGCTTTAATTCTTTTGTATTCGTTATTTTCGGGGATATAGTGAAAATAAAATTGACTTTACTGTTAGTTGCAGCTTGTATTTTTCTTGTTAAATTTAAAAAAGTTCTGCTTTATCTGGACATAGTAGCCTCCTGAGGTTGGTTATTTTTTTCAAATCACGCATGCGTAGTTGAAAAATGTAACCAAGATGTATGATTCAAGATTGTTGGGTGTGATGTCATTACGCATGTGCGAACGAGACATCTTTCAAAAGTGAAGCAATTTTATGTTATGTTTTATAGGGCCTGATTTCAAGTTGAGCTGCGACGGTTGCAAATCCCAGTTGCTCTTGGGACGTCATAAAGTAGCATTCAGTATGCTTCAGAATGTGCCGACATTTGAAGTGACGGTTACATTCTAATGGCGAACACCCATGTTAGGGCAAACATCTAGGATACAGTATAGGGCTGAATGTCTTGTCAAGATTACTCGAGTTTTGATTTTTCTTTCTAGGTGCATACTATTATTCGCATTAAGGGAGGGTCATTGTTTACTTTACCCACTCTTCGATTTTCAAAAAACTAATTACACCAACGCATTCGTCACCATGTATTCATTACGAAAATCAATATCTTTTCTTGTGCAAACTACTTTTATTTTTACTCATTTTCCTTGCCCTAGCACATCTTTTTTTTTTCTATAAATTTTGCATAAAATTATTTATCATTTGCACAACATTTCATTGCTCAAAATGGCATTCTAATGATGTTTTACGATGGTTTCCACAAAAAGCGAAAAGTGGAAATTGTAAACAATTACCTAAGGGAGGACTAGTTACATAATTTTTAATTTCTAATATGTTTGAAGAATCGTATGATATTTTTTTATTCAAACAGTGACGTCATCGACGACATACTGATAAATTAGATAGTGCTGCTACTTCACTGTAAGCATAGAAATAATAATTGTAAGTCAGGATTAAAAATGTCTGTATTAAGCTTAGTTTTTTCATCAATTCCTCGTTATTTACAGACAAAACATTGATTGATAGTCACACTCAAATGTTCGGATAAACCAAATTTTAAAAAGTAGGTTGTCACCTCCAAAAACTTGTGACAATACCGAAAGGGCGTTAAGTTGCAAAGTATTTTTTGGATTGACAAAAATGGTTCCAGCTAGGTCTCCTGTAGTGGTTAATGGAGATCAAATTTCGGACGAATTCAGAAATGTTGGGAGCCAAATTTGAATAATTCTTGTGGGTCATTGACCACGTGGTGTTACGTCACGCGTCTCGCCCAATCAAATCGTAGGTGCATCAGCTGCGTTACAAACATAAATGGCGGCTGTTGTGTTGTGACAATTTTCTATTTATCAACAAATAAATGACGATTAACGTGTGATTTAACCAACAATGGCGCCGAAACGTTCATCCAAAACTCAACATGCGGAAAAGAAAGCTCAACGTGCCACGAAGGAGGCGAAAAAGCATGCCGGTAAGTTGATTTACATCAATATGTTAGCATCTCGGTAATCGTCATTCACGGTGACCTTCAACAGTTGTGTATTTTACGATTTTTAGGTAGGATTTTGGTTAATATTGGTTAACGAGAGTGATTTTACACCCAACAATTATCTAAGCACACTTGATGTGAAATGCGAGCAACTTAATCAGTGAGGCTTGTCTAATTGTCTCCTTCCTAGCAGTTGTTTATTTCAAGGGTCACGTGACTGGGACAACATTATAAAAAATAACAAATGTTGCTTCAAATTCTTTTTTAAATTATCGGATTATTGTCATTGCCGCATTTACTGGTCCTTAATAATGATTGAACGGAACTCTTTGTTTCTGTTTCATTTTTGAGGTTATGTTGCGCCTACAATTTTATCTGTCTAGGTTTTACAACTCGTTCTCCCTAATGTAGGTAATGTAGGTAAAGGTATTTTATTTGGAAATTATTGTTTTCGCTAAATACAGCTGGCATTGTTTGATTTAGTTATCAACCTGTAAATATTTTTGTGCTGGTTTGTTTGAATTATTACTTTGGCGGTGGCTCAAGGGCGTCCCTAGAATGTCTAATAGCTAGCTGCAAAATTTACGTAGGTACTCGGAAAAGAAGTTCCTAGAGGTCCTAGGAGACTAGGAGCTAGAAGTACTAGGCAGGTAGGTACAGTCATCTTGAAAAGAATCCGGAAATTTTTGACAGACGCATAACAACACTTTGTGGAAGTCGATAGGGAACCTACAGAAACTTTTTTTTGCATTAAACTCAAAAGAGTGAAAAAGCGACCCAGAAGGAAGTAGGTACAGCTGAAAGTAATGTTTACCTCGGTTTTTCTTACATAAACCTAACACAGACATTAAAACTTATATTTATGCTAAGCATATGAAATAATGGAACAGATGCATTGGGTTTCCTTTAGCTAGTACATCATCTGTAGAAGAAATTTAAATTTTAAGAGCGTGAGATGGACATTACTTTTGAAACTGACTGTACGCAAAAACGATTGTCGTTAAAACTAACAAAATTACTATGCTGTTTAAACAAACAACATCGTAATTTTGCGAAAGATCTGAAGTGATAAAAGAAACTACATATTGGCCAAAAAAAGAAACCTTGTATTGCTGCTTAAATGATTTAAAAATAGAAACGTTATCATCGATAAGTTGATGCAATTCTCGGTTTAGAAAAAAATATGTTTTTACATTACTCAAATACGTAGTCAAAATTACCCTGAAATATTAGAAAATTAAGAGAATTATTTAAACAAAAGTTGGGGAGGTTTATGTATGTACAGTTAGTTGCAGAAGAACCGGGTAAATGCGTGACATTGCCTCGCAGCGCGTGACGTCACGCTTACAAGTCCTATGCTTTAATAGTTCTACTGTCAATATTGACAAGTGGAATGACTCAAATCTATTATCGTGTTATGTGTGAAAAATAGGTACTGGGGATTACAGATTGACTTCACTCTATGTGGAAACGATTCAGTCATGCTTCCTAATCTGTGGGCCGTTTTGGAAAGTAAGTGCGAATTTGGAATGAGGCGTAGATAAAATGTCGTTGAGAATTGGCAAGAAAACAAATGAAATAACAAAAAATTTGTCCGTTAAAAAAATTATGCAAATAAAGCAATAAAATTATTTAAATTTTAGTGCCGTAGTTCGGGGTCGCATATCAGAACAGGTTGTCAATTATTAAATATCTGTTTGATTGCCATATATTAATTATTGAAAGGTAATCTGAAAGTGTAGTTTTTCACCTTTTATGTATTTATGACCAGATCATTATGTGTATTGCATTGCTGCTTATACGGGATCCTGAAATAAGAGAAATTTGCGGCAGAGCCATAAAAAGTAAAAGTTGCAATAAATCTAACTGTAGATGTTATCAGATTTAATTCTAAATTATCATTTTAAGTACACATTACATTAAATTTGTTTTATTAAAAATATAATATACACTGTGGCCCATCTTATGCTCTCTCCCACAGTTGGCCGCTTTATCAAACGATTTGACCTCGGATTTGACAATTAGTATTTTGATATTTTTATGTAGGTAATGGGAAATTAACTGAAAGGGGACACTCTGTATATTATATAATTTTGGTTGGTACAGTCGTGACTCGTGACCTGGCGTTGAAGAATTCGGAAATTTGATGAATTTCTTCGATGGTGGTAAACATTTGGGAGACATAAAATACATATTGATCTAGTTCTAGTTGACCCTGACCCTCGTTTGTTTACAAAGTTATGACATTGATTTGACAATAAATAACTATTTTTAACTTGATTGTTGGCGATTTTGATGTAGGCATTTTTTTTTGGTTAGGAAATTTACTTGAAAATTAATAATTTATTCGATTTATTTGAAACGTAGACAAAGTGTAGACAAGTTTTCATTATTAATTCCTAATTGTTGTTTATCGAATTATAACTTTTAGAATAACTAATTTCTTCTTTTTAAAAGTCATGGGCCTTAACATGAATGCCTATTCTTACCTAAATTTTAAACGATAACATCATGATTCAAAGGAATCATAAAATGTACCTGCATCTAGTCGTGTCTTTTACCTAAACAATAAACTTCTTATCTTTACATATTATAAATCTTTAAATAAATGTCATTGTAGGTAAATGTCTTTCTATGATCGCAAGTTAAATTACGTGAATGAGCCACGTGAGAGTAGCTCTATAAGTGAGCACCTAGCTATTTTACATTAAACGTCGGCGGTACAAAGTTCTTCAAATACTTAAGAGGAACGTCTCCGCTTTATCATCTGTGATTGTAGAACGTCAGCAAAATGCATTGACGTGAGTTTTTGTATTAGCAGGGGCACGTATTGAAAAGAGAGAAAACGCATTTCGTATTTCCAAAATCGCTCCGTACAGGTAAAAAGTATCTAACTTTTGTTTTTAAGATCTGATACGTCACGATAGAGACTTCGGGGGATGATGCTTTGAAGAAAGTTAACATGCACGTTGATATGAACAAAACACAAATGTTTACTTTAACATTAAATAAATAGTCCAATTTGACTTTAGTTTTCTGTAAACCTCATCATCTCCCATTCGCTATTGAATATTCTAAACGAAAGATTAATTATGTTACTAAAAATATGCGTGTTGTTTTTGCAAATTTGAAAATACGAATTTGGTGCTTATTGTCGTTCTCTGTTCGACACTCATAAAATGGGTTATACCCATCTGCCTCACTTTACGGCTGCGCGAAATAATGTAGTGCAACTACTCTGCAGAATACTCAAAATGATCTCGCGTCAAACATTATGAATATTGTCTTGAGTCATCATACTAGCGCGCGAAAACCAGTAGTGGGATCCTGGAAAAAGCGATTGCGATCGAGTCGCTATCTTTACGATTTCGGTCGCTTTGGTGGGAAGGGGTTTAGGGGAGGATCTTTTCAAAAATGCGAAACCAATCATTTTTCAGCAATTTGTTACGGTGAAAAGTTTTCAAACTACCTAATCTAAGTATTGTGAACGTAAACCTTGTGACTTTAATACACTAAACAATTGTCACTTATAATATTCCTAGTGCATTGATTATTTCCGGAAATTTTTTCGAATGCATTTCTAAAACGTATTAATTATCCCGAGTGGAACATGCATAAGAATAAAATTTCCGGAAAAAAAAATTTTCAGGAAATTTTTACATGGTCATAGAAACGACATCGAATTCTATTTTTCTATTGGCTACTTTTCGGTGTCGTGCGATTTTCATCAAAATGGATACCAACGATACATGATAACTTAATTCAGTAGTACATGTGCAAACATTCGGAAAAATTGATCATAAGAGTCAAGAGTTACGACAATTTTCAAGAACTCTTCCTCCGTTATCAACCGTTTTCGAGAACATGTTTATTAAGAAAAGCCGTTTAATTTTTTGATTTCATATCCGTCTCTCAAGTTTGTAACAGTTATTCCGGGACACTCTGTATACAAAAATTGAGATATGCGTATGGATTCAAACTTGCGTTTCAATCTGACAGAGTTAGAATATAAGCTACTGTATATTATGAATCCAACAAATTATTATAAATGTAACAAAATTTGTGGAGGATATTATTTTGTATAGAAACATACTTTATGGTACGATTGTACCTAGGACTTTTGTTTACAGATATTTTTTCTGAATGTAATTACAAATATCCAAGTTGACTGGGATATAACGTTTATTCAAGGAAATAATTAAAATGTTTGTCGAGATTAAGATTTTGTAAAATTTGCAAGCACGTTTTGAAGAAGAAATTCAAATAATCTAGAGATCATTTAAAAGTGGTTTCGGAAATGAAAATTGTTATTTTTTACCTACAAAAGTAATAATATTGGTACATATTATCAACAACAAGATAAAGATTATTTAAAAACCCCTTGTTAATCTCCAAATAACGATAAATATGCAATATCTGAAGAATCGCTTTTAAAGCAGCACCTTTGGAGTTGTAGAAACGGTTTCTACCAAAAACAGGTAAACTTGGGTGCCGGAGGCTATAACCCTTCCACTTGTACCTGAAAATATCTGAAAATCCAGCCCCTAAGCCGTCATCTACCAATGCCATTCATAGGGATGCACCTTCGGAACACCAAAAAAAGCGATAGTCTCTTGGAACTCTCTGTTTAACCGATGGAAATCCATTGCGACTCGGCTGATATCTATCCAAAGCAACCGTTTTCGGTTGTTTAGAAGCAGGATCCCACTACAGGCCTGTATTAATACGTTTATTCAGTATGAAGTAACGACGTGTAAAATAGCAACCTGGTGTCAAGCCAACCCTGGATTAAGGCGGAGCGTACTCAATGCATGGCTGCGACGTCACTCCATTAAATTAACTGGGTGATTTACTTGCACTTGATTCATTCCATTTCCTTTTATGCAGTGATCTAAAATGAGAGAACTAATCTCGGCACGTCAAAATGCATACAGTGAGAAAAAACCACATGTGATAGACGGAGACGTTCCTCTTAATGAAATTTTAGGATTAGCCTGTATAAATTTAATGTAATACTTTTCATCAGCATCTCCGAGGATTATTAATTATCGAATTAGTTGCTAAGAAATTTAATAATCTACAGTGAGATCCATTTTAAAATGGGACAAGAAGGAGGAGCAAGTGAATTTAAGCTTCTTGATACCGTCATACAAAATCATATTAGGCTTTAATAAGCAAACACATTGCCATGACGAGCAACTTTTTTGTTACTTTGAGAATCTTAGAACAAATCCGAAACTTTATTGGCAATGCACGTTTAAAACGTGACGTCATACGTTGTGTGGGTTGGCAAACGCTGCTAAAACTGAAACGCACTTTGTAACTTTTATTTTTGAATTTGTAATAAGGCGAAAGGGTTCAGCAGCAGACGTCACGACTTGCAGCACGTACTGTAGCGACCTTTAGAGTGGTCATGGACGCGACTACCCTCCATGTAGAAGGTCAACGTTTAAAAAATCGTCGGTAGTGACCTTTACATTCACAGAATATCTATTCACAACTTTGAACGTTTTTGCATTACCTCGCATAACTTGCGGATTGTTAATCTAGGTTAGTTTCGCCGAAATTAAAGTCCACCTTAGGCGAACCGACAAACATTTTCTATGCCAAATTCTAGGTGAAGGCTTTCTTCGCGCCAGCTGCGAATCCGTTAATAATAATTATAATTTTTGTCCGACTGTTTTGTAACTTAGAAAGTACGTAAGCGTTCTCGCCATGTTTATTCATTTCAACCGCATTGAGAATTCGAACCGAAATCTTCAATAACAAAAAATACTGTACGAAAATAAATAACGTTGTTTTTCATGTGTAACTAATTGCACCAGCGTTTACCTGTGTTTTGAACGAAGCGTGATTATACAGCGAAATGTTCCGTTTGACGTCAGTCAAAATTAAGAACCAAAATGCAGGTTTTATTAAAGGTTTTATTAAAAAAACAAAGGGTGATTAATGTTATTACGTGCGTCCGAAAATAGTAAACAAATATTGCGTACCATTCAAGACGCAGGTTGATAACCTCGAAAACTGTTTGCAGTTTTGTTTCTAAAAATGGTTAATGACATTCATTCCCAAATTAACATTTTTAATTTCATTGTTAATTGGAACAACACGATGTTAATGAACAACCTAATTTACGTCAATTTGGTGTTGACACAGCAATTGGTTGTTTTTCTTTTGAAAATAATTTTTCCGATAATGGTTCGCTACAGCTAATAATTTTGCATTTTTTTTAATGTATATCAACGATACAAGTTAGTCGCTTTGATGCTCCAAGGTGAACTTTTCGGAGACACCATAGCCTCAGTTTTTGGAAACGAGTTCAATACCCACTGAGTTATTATTAGGCTTAGGTAGTCACTCGATAAGAATGTAATCAATGCTTTGAGGAACAATATACAGTGTAAATTTGGGAATATGTAAAAAATGCTAATGTACGCAAGGAAACTGACTATTTTTATTTTATGCTAATGACATATCATCAAAACTTGTGACGGTGTCGGTTGTTTTTCCACATCTTTTGTTGTCATTACCTAATCGGTCGTCTGCTGCCACAATTATTATGGCTGTCGAAAGTCCAAAACTTTGCTTTTCGTCGAACCCAACTTATTTCTCAGTACTCTCCAAGGATTTGATCTAAAAACGTTTGAAAACAACTACTCACGAGCGGAATACTAATTTTTTTTACCAGTAAATTTTGTTGTTTGCTATTAATTTAATCTTGACCAACGAGAATTTTTTTTGGTTAATTTGCTGACGTCAGAAAAGGTTATGAGATGAACATTTATTTTGGCACCGTCTGTACATCTGGCACAATTTCGAAGCACCTGACGTTCATGACGTAATAACATATTTTTTCACTGACCTTCTTGACCCTGATTGATACGAGGATTTGTAATAACCTTGTTTCTGATATTTCATCATTTCCTTGTTCTTTCCTATTTCGCAGAAATAATTAATTTTTTATTTTACCACAAATCCATTCAAATCGATACAAAAAAAGTTCTTTGTTATCAATATTTTTTTTAGTAAGGAAGTGTCTGTTGAGGAGAGCTTAGATAACATAAACAATTTGCAAATTGCTAAATGTAAAAATAGTTAAATACGCCTTTAAAAATTTGTTTACCACGTATGCGCATCCCATGACCGCCTATGGTAAATATTATTAAAATTAAAATAAGTTACCAGTTTGGTTGAAAAAAAAAACTGTTTACCACAACTTTAAATCGGACGTCAGGTAAGGTTATTTTTAAGCTGTTTTTGTCCGAAAATAGAAGCCACCGTAATAATAAATCGATTTTTATAATATAATGTCAACAAATCATCATTGCTGACTGAATCATGTTGGGGTACATCAACGTTCAGTTTGGAGAGCCGCAGGAAATGTTTTTAGAAAGTATTTTTGTTATAACGCTATTTTGCTTCAGAACTGAACAACCTGATACGAATTTGATGTGCTGCATTCGGTTCGTTAACCTTTATTATCATTTCTCAAGTTGTTTGTTTGATTGTATTGCTTCTCATTCTGTATTGAGTAGTGATAGTAGCCTAATTTTTACTTTATTTTTTTCCATTCTTGAACTACAAAAATTGAAACGTTACCCAAGCATTACAAGCATTTCGCAGAGGAAAAGCAAAAGTTTCAGGCCAAAGAAAGAAATTTTGCGTGTTCTGTGGTGGAACGTGGTTGAAATTTCTTGAAAAATCTGCACATCTTTCTTTAAGACAACAGGTTCGATTGCATAAGACGTTTTGAGACTGTTGTTTACAACTGAAAAATTACGTTAAGCGGAAGTTCTTTTCGACCGAACCCAAAATTGGTTCGACGCTTTCACTCCTTCTGGCTATGCTGCCAACCTCAGGATAAAGAGCCACTTCACATGGTGACCCCACAGATTTTATTAAAAATTGCGACTTTATTGATGTTTATATTGGTAGTAACATGTGAACAAACATTAATAGTGATTGTAGTTTTATGGCGTAGTAATGTTAATGTAACAAGGTAGTTATGTTTATCGCTCTTATTCACAGTTATTAAGTTTATTTCGGATTTCGACTCCTGTGAGATGATAAGTCAATTAAAGCGTCCATCTGTGAGTAATTACCAGAAAAATAACGCCCATTACAGTTAAACCTTCACCTCCGCGCTTGTTATAAGTGCCTGAGTTGTATTACGAAAGAGTACTTTACAGTTGGTTGAAAAGTTAGTGTTCAGGTTTCTGAAATTGCTATGGATACATTTATCACGACCAAATTTCCGAATTTTTATTTAAAATTGGTTCAAAGTAGAAAAAATAGTGTGAAGAACTCGTTCATAAGGCAATTATGGCAATCGTTCATTACAAAACTCACCACTGTGCGGCTCATTTTTAAAAATTGGGTTCGTGCCATAAAATGTGCCTTATGTCACTCCTTCTTTAATGTAATTGTCCAGTCTCTTTCAATAAGATTTTTTTAACTAATATATCAAACAACAATGCTTTTGAAATGGAAGTTTGCAATAAAATTTAAAATAATTAATTGTTGATTGCTATGGAAACGACGTTTTTTTTTGTACACAAGAAGCTGCCTAGACCAGCTAGATAACAAATAGTCATAATAAGCGAGCTTAAAAACTCCTATTTGGAAAAGAACCATAATTAATAATTAAAAGAAATGACAAGTCGGTGTTTAAATGTAGTTAGGACTTCTCCCGAGTAATGACACTTTATGTTGGTGAAAATTTGGTCCGTCCAATTTACCAGGACGAAAAACGATTTTCGTCTGCATCTGATACTTATTGACGTTTCAGACTTGACTAAACAGCATCGAGTTGAGTCCGTAATTTTTAGTAATAGACGGTATGTACAACGTCTTGATGTTTGTTTGGAAATCGTTTGACGTCATTGGGGTGAGCATATCATGTAACGTTGCCATGGCAGAAGCTAAAACTGCGCCACAGCCCGTGTCGACCCCTTACGTCTCCTCGTACAATTTATTTTCTTTTTAATGCAATTTTAAAGGTGTTCTCTAAAAATTAAAAATGCTGGCCCAAGTTTCGGCCCGAATGACGACCTTTTTGAATAAAAATAGTAACGGATATAAAATTATTATCAATCTTTTTATTAATTCTTATTAACTACAACAATTTCGTGGAATCAATCGATGAAAGTATTGGCAATTCGTAAAAAGTTTTTAAACTAGATTTTGACCAGAGTCGTCCCATGTGGGAATTACCTTTCAATGACTTAAAATAAAGTGACATTTTGGTGCTATTGTTTCTAATACACCGTTCATTTAGAGCACATATAACATAAATATACTAGAATAATGGAAGACAAAGATATTCTCATGAGAACGATTTTTTAAGCAGAGAAAAAGTGTAGATCACCGAGTTGGGCGTTCATATCCGGAACTCCTAACCCGGCGACGCAACCCACAGCGCTACGGAATCCACTTGCTCTTTCTCTGTATATGTACCTACAATCGTCCTCTCATCTCTCGAGCTCCCAATCGTAAATTACAAAGTGATTATAACAAAAATGTTAATTATAACATAATTAGTGGTTATCTGTAATGGTCCCCTAGCTTAAATAATTTGTTATAATAAAGCGAGATTGTTAACTACTTTTACGCCTTTAAAGGCATAACTAGTATCGACCTTGTGTGTTGTTATTGGTACGGTAAACAGCGGTCACCATCATCAAAATTGTTTTGGTAACATTTTCGCATTTTTTTGCGGTTCTAAAAATAGCAAAAAAATTTCCATGATTTGGGAACGAAAGAATAGTTGAATATTGATCATATTAACAGGGCGCCACTTTGTCTAAATCTATTTGTTTTGCCATATTTACTGTGATTGATGTATCGAATTAAATTGTTGGACGAGTGAGTAGGGCTTCAAATTATTGTTGGAAAAATTGTCCGATACGTCAATCAATAATGCATTGAATTAATCTTCTCTTTGGAAAATACATAAATTGTTCAATTCTTTCAACGTTTGCTAGCGGCAAATTGGAAAATACTGCCCTAATAAATGTTAGGGTAATTCTCTCCCGTAGATCACTACGAAGTGTTCCGGTGTCCAGAAGTGGAGCCGAATGTAAAGCTAATTTCGTTATAGAGATTTTGTAAATGAAGATTTACGTGTGTCGTTGGATCTACGAGTTTAATTAATGCATTCTAGGTAATTTAATTAGCTTTATTTGGACCACCAAATTCATTTGTAAATGGCGCTTTAATGAAGCTTTCGGTCCAGTGTTATTGATTTGTAACTCACCTGCTGAGTCAGAACTGGAGCAATGCAATTCAATTCGATGCTAATTATTGTAAAGTATAACTGCGAAGCAAAATATGATTACCAAATTTTCTATGACGCACCATAACTTCATAATGTGGCGGCCATACTGGGAAATCCCGTTTTCTTCGTCAGCAGCAATTAATACAGAAAAACATGTTTTTTTTTACTGTACATAATAACATGTCAACAAGAGTAAAAGATCAATGGGAAAAAGCTCGGCGTGTTGTGTCCAGATTACGGCTAAAAAATTCTTTTGTGAGAACGGTTGGGATTTATTTGAAAATAATTTATTGTTGCCGAGAAGCAATACGCGTTAATTTAAGGTAACTCAGTTCTAGAAACTTCGCAATAATATTAATAAAGTTTGTATTAGCTCCCCATCTAAACTTTTTTAATATATTTACTGCAGTATAACTTTCAAACGATTCTACATGTATAGTGTCTAGCAATATCAAAACTTATGTAAGAGTTGTTGTGATGTGTCTGTAAGCTTCCTTTCTTCTGAATATCTGCAAGTTGCTGCAATCCTGAAAGATATCAAGGGACACTATGGGGGTCTCAGTCCAAAAGCAGCTCGAATCTAATCGTTTTATGCAAAAGATGTTGATGACAGCCAACACTCCTGGTGTTAATCTTATAAAACACTGGCAGTTCCGGAGCAACCTGAGATACTCAGAGGTCAACTTTCCTCGATGGTATTTGTAGCGCAACTCCATCAGTCATCATCCTCTTTTAATCCTTTAACTTAGAGCAGTAGAGAATTACGTGTTTCCTCCAAAATCACAGACTGTTGCCAATAACCTTAAGATGATTCAGGGAGGTCAAAGACACCGAATTTCAAATTGTGGCACCGACGACATTGAGATCTAGCGAGTTGGGGTAAAGGGTGAAGGCCTTCTTTGGTCTTAGGCGAAGAGCAGAGTTAAATCGAGCCGTCATGGTAAAGGTGTATCGAGTCTTCTTTCGGTACCATTGAATGGATATTCTACGGTGAACAATGTGAGCAACAAAGGCACCAGAATGTTGCTCTGGGGCGCACCGGGAGAAATATGAGGAGAAATTCATCGTTGATTGAGACTCATTAGCGTCATGGGGCAATTCATAATAAGGCAACTTTGCAAGAAAGAGGGAATGATTAATGTAATCAAAGACTCGAGTGAAGTGAGCAAAGTCCAACAGTGCCAAAAACATCGTCTCGACCGTCCATGGCGGCTAGCCAAAAAAAATTTCTAACTCAGTCTGATGAACAGTCCAGTGTTATTGACGTATAATTTTTCATCTAAAATAAGATGTACGTAAATTAAGATGAACGCTGAACGGTTTTGGATAATTTTGTTTTATTTATACCTGGGCATCAAGTGAACCTACTTACGTAAAGGAAAAAAAATAGAAGACTGCTGCACCAGCTTTATGGTTATTTATTGAAATGCCCAGGGCATAGTCGCTTGATTTTCTAGAACTTTATTTCTAAGCAGGTTATAAAAAGCTGTTGTTGAATGATTGAAAAACAAATTGGAATGAAAATAATCCCTCGAATAAAACTTTTGTGTTATACAACATAAATTCAATAGAGCCGAAGGCTCTTTCAACTCTCGTAAACCTTCTAACCAGTTAGCTAGATCAAATACCGCCAATACCTTCATGCTGAGGATTTTAAAGACCTTCCATCACAGTATCCATAACAACTATTTGTCAGTGCTATTACCACGCAATCTTAAAATATTAAAAAATATAATTTGCGATAAGCTACGATAAAATTAGCTGCTTTTATGTTTTTTTACGCACGTGCAGTAGATAGTGGCCTTGAACGTGGACCTTATCGGAACGCATCTCGTTGCACACTCGGGTTTATATGCACAAATCAGCGATTATGTCATTTTCCGCATTTTTATGTACTGCGTGACCCAAAAGCTCGGGCAGGGACTATTCACTAATTCTACTAGCTGCACAATTAAACCCTTAACTGTTGGTCGAATTGTTTGAACAACCTTACCTTGACACGTGTGTGGTACAAAATGCAAAGCTGCTTTATGCTGTTTGCTTTGAATTAGTGTTATTTAGAAAGCATTTGAAGTCAATTGATGTGAACAATTATCTAGAAATAGCTTTCTCGATGTGTTATAAGTTCATTACGAGATTTTTCTAGATTGTTTTTAATTTACAATTTTTGCAACATTAACCAACACCTGGTGATGACTTTTTTGAAAGTTTTAATTAGAAAATTCTGCGTTTGTTTTGAAAATGTCTAATAATAATTATTGTTAGCGCCTCTAAGGAAGATTTTCGGGAGTACGAAGTCGAATTGTATTATTAAATAGAAGTTTCTATTTTTGGTTGTTTGGCTTTTAGATTGGCAGGATGTAATAAATAAATAAAAATTGTATTTTTGGAAGTGAATAAACTAAAATAATAATCTAAAACTCTTTCGTTTCGAACTTTCAATGGTTTTCTTCAAAAATGTTCCAGGTCTTCTTTCAGGTTTATAGCTCCGGAAGTGACTACAGAGGTCAGCGACGCAATTCAAGACGTAATATCAAACTCCAATCAGCCAAAGATCTTTGCTAATTGCATTCTGTGTTTTGCTGATGCATATATAATTTTAACTTTTTTGTAATTTTATTTGATTTTACTACATACAAGTACTTTTACGTAAAACATACACTTTATGTTCCTAACTTAGATTTTTTTACAATGATGTTACATATATCGTCAAAGACGAGGTGAGATTGCCTGCTTACATGTTGTTCTCTTTACAGTCTTTGGCGCGGTAGTTTCTTTTGCTATAAGAGGTGGGAGCTTCTCGTTTGACGAATTCTTGGTTTTTTCTTCCATTTCGAAAGACAACAAACAGTTTTAGGGTAATAAGAAAGAAAAGATACCTAACCAAGCAATCTTACATCTTTGGTAGCATTCCTAGATGCAGCACCAAGTAAGCAATTATTACAATTATTGGTTTATTTGAGTTAAAAGAGATGACGGAGAACTTTGCGGATCAGTCATCTCATGTTCTGTAACATCAAAGGGAGAGAAATAACATTCTGGAAGGGGGCAATTTTGGGCATGGAATAGGTGGTAGCCTAGAAAAAGCACAAAAGCTCCGGATAATTACCGAAAAACTAATAAAAAATTATGCCATTTAAAGCTCACTTTTATGAAGTGCATTATGTGTTGTGTCTTAAGTGAGAGGTACTTCGATTATTTAGCATAGATACGTGAAGTGATAAGGCGATAAGGGCTATCTTTGGATCATTTTCAAAAATTTGTTTTTGTAATTACAAATTTCAAGCATGTTGCAATCTAGGTCTCTGAGTTTAGCCTTGAACTTGGTACGATATACTAATAAGATTACTAAATGTTGCCTCTCAACTGACTGAAGTTCTGGTCTTACGAGAGTATTGTTTGAAATTATTTAATCAATCACCCAATCAAAGTTTATGGTGGGCCCAACTATACATTCCGAACTACAAGAGGTGAAATGGAATAGATTCCTCATAAAGACTGGCCGGGCCATATTATAAAAGTTTGGTAACAGTTTGAAAATTGTTTGGAGGGTGAAAATGTTATGTTTTGAGCCATTTTCTTTAAAGAATACTTGGTAGACAAGGTGAAGAATAGGAAAACTAGAAATATTTTTGGATCAGATCAAGGTACATTATGAGACTTAAAATTCGTAAGATACGTGTTAGGGCAAGAAGATGAAAAATAATCTAGAACTAATGGTCGATGCACGATGGGTACTAATTAAATAGAGCGAGCCCATGGTGGCTTTGTTACGCCATGTTTGATGATGATTGAGGAAAAAACCTCCTAGTTTGTCCAAATCGGTAAACAACATACTCTTTTCGCTGGATAACCAAATAATTTTTTTTTACATATTGAGAATTATTTAATTACTACAAATTAATTATAATTTTGTTGGCATTGAGATGTGTGAACAAAAGGTTAATTGTCAATTTCGTCAGCAATTGGGTAACTTTCGATCCAGTGAAGCAAATTGTTGGGTGGTTTCTTTACGACGCTTAAATTTTATCGATAATGTAATAATAAAGTTTGAAAACTAATATTCCAAAAAAAAAACTATTAAAATTTATTGAAAGTTGCGGTTTCGAACCGCTTGCAGTTTCCCGGCGCCTCCGCCAATTTTGCAGCGGAGTGCGCGCCTCTTATTACCAATTCGTGCAGTGGCGCTTTCTTCCGTGATGTGATTTTGTAAGGATATTTTATCTTTTTGTTCAATCAAGTTAATAACTATGTATGGGTTTTATTATTAAATTAATAATAATTGTTGTTTCAGATGGCACCAAGAAAAGTGGCAAGGCTGAGAAAGGCAGCAGTTCGTCTTCAACAGGTAATTTGTTTTATTTAATTTGGAATTTGTGTTTATAATTTTTTTTTCAATTGCGGGCGTTTCGGTCGACGAAACATGCGGAATTCGTTCGTTAACAATCACAACCGCATTAACATTAAACCACTCAATAAATAACGGAGGATACCAAAATTTCAAAATGCTCGTCTACGTGCACAAATTTTATCTGCCTTTTACGGTGTTTACGACAATTAAAATAATTTTACGGTACCCGAACACATCTGAGATTATTATTTAGATTTGGTGAAGGCACTCGAGTGGATTGGAACGGACCTAAAAATTTGAATAACCCTTATTTACACCTAACCGAAGCTCCCGTAACAATAACAAGTAGCGGTGCAAAAATCTATTTCAGTTGGAACTCACATCGGTGCCGACTGTTATGTAACCATTGTTTACATTTACGTCGGCGAAAACATCGAAGGTTATTTATAAAAACATTGTTTTCGCCTCACGACGACTGAAAAAATGCGTGTAATTTTAGTAGATAATTTGCGCATCGAAAATAGGTACCTACATCTTGGGATCGGCCAACATCGAAAATGTTCACGAGGTCAGTCATTGGTATTTTATTCTTTCGGTGTGCCACATTCCGTCTTTTTTTTTCTCGCAATGGCCACCTTTCTCTCTCATTATTATCGACGTCGACAACAGCAAGTCTCGTAATTAAATGAGGAAGAAAAAAAAATTAAAAGTTAATTTACAGGAATTTGACGTGATCCAGTTACATCAAAGTTGAGCCAGATATGCTACAAAATTCAATGGTGGTTTGGGGATATTGAATCGCCTTTGGCCTGGGGATTTAGATAAAGTGTTGTTAAACGTAAACATTGGGTTAACGATGTTAACGAACAAATAGATCGGGTCTATCAAAGGTCGCAACGATCCTGTGATTCTCACATGAGCAGTGCGTCATGCCCTATATGAAACGAATTGCAGACAGATACGCAACAGGGTTATAAATAACGCCATTCGATAAATTAGTGTTTGTTGTTGCAATTTTTGGGGCTATTTTCGTAATTGACGACAGGATGGCACAGTTTGATATTGCCAGAGTTCAGATTTCGATTTAGTTTAGGGTCGAAGTGGTCCTCAAATGAATTGGAATCTACTATTTGTTGCGTTGTTGCTCAACTTTGTTTAAAAATGGGTCCAACCAGGTACTTTTTAGCATTAGGTAACTGTTACTCGTTAATTTATGTTGTAGTTTCTCAAATATGCGTGGAAAGCGTGAATCTAAAATGCATATAGATGAGATCATTAATTGTTTTTCCTTATTCGAAAATTATTATGGCAACCAAAATTATCTGCAAGTTGTAAATAATACAGGTGACAAATAATAATAAAAATAAATATATTGAAGGGATTTAACCACACAGAAATGGGAACTGCGTCCGCCGACAACCGAACTCTTGACTTATAAATTGTCGATGCAGCTCCGAGAAGCTCTCTCTCCCCGCTACAGAGCCCACATTACCTTTGCGCGTTGAATCCCACTTCTGAATTGGTCAAAGGATTTAATCTTAACTTTCGACCTGTCGACTCAGATTTTTTCCACGGCCCATGTGATTTTTCTTTCTGTCTTCGCTCTTCCCTCTTTCTTTCTTGTACTACTATCTTAAGAACTATACATATGTTAAGAAGGATTTAAACTAGAGAAAAAATGTTGAACCCGGCGGGATTTGAACTCGCGTCCACTCCCGTTCAAGCCTGAAGCTCTTCCCACTGAGCCACGGAACGACCTCCTTCTCTAATTTAAAACCTTCCACATCTCTTACACAAGTGACGTCACCTCCAATGACTCACGATTGTAACAGTTCGGCCAAATTTGACAATACAGCCGTCCTCGGCTGTCCTCTCGACACCTTAGATTAACTGTCATTGTCACCGAATCTGTACACCTCTATATCGATCACGTCTTGCTACTCCAAGCAGCCAAGCACGCAGCGAATCCCACTTCTGATCTGTTAAGAAGAATTTAAACCAGAGAAAAAATTTTGAAACCGGCGGGATTTGAACTCGCGTCCATTTCCGTTCAAGCCTGAAGCTCTTCCCACTGAACCACGGAACGACCTCCTTCTCTAATTTAAAACCTTCCACATCTCTTACACAAGTGACGTCATCTCCCATGACTCACGATTGTAACACATATATGTATAAATTTACTCTAATAGAAATATGTACTAGTAGAAATTGGTTGTGACATTGATCTTCTCGATGATCGTTGTTGATGACTTTCATCTTCTGACTTCTGCTAAACCGCGACCTGTGCTTAGCTGATTTGGTCCGAATGGAGGGATTGATAAGACAACTGAAAAGATAGATTCATGCAATTGTAAGACAAATAATAAATATTTATATTTCAACAGAATGACGCACTTTAAGGAATAAGATATGGATCTCACATAGATGAAATAAGTTACTACAGGAGAACTGACAAAAAATCAAATAATAATTTAAGGATTTTTCAGGATCTAACCCATTGCGGGGTACTTGGAAAAAGCATGTTAAGTTAACCAAATTGTGGCATTTTTCCCTGGAAAATATACCGAACAAATAGAATATTATGGAAGGTTACAGAAATAGAATGATCCAGAAGACTGAAAATCACCGACTAAACAACTTATCTCTTATCTTGTTCCTACAGATAGTATCAAACTTCTTTGAAAAAATATGTTTGAATACCCTCAAACTAATAATAAGAGTGCATGAAATAATAAATTTCTATTCCATCTTTTAGCAAAGTATGGCACCATAAAATTATACCATATGTTGAATCCCACAAATCTTACATGACTGATACGCTGTTCAGGATTCAGCAAGAAGATGAGTCCGACTTATTATATGGAATTAGGATAGGAATACCGCAGGGCAACATACTGGGACCAATACTTCATCTGTAACGAGATTGGACGAAGCAAATACCGATACTGTTGCGGTCAATACAGGAGAACTATCATCAGACGAAATTATGGGAAACTATAGTTTTGAAAAATGACTCAGCATCAGTGTTTCTTTTGCATGCAACATGGATTCTTCTCATTGTATTCAATTGTAGTTAATAGGTAGATACATTGTATTCAATAATCAATAGTAAACCACAGCAAAGATAATTTATTAGGGATGTAGAGTTGTTTAATTAACTATCTGTGGAGGATGGAAACTGAAAGAGAGCGAGTAAATATTAAAACACTTTCTTGTTGTAAGGTCAGTTCTCAATAATAATTCTTATAGCGTCACACTTTCACAGATGTACCCTAATCACACTACATTGAGTGTAAGTTTGCCACTAATGCAATGTAAAATTTTAGATAAAGACTTGAATGATTTTTTTAAATCTGAAGAACTTCCAATGACATGTTGTAATGTACCAGTGGTTAGGTAAGACATTTTTATTTACTCCTAAATCTCTACCTGGATTATAGAATTCTTGATAACGCTCTTTATCGGTCATTCATACAGTTTTTTGTGCCAACTGACTTATGACATTTTCTGATTTACCATCAGACCCCCAAAGCTATAGTTGGATTCGTTTTACATTTATAGTGGACGCTTCCATTACTCTGACTGATTAGTGGTTTAATGTAAAAAATTCGTAGAGAAACATTTGGATGATGCTATCGTGTTGTTTCTTTTTCCACCTCTAGTAATGGTGACTAAGCAGCAACCATTAGGAGGAATGCCAAAGAATGAATGTATTATGTGATTTTTAATGTGGTGCCAAAAGTCTCACTAAAACTACTCGCTTCCAAGAATTATTAAAGACTTGTAAAAACTATTTTATTAGGAAATAACTTTTAGCAGTTTTAGAGGCTAGAGTTTATTGCAAAATTAATTCATCTCTTATGTACATACTTGTTACTAACACGTTTCGCTTAATGTTGCCAGTCATGCTGTTGTTGACTTAAGGACCACGCGCACTGAATCGACTCGGACCGGTCGGCTCGGCACGGTACGATCGGCACGTCAGCTTATAACGCGCACCGAATCGACACATTCGGCGTATTCAGCATTTTCTTTAGGCAATTTATTGTACTTCGTGCAGCGATGAACTACAGACGTTAAACATTTTGAAACATATAATTTAGAATAAAAATGAGTTCGAATTCATCAGAATCTGACGAAGATATTATGATTGCCTTAGCATGCGAAGGAATAGAAAAACATAAACCAAGATTCTGGATCCATAACATTAATCTCAAAAAAGAAACAAATGGAGAGTTTTACCATTTATTTCCAGATCTACTTGGAGATGAAGAAAAATTCTTTAAGTATTTTCGAATGTCTTCCTGTTTTTTTGCGATTTCACTCCAAGCGTTTTCTTTACGAATGTTATCGTGATAGTACCTGTTTTGGGGATCGTACAATACAACATATTCCCGCACACTTTCTATTAAAGTTTCGTCCGACATGGCGAATGTTCTGCTCTGCAGCTTGAAGTAGTTAAAAACCCTCGGAACAGTCGGCAGTTTTTGCCCCTTCAATCATTCTCTGCCGTTGCCGAGACGATCCGACCGGTCTGAGCTGATCGGACCGAAGCAGTGCGTGGGGAATCATTTAATTTCATACATACCAAAACATGCCGATCGTACCGTGCCGAGCCGACCGGTCCGAGTCGATTCAGTGCGCGTGGTCCTTTTCTCTTCACTCGAACTGAATTAGTAAGCCGAACCGAGCCTGGCAAAGACCGGATTGTATTATGGGACTAGGAAGCAGATTTTAGATAGATCCTCAACAAGGAAAAAAAAGTCCAAAAGTAATACCTGTCTTTTTTTTTTCTATTGTGTAGTTAAATAGTAGACAATCTTATTTAGCTATATTATTCAACTCTACAATGGCGGCCGTTGAATATTTTTGTTTCGGACCGTAATGTGGCGAATAAATGAATAATTTTCGAATATCGCACGTAGATTTCAGCTCATTTCGTTAAAATTGAATTGTAAAGTAGATTCTCTTAAGGCAAACAATTTTAAAGTCCGCCAAAGGACACTTAATGAGGTCTGCCTCACAGGTCTGTCTTGTTCGAATGACTCACAACTCCAAACGATCATTTCAATTTTAACTGCCTAATGAGCAAATTAACACGGAGTCATATAGTTAGTTGCATAAGGATTAGGTACTTAAGTTGTTGGTCTTTTCAAGAACATTATGTATCATAGTATCACAGCTATGATACATAATGTTCTTGAAAAGACCAGTTATTTTTTTACTTCAGTTGCTTTAACGTTAGTTTGGAGACCTTAGCTGGAGATAGAGAGTTAGGTAGATAGATACCCATACAACAACACAAGACAAATCTTGGTACTTCTCTATATGTATTACCTATAGGAGGTTGAGCATCACGTTTACGAAATAAATAAATTCATACAAGCCCGAAGTAGGAAGTCACCTGTAATAAATTAATTTGTAGCTCATACGTACCTGACAACTGCATGCAACTTATGCAAATTCTTTTGTTGTGATCACATATCTATTATCGCATCTTTTAATTGAAAGCCGGAAACTAATGAAGTTAAGTTAATTTGGAGAGTACCTTCAGTTATTTAGGTAAAATCTTGAATGAGGATAATGGTAGTCAATCTAAGAGGCGCCGTTGTGGACAAAATAAAATTTTTGCAATTTTATATAATTTTGCTAAATATTTATAAATGCTGTTGATATTTATAAGAAAAACACAACTTTTATTTATTTTCACCATTTATATTGAAAAATGTTAAGTTTTATATAAATATCATGTCGCGTTAGAAATAATAATAGTGCTGGCCGTGATATAAAATTGCGCACTTTTATAAATAAAGTCGGCACGCTCTCGATATAAATTTGTGCGGCCGTGATATATTCATTGACGTTTGCCACCAAGACGCCAGAGGCCGCCACGAAAGGAAGATTTACAATCCGGCAACGCTTGCTGCGGTTTAGTTACATTGCTAGTGACAAATCTGTCAAACTCAAAAGTTGAGGTTAGAAGTGGTTAACAATTACCCACAAGTGAACACAAATAAATGACTATTTAACTCATATCACCTTTTTAATGTTTATTGTTTCTGTCGCTTATATAACCTCTAACCTCAACTTTTGAGTTTGACAGATTTGTCACTAGCAATGTAACTAAACCGCAGCCAGCGTTGCCGGATTGTAAATCTTCCGTTCGTGGCGGCCTCTGGCGTCTTGATGGCAAACGTCAATAAATATATCACGGCCGCACAAATTTATATCGAGGGCGTGCCGACTTTATTTATAAAAGTGCGCAATTTTATATCACGGTCAGCACTATTATTATTTCTAACGCGACATGATATTTATATAAAATTTAACATTTTTCTATATAAATGGTGAAAATAAATAAAAGTTGTGTTTTTCTTATAAATATCAACAGCATTTATAAATATTTAGCAAAATTATATAAAATTGCAAAAATTTTATTTTGTCCACAACGGCGCCTCATACCAATCTTCCATTGCGAGTATAATATCTCTTTGAGAAGCTGCTGTCGAAGAGGTTTATTAGGAGAAAAAAATAAAGACTCTTGAAACAGTATACAACTATGTACTAGATTTGTATACATATAGAAGACAAATTATTCAGAGTAAATCCAGAAAAAGAATTCTCAGAACTAACCACAGCCCAGGGGTACCTCAAGGTAGTGTGCTGCATTGCACCTCTTGTTTACATATTATGACATCCCAGAAATAGACTATGTCAAAACTGTCACGTTTGTTTACGATACTACACAACTAGCAGTGGGAGTAAATGTGAGAAACGTGTCACTGAGGACTGAGGATTCTTACGACAAAAATTGGGCGGGAAGAAAAACTTTGAAGAGTTTTAAAACTAATTTTCAAACAGAAACTATATTTCTGTACGAATTATCGAAGTTGTACTGTATTGCCAACACTGACAAGTGTAATGGCTAATTTAAAGGGCTAACACTTTCGGCAGTTTTCAAAACGAGCCGGCTTGCTTGACGGAACCGACCTATTTTCGGCTGATGCAGAAAATTTCGCACCTTCCATTAACTTTAACTTGTTTGCACGAAACGTCGACTGTGGTTCTTCTCCGTGTATTTGTTTTGATGAGGACGACGCACGTCATTAATATTTGAATAAATATAATGGTGCGTGCTTTCGTAACAATCAACACGATAACACTTGGCAAGCTTCCGTTAGATTTCTGAATACTTACCTCCGTGGGTGACCCCTCGACATTTTTCAGAGGGCGGTAATACATTTTGCTTGTTATTCCAGGGGGGCGCCCCTTTGAGCGCAACATTTCAATCAGAAACATAATACTTACTTCAGCCGGTAACTGAAGAGCACAAGCTACCAAATAAGCAACTTGCCGACAGTGATTTTCTTATTATCCAATTATTTATGACGTAATAAGCGCCACCAGAGAAATCAACTTTAATTAAAATAAGAACGTTGCAAAACGCTAGTATTTTCGTAGTTTTTCGTATCAACTTTTACGCAAATAAACTAATTTTAACCACAGACGGCCTTGACCCTTACATGGGGGATAGCGCAATCTCAGATTAATTTAAACGTAATAAATAAGTGCAGGCGCTTAAATCTGACTTAAACACGGGCGTTTTTCTATTTTTTTTAAATATAATAATGTAGTTCAAAATTTTAAATTCAGAAGTTCCCTGGTAGCATCTGATAATAATCGAGATTAATGCCCGGTTGCAGAAAATTTAATGGTTGTTTAATCGTTCGTTAACGAGCCGTTGAAATTTTATTGCGGGGCTGTCCGCTCCTTCGTAAGAATTTGAAAGATTACAATATTCCAAAAACTCCTACAAATTGGAACAATAGATTATTGGCCAATCCAAGTAGTAAAGAACTTAGAGTAATGATTAAAAACCATTAATTTGTACAACCGGACATTATAGTCGGTTCTTTTCGACGAAGCTTTCGAAAGCTTGGAAAATGTTTGCGTCGTGAATAATATCCGACGCCCCCGGTTCGATGATCGTGGTTAGCGGCCTAAAATCGTTAACTACCTTAATTATGACCTAAAGAGACTTTACATGGAAAATACCACGATTTGTGTCTAATGGGGCAATCAAAACTCGATAATTTTCATGTGTGTGGTGCGTTCAAATTACAGTGCGACAAACACCTACTTGCTACTGCTGGTATTATAGGATTTTTGATAAAGAACGTAAACAAGTATTTTTTTTGGAGATCACTCGGCCAACTCGTGATGGCTGCGTGGCCTTATTATTGTAATAATGGATGTGGTTGTTGTGCGGGCCTACGACTCTTTGCCTAGTTGTCCCACAATCAAAGCTCGGCTTTCGACCGTTAGCTGAACTTGGTCAGCGATATAAACCAAGCGTGGGGGCAAAAAATGGGGAAACCCTCTCTGAGGTTCCAGTTCTCAAACCAAAACAATTTTTTACACGAATGATTTTTTCTCAGCCTCGGTAGACCAACGAGCTAACCAGCGAACACCAAGTGAAAAATAAATAAAAAAAATTATTAATAAATTAGAAGACATATTAGCAAGACGTGCATGGATCTTTGGGCCGCACTTACGAAAAATTTACTAAATAATCCAAGAACTGAGACCAACTTTTAGGACCGGAAATCTCCCTTAATTTGAAAATCTTAAGATTTGTTTAAATCATGAAGCAAAGCTATTGACTCAAGAACGATTTGATGTGAACTGTTGTATGTACCAAAAAGTCTGTTTTAGACTTTGGCAATGCATTTTTTGGTCATTGTTTACTTTACCCACTCTTCGATTTTCAAAAAAACTAATTACACCAACGCATTCGTCACCATGTATACATTACGAAAATCAATATCTTTTCTTGTGCAAACTACTTTTATTTTTACTCATTTTCCTTGCCCTAGCACATCTTTTTTTTTTTTCTCCCTATAAATTTTGCATAAAATTATTTATCATTTGCACAACATTTTATTGCTCAAAATGGCATTCTAATGATGTTTTACGATGGTTTTCAAAAAAAACAGCACAAAGAGCGAAGAGTGGAAATTGTAAACAATTACCTAACCCATTTTTTTGTATAGATAGTTGAAAACGATCAAGCGTTTTCATTTTTTTAAATTGTTGATTTCTATCGCGCAAGAATTAAAATACATACTACTTTGTGACGTCATAAACCAAAACAGCATGCTGTAATGAATGGAAAAGAGATAGTGATATTCGTAGCCAATCACCAGTCGTCATTTGTTTGGCTTAATACATATCATCCCGCGAAATTAAAGTAAAAATATGTATTTTATTATTTGGTTTTAAAATTTTCCTGTACTTTTTATAATCAAGTTTTGTGCGTCTTTTCTAATTTTTATACCTTCAAAATGTACTCCATTGTTAAAATCTAAATATAGCTCGCGATTCGAGCACTAGGAAATTGGACACTATTTTTTTAAATTTTTATATTAAATATAGTGGAACTTCCATAACTCGAATTTTCTCTAAGTCGAACAAAATTTGATGGCAACAGCATTTGAGTGCAGATAACCATTGAAAATTGTTTCTGTAACTCGAACTTCTATAAATCGAAGTTCTCTATATCTCGAAACATTTTGAACATGCAACTTCCATAAGTCGAATTTATCCAACACAAAATGTATGTCGTTCATTAGAAACTTCACTGTTCAATATTTTGGAAATTTTATTAAATCATCTTAAGTTCCAAATGTTTTTGTTAACTGTTACTGAGATTTTAATTTTTTAGCTACATCACTTTTATGCTAAATTTTTTATGAAAATTTGAATATATCAAAAAATACTGAATTTAGGTATAGGGACTTACCAAAATGAAGTTCAAATTCTTCATAGAATCCAGAAAAAAATTAAAAATTAGGGTATTCTATTTAAAATAACAAAGTTTAAGTCAACTTCCGGTATGTGTATACATTATACATTATGCAGGTACATATTTTTTTAAGAAATTTCTGTATTTCGAATTCTCAATAACTCGAACTATTTTAATGGCAAATAGCAGTTCGAGTTATGGAAGTTCCACTGTATTAAATTTTTATAGAAATCGGTATTTTTTAAGTTTGCGCCTATAAAATGTTTTGACGTTTTTTTTTTCTCTGAATTGTATTTAAAAAGATAAAGAAGATCGTAATATTGAATTTCCCACGTGAAATACGTCATTTACGTTCCACCGAATCAAAATTCGAGATTTTGGCAACACCGCCGAGAGCGTTGACGGCGACATCTATTGGTGCTCACGACGGGGGCGTATCTATATAACTGCATTGATGAATGATTCATGATGCTGTTACGAGGAACTGAACGTTGCCGGTTTTCTTGGTGTCCTCTCCGTCCTCATTTTTCCTATCACTGTCTTACGCATTGTAAAATAGACGAGCGCCAATGACGTCACGAGGGTTGGTAAAATCCGCCATAAAGCGGGATAATTAAATTATTTCCACGAAATTTAACTTATGAATGCATATTTTGTACGCTGATAACGTTGTCATCTTAGAATTTCTATAGAGTCCAGTTTCTTCCTTATTGATGTAAGAGACGAGTGAGCTAATTCATAATAAATTTGCTAAACGGCGTTCTATAGTTTTGCGTGTTTAGGCGTAAAAGAGGCAGTTATTTTTTTCTGTCAATTTTTATTGCGTTCATAAAGCCTTCCAAAAGTAAAACACTTCTGTCGATACTTCGTAAATGATGTTTTCAAGTAAATGTTCGCTATTAATAGTGCCGGTGCATTCCTTTAGACTTAGCAAGAGTTTAAGATATTTTTCAGGTACCTACACTTCCGAAAATAAGTCGAGATTACTGTTTTTGCAAGACTTCTTGTTAAGTCATCAACAATGATAACGACAGAAATTGCAAGTCTCAATCAACAAGTTGTATCAACGACATCAGTGGCGTGCGAGTAGTCTGAAGAAAAAAAATTCACTGTTTGTCCAGCCAAACGTAAAAATGGTTTATTCTAAAAATAAATCAAGAAATTAACAATTTTCTGCGATTTTTTTTTTTTTGACGTTAAAACGACTAAGTTTGTTGACAAGTTCGTAGCGACCTTCATAATTTTTGAATGCACGTAGCGTGCTTTTCATAATATGAAGCTGCACGAAAATTTGTCATGGTCAGCGATCAAAATTTATTATCTTGTCTCTTTTTTTCTCGAACTGAAAAGAAAAATTTAGAACAATTTAATGGGTTACCTCCATACGTAACGACGTGTCTGTAGATTAAGAACCAACAATAACAAAATTTGCTTCGATATTACGTTTACGTCACCTTCAAAAATTGTTATTTGCCAATTTCCAATCGGTTTTTATCTCGTTAAATTGTTTATTTAGACGGCAATTGGCGAGACAGGTTTTAACAAAATAAGTCTAAAGGTAGGTAAGTAGATTTGAGCTCGTTTAATTTTGTTTACTTCCGCCTTCTGAGTTTTCAACAAAAACAAGCCAAGGTTGGATGTTTGTAATTGTCAAGTTCAAATTTCTCCCAGACTCAAAGTAGTTGCTAGTTATTTTTACAATACTTAATTGTCCTAATGTGCTAAGTCTAAACTTGATGCCCACAATCGACCACCGATTGACACACACACACACACACAATAATTTTCACTTTGGTAATTAAAGTGGAACGAAAGTCACTTTTTCGAGTCAGAGTCATTTTACAGTAAGGCATGGAAAGAAGTTTGTCATTTTTGATGATCTTAGGTTGTTTATAACAATTATCGAAACCGCAGTTAAATGAGTGAACGAGGTCTGGTGCATACCTACTTCCTGATGACCGAATTTCGACGGCCCTTAAATCCAAGTATTTATACGGAGAGGCCAATCGAGATTTCGTAACTTGCATTAATTAACACTAATTTTCTCGTTTGATTAACAACTGTAGTAAGAAATGTCATTGGCGACCGAGAAGGTCGACTGATTGTTTTGAAAATGTTTTGGAACTGGTTTGTTTCAGTCAGGCTGTAGGCCGGTTAAGCCGCTGGCTAAAAATTGAACTTGGACGGTTTAATTGAGAACAGTACCGAAACCAGGAGAAAAACTATTTGTTGTTTTGGTTTTAGAATTTTTGACAAGTTCAGAGATCAAGAGAGAATCGTTAAGATCATAACGGTTTTACGCCTTAATTAGTTGAGCATTCAGCTCAGATGAAGATTTTTGATGTTACGCCACAGGTGAAAACTAGCTGTAGTTGCCAATTTATTTATTGACGATTTAACCAAATCTATTATTAGCCACACTTTCAAACCGGCTTATTCCGGATTGAAAAATTGTTTACTGTCAGAAATCTAAATGTGTTTTTCAGAATTAATGCACTTCTTTGAATATTTTTTGCACCAATAACGTGCGGACGTAGGAGCAATTGTGCGTAATACTAGAATAATACATACGAATTATTTACATAATTTTAACACTTGTCCAATTATCTCAATTGTCGTTTCAACAACACGTTGATTTCATTTCCATAGTAATGTAATTGTTCATAATGGTGGTAAATCAAAAAATTATTTGTGCTTTTGCTGCGTCTGATTGCTATTCACATTTGTTTTTTTATGTCGAGAAATTAAACGTTTCAATTGATGAACAGTCGAACTTGTACAAAAAAACCTTCGGAATTAATTATCTATCTACTGATAATCGTTAATTGTCCAAGGAAAACTATTCGAAGAACCAATCGATAACGTGATGAAGAGCCATCAGTCACTCGTAATTACATGTTCGTTACACGTTCTAATTAGTCATTTTTCCTATTTGCTCTTGTAAAGTATTGCGGAACAAATTAATAAAAATTTAAATTTTTTAAAATTCTTAATTGCTTCTTCAATTTAGTACGACCGGAAGTAGCGTTTCGATTATTTGGTCCACAATACACTTTCTTAGGACACTATCCAAGAGAATTATGCGCAGGAATGTTTTCCATTTCATCACTTGGCTTCCTGCTACTTACTGCTGTTACAATTTCAAACGCCATCTGTCGTTGCCATGTTTAAACTTTCCTCGTAAGTGTAGTTCCTGAAAGGTCTCGTCTCTTTTTTTATCCTATACAGGGTGATTCACGTAGCCCGTCCATTAGAAGTTTTTCAACTTCCAGTTGGATTAAAAATTTGAAACTTGGAAGGCAGTCATTATCAGTCATGTGCAAAAAGTCGGTATCAACTTTCTTATTTTAAATTTTTTCTACATGGTCTAATTGGTCTTCCAACTCTGAGTTTTTATAACATTTGTTATGTAAACTTATTTATCAATTTTTGACATTATGTTAATTTATGTGAAAATAAGGGTCGATGTGGTAGCTTACGAAAAAATTTGTATCTGGCAGACGGTTTTGAATTTATGAAAACCAATTTGTAAAGTACTTAGTTCGAAGTCCAGACTAACTTCTTATATCTTAATGGTAGTTTCATTTTGTACCGTATGGGCGCAGACAATTTTCAAATATCGCACCCAAAAAAGCTCAAAAAGTCATTTTTTTCAAATGGCACCTACAGATTTTTTTTACATCATTCGATAGAAAATTGTATTTTGGGATGAGTCACTTAAGCATTCCCTATACCTAACTTCATCCCCTATCAAATTAAAAATTAAAATCCAGAAATTCCATCAATCCTGCCAAGAGATTTTTTTAGTTTTTCAAGTATGCCATGGAAACAAAAGACAATTGCAACATTTTAATTATGAAATGAATATGTTACTAATTTTATAAAAAAAAACAACAACAAAAACTACCAAGAACCATCTTAACAAAATTCTAATGTAGGTGTTCAATGTGAGCACCATTTTGATTACTACATACATTCTATTAATCCATTTTCAACAGATTGTGTACCTCTTTTAATTTCGTTGGGACCAAGACTGTCGAATGCTCTTATTATCTCCAGATCTTACCTCATTAGACTTTTATGTTTGCTGGGGTCGAATAAAAGATTTAGTTTATATTTCACCACTTTGCAACTTAAAAGAATTAAGCGGGAGAATAATAAGAGCATTTGACAGTCTTGACACCAACGAAATAAGAAGAGCTACACAATGATATAAAATAATAGAATGTAGTAATCAAAATGATGCTCACATTGAACATTTACATTAGAATTTTGTTAAGATGGTTCTTGATAGTTTTTGTTGTTGTTTTATAAAATTAGTAAGATATTCATTTCATAATTAAATTGTTGCAATTGTCTTTTGTTTCCATGGCATACTTGAATAACCAAAAAATCTTGTGCAAAATTGATGAAATTTCTGGATTTTAATTTTTAATTTGATAGGGGATGAAGTTAGGTATAGGGAATGCTTAAGTAACTCATCCCAAAATACAATTTTCTCTCGAATAGTGTAAAAAAAATCTGTAAGTGCCATTTGAAAAAAATGACTTCTTGACCATTTTTGGTTGCGATATTTGAAAATTGTCTGCACCCATATGGTACAAGATGGAACCACCATTAAGACATCAAAAGTTAGTCTGGACTTTGAACTAAGCACTTTACAAATTAGCTTTCATAAATTCTGAACCGTCTGCCAGATACGAATTTTTTCGTAAGCTACCACATCGACCCTTTTTTTCACATAAATTAACATAATGTCAAAAATTGTCAAATAAGTTTACATAACAAATGTTATAAAAACTCAGAGTTGGAAGACCAATTAGACCATGTAGAAAAAATGGTACGTTTCAATTTAAAATAAGAAAGTTGATACCGACTTTTCTCACACCCTGTATAGCTAGATAGCTCAAAATATTTTAGATAGAATTAGCATAACTGATAATGACTCCCTTCCAAGTTTCAAATTTTTAATCCAACTGGAAGTTGAAAAACTTCTAATGGACGGGCTACGTGAATCACCCTGTATACATTTCAAATTATCCTCGAACATTGTTTTGAGCTAATTCCTAATATAACTTAACAACGACAATCGCTACATTATCTTCTTTTATCTGAACTGTTCAACATTTTTCTAATAATTTTTTTACTTGACGGGCAAGAATCTGCTGCAGTTGATGTTTGGTGCATGCAATTGCGTTCAGTTTAGTCTTGGTTTCAAATTGGCCAATTTTTCTTCATTTGAAAATTAACACATTCCAGGGCCAGATGACCAATTTGTTTGCCGACGTGATTTAATAGCTGACACTTGTTTATACACAACTTATTTGGAAAAGTGTATCACCGTTGTTACTCAGCCTCGTGCCTCATTTCCCATTATTTAGATTAAATGGTCTGCTGGTTTCGAATCAATGAACAATTTTACTGAAGTTTAAAACTGAATCAGTTTCGGATAGGAGATACACGAACTTTCACTTCTGGCCGAAATTCAGGAAGTGCCTGAAAACGACCACTTGTTGCTGAAAGCGGAGCGTTCATCTGTCATCATGCAGCAGGTCATAACTGTCCCTACAAACAGATCAATTAAGTGGCGTTTGAATAAAGCAATCGACCGAAGTCCCGCATTTACACGGACGTTGTTTGTTTGCAGTCTGGAAACATTATCGTTGTAAGGAAACTTGATCCTGGTAAAGGTCATTTTCGGTGTGATGAACCTGGATTAATCTGTAATGGTTAAGTTGCCTGTGTCACTGCCATAATCATCATTTTCCTCCTTCTCCTGACATTTCGTTCAGCAATGACCAACATTAACGTCCTATTATTAGGATGGAACGGTCGTGTTACGAAATGGGATTAGATGAGACACAAGTGGCGCGTCCTCATTCTTGATGCCCATCATCTCCAGAGAGCCACAAACGTGACGCAAACAAACAACGAAGAAGTATTAGATAAGAGACTGAAATGCGAGGGTCAACAATGGTTTTTTAAACCGACGAGTATTCTACCCTACCGTGTTGTGGGTAGTTCAAACAATTATTTTTTGGGATGAAAACAATTATTAGAAATTTTTTTTCTTTTAATTCGCATCGGTAAAGGGAGAAAGTGAATAGACGCGGACAATTTAATTATAGTTTCCAATGTTTAATTCAATAGCACCTGATCTCGTTAGTCTCCTATTGAGACCAAAAGTTTCGGTTTACACCTTCAATCAGTGGTCAGTCATTGGCTTTGAACGAAAGGGTGAGGATAATTACCGTGATTCACTGCTACATTCCGAAATAACAAACTACTAATTAAGTATTTTGAAAGCACCATCAGGCCCCTTATAACGAACGCAGACCTGGAAGTTCTAATTTCAGAAGCGACAGCACGAAAAAAGAAAACAACATCATGAAGGTTTTAAGTACAACTGTTGTTATTTCCACAAACATTTGCTGAAGTTATTATCATCAGAAATTTTTTTTCTCTATTCCTGAAAAAGTTCTTGAAACGGTTTCAAATTTTTTCCATCTAGAACTTACGATCTCGTTGTGTGTACACTTGACAGCCAATAAGTAGAGACTCACAATGATAATTTGACAAATTGCCGTCTTCATTGGTGTCAATTATTATTATTTAAATAAATTATTTACGTAGCAACAGTCGACATATAAGTCTTGTCCCCACGATAGAGAGCTGCAGAATAAAATATCTTCTTTTAATATTTAGTGATATGCCAGGTACTTCTTAACATTGACTCCCATCTCATCTTTTTCAGTTTCTCCTGCAAAGTTGACTTTCAGGAAGACAAACCGTAGACGAAGATTTGTTTACGCCAGCATTCATCAATTATTTAAAGAGTTTAGGAAGGTTCCACTGCCTCTTTTTGCACCTTGTTTTGTGAGGCTACAATCGAATCGAGATATTCTGGAAATGTTTGACGTCATTCCGGTTTCGGCCAATGTTAATTTACAAATTATAAATAAAGTGATTTTCTGCAGTAGGTATGTCTACTGAAAAACATTTACGTTCTCGTTTTTGCGGTGGTCTCTCCTGTAAACAAAATTTAATACTAGTCAGAATACCAGAAATAACCAGTTTAAATTTGGTAATTGGAATCCATTATAACGCCAGTGGTTCTAACATTTGTTACCTCGTCACATTGAACTCTTCCACCAGTCACGCTAGTAGTATACCTACGAAACACGACGTAGAAACACGAGAAAAAAAAGAAAATAAGTAGTAAAGCAATTTACGTAAATACATTTGTAAATAAATACGCAATTTATTTTTAACAGTTTTAATTATATGTATGTACAACGTATTTAGAAAGGTCGTGATGGAGTTACTACAATTTTGAACAGGTTCGTCGTAGTGAGTTTCACTACTACCCACTCACTCACCTTGTGCATTACGTTTCACGACCTCAAGACAATCCATGTTGTCCTAGGATAATGAGAATGTAGAAGATCCACCACAAGTAGAAACTCCAGATGGCAAACGGAGGCAATTCTGCACAACAGGTGCTAATTTTGGTTAAACAACCTTTCTTTTTTCAACTTTTTTTTTCTAAATAGCGTTTGGTTAAATCCAAAGTTAGATGCTGGATAGAACGTAATTGAGACTCCAAAACAAATTCTACATTAATAGCGAAACTTTGCACGAAAACAACAAACATAATGGCCTTAAACTTTGCGGTAAAGTAGCGGTTTCAGTTTCCCGATTACTGATTCAGTAGAATAGTTTGTTGTTTCTTCTTTGGGAATAAGCCAATTTTTTTTTGTTGAGAACGGGTCAAACATGCTTGAAATTTCCACGTATGGACTTTGCACCAACCAAGAAATGCAGTTTAAACCAAAATTAATCGTCTTTTAAATAGGGTTCTTTAATTGCCATGCGAGATTATTGTTAATTGTAACTTCGATGCATTTAAGTCATAAACAAGTTGCGCTACTATAGATAACATAATTAATAGCATGCCCTAGTACTATTAAAGTTATCAGTTGGAAAATTGTTTTAAATGGGATCATTTTGATGTTTTTTTTCTTTCTTCAAGAATAATTTGGTAAGTGCTCGTTTGGCTGGAAAAAAGCGAAGCGTCCTGCAGCCATAATTAAGACATTTGTAAAATCACCTGCAATCAGGAAAACCCAACAGCCATTACCAGACGACGCAATTATTGAAACCAATTGACTTTTTGGATCGAGATTTTTAGTCCAGAGATACTTATCGTTTGTCCCAGGTGAATTGTTATTGGCAATCGGAAGAGACAAGATGTAAAACATTTATTCTAGCTATTGCAAAAGCTTCAGAAAACCGACGTTAATGCATAATTTGCATAAGGGCTCAAAACCTTATACAGGACGTTATCTTAGGTCCATTTCATATGTTTAACTCTTGGAAGCTCTCAAGAGGTAGATTTCGAAAAGTTTCCTGGACCTTGTCAGATTTGTCGAAAATGGTGAACATTATATTTGTCAAGTTTTTTTTTATGGGGAGATGAAGTGGCGCCAGGAGCAGTTTCTCATTTTCAGATCCCTGGTGAACAACCGTAACGTAACAGTTTAGGTTACCAATAAATGATCTTGGTCCTTCTCAAGAATTGTTCAAATGAGAAGGAAACGGTATTCGACTACATCAGAGTAAAAAAATATTTGATTATAGGTGGTTAATTTACTTTTTGAAGAATTTTAACAACATAAGTTTTTTAATCGACCAATGATGACACCAGTAATAACTAGGGCTGGGACTTTTTTGAATTTTGGTATTCGAATAGTCATTTGAATATTTATTCGAATATTCGAATTATTCGAATAGTCATTCGAATATTCGAATTATTCGAATATTCGAATTATTCGAATTATTCGAATATTCGAATTATTCAAATTATTCGAATTATTCGAATTATTCGAATATTCGAATATTCGAATGACTATTCGAATTATTCGAATATTCGAATGACTACAAAATGAATGAATACAAAAGTATTATGTAGTAAAGTCTTTTTTTGACAGGTAACTAAAAAAAAGACAATGAAAAATAATGTAGTAATTACTCATTATGTTTCGTTGTGTTTTGTTTAGTTACGTGTCAAAAAAAATATTTATTTAATTCATCTGCGCGGGATAAATAAAATGCTGCTATTGGCTACCTTCCTTATATTACTTGTTTCGCACGCCTTTGCGAAAACAGAGATTTTTAAACTTTTTCTCTTGAGGATTATTGTTATTATTCTTCTCCCGCATCATTTCTTTTATAGGTATTAAGTGACAACGCAATAAATATAAAGCAAAGTTCAAAAGTTTATATTACTTACAGTTCGACGTGCAATTGTTCATTAATTAATTAGTAATACGTATATATAATTCTATAATTCGAATAGTCGTTTGAATATTCTGATTATTTGAATAGTTATTCGAATACATAGTCTATTCGAATAATAATATTCGAATAGTCACTCAAATATTCGAATATTCGAATAGTTATTCGAATAATTCGAATATTCGAAGAGTTATTCGAATATTCGAATAATTGAATTTGCTCGTATTCGAATTTTACGTGTTCGTCAATTCGAATATTCGAATAATTCGAATATTATTCCTAGCCCTAGTAATAACCACATTATCGTCAATTTTAGCTAATTTTGACATCTGAATTTTTTTTAAAAGCGAATGTGTCCGTGGTTGTTCTGTAACATTTTGTCGCAACATTGTCGTTGAATTTCAATTTCTATAACTATTATTAGTTCCTCTGGTCCTAATTTAAATCCTTGCGATTTTATTTTGTTGAAATACATGAAATAATTTAAATACATACTCTGAAAAAATAATCTCAGTTGAATAACTGAAGAGCAGAAGCTGGTTTTAACGTAAAGAATTTCAACGTTAACTTGCATTTTAAGTGCGATGTGCTTTTATTTGAAATTTTTGGAAAAATAAGTTTTAATTTTTTAATGGCCTTTTGTTGTCTACTAATCCATTACCTATCTTCATTTTTGTTTCATTTTGTTTAATTTAAAAGCTTTTTAATTGTTACTTGGGGCACAAATTAAATCACAGCACATCGAGCAAAATATTTTGTCTCTGGGTCGATGTAATTTTTTTTTTTTTATTATGTATTGTATTATGTATTGCTTTCTCAAACAGTTATTGGACGAAATTAGATTTTTGTTGTGCTTTGCAGAACTAGGACCGTTATAAATCTCTTATTTAAATCTAACTATTATGGTTCAATTTATGACATCTGAGTAAAGCATATTTTCCTTTTTTTAAGACATGTTTTAAATTATTTTTATTTCTTTATTCTTTCTATTTATAATCGTTCGATTTCCAGTGCATTTTGTTTTATACATCTAAAGCTAAATTTTGGACGCTGGGCCTAGGTACAGCTAGTTACAAAACAAACCGGACTGATTCGCTCTGCCGGCTTAATTTCTCTTCTACGTAGCGATGGCAAAGCACGGTCGAATGTTTTTTTTTTTCAGATTGCGTGCACCAGTTTCTACCTTTGTACCAGGGATGGGCCCACAATAATCTTTTGATCACTGACTCATTGTTTATGTTCATTCTAATCTATTTTGATACAAAACATAATTTTTTATTCTTAGAAAATGTGATTTGAAAAGCTTAAGATAAAAAATTTCTTCTTTCATTTGTTGAATAAACCTCAAACTCCCGAGACTCATTATTTTCTAAAATATATCACTTTAAACGACCATTTTTTGCCTTTGTTGAACTTCTTCTCAAAAAACTTTTTTTGCCGAAATTTTATTTCTCAATGAAATCCGGGTTCTATTGCATTTCACTTTACATGGTTAGTCTTCTGCTTTAGATATGTATCTAATTCTTGGCCTCTGTATTTTTTGTGATTGACACCTCATAGGCTAAGATAAAAATTTTAATTTGCCGGGTTTTGTGTCATTTCTTGAAAAAATGTGTGACGTCCTCTAAATTTAATCGGCCTTGTCTTCGATGTTATTTCCGGAACTAGGTGGTTGGGGCTACGCGAGACGGCCAGATCACTGTAAATACACGAGCGCCCCTCAAAATACGTCAATACCAGTGGTTCTCCAGTATAACGGTTTTTCCCACACGGGGTTTTACATTTTTTGCCCAATTCTTCTGGATTCTTCTTTTGTTTCTTGGTACCTACATAATGGTACTAATAACAACAAATTGTTGGGCAAAACAACAAAAAGTGACTCAACTAACTAATTTCAAGCACGACTTGTTCGAAAGACCCAGCAGAAATTGTCGGTTTCTTCAACTCCGCCACTATCGTAACAACTCGGAAAATCACAAAGAATCAGATCGTCTTGTTCTCTCTATAATTATAAATTTAATCAAGAAGCCAGACAATGCAAATAGTGTTGTTATTGGAGGCAATGAACGACAAGTGTAAACACTTGTTAAACATCACCTCCGCTTTCATGAACCAATCACGTACCGCATGTAATTATTGTTAGTTTAATTTGCATTGTGTCGTGATAATGATTCAAGGAGGTTACATAAATCCAATTTGTTCTATTTGAATGAGTTATTGCACAGTAGCCGGCGGTAACGTAGTGTAACGATACTATTTGGTGATCGTAATGTTTGTTGACGGTGTAATCAGTCGTCCGGAACAGAATTTTGGGCATTGCCTAATTTTCTTGAGACGAAAAAATTGACTTGTTGAAACTCCAAGCCGGTTCCTGGTCATGCGCAAAATATGAATGGCGAATTTCGCCAACAACAAACAAATTACTAAAACAAAACAAAACCAGTGTGTAAATAGCATATTTAGTTTAGGAAACTTGATTAATTAATTAAACTAATGTGCATTTGAGATGGTGCGAATTTTTGTTGGCTGCAACAAGTGGCCGGTTTTATTTGAAGGCTACAGAGAGGAACTTTTCTCAAATTTTTTGCAACATTGTCGCAACGTAAATAAAATTTTGTTAACAATATGTTTTTCGTTTAGTATTTTTGCGGGGCAAACAAAACAATTAATCTTAGTACGGCTGTTGCTAAAAATAGACATTTATTGTTGAAAAAGATTTTTATCTGGTCAGGCGACTCCCAGAAATCCTCACTATTTTTAACTCGGGACAACAAGAATTGCGTTGAGCTACTGCGCTTCTATCAAGGTTCAACTGGAAGTGATGCAGCGATGCTTCAATTGAAAATTTCGATTTCTTCAGTTTTCAGTTTCAAAAAAAAAATTTGGTTTTCGGTTTCGAACCATTATCGTTTGCTACTCTAACTTTTTCTCTCCGATACTGTCACGATTTTACCAAGGGTGAAACTATCAGCAGTGGCTCATTGGTAGATAATTTTGTGACAACCACTTGTGGTTAATTGAATAAATATTTATTAATCAACCTCCGTAACCTTCACCAGATTACACTTATGATGCACGGCGATAAAACTGTCGTCTAGATACACAGATCGATTGACGTAACGTATGTAAGTATTTGTGCCTCAAATCCAAAAGCCTTAGATACGAGACTGTTGTTCGAAATTTTCTCGTCTGGTTGGCTGGATGAAATTTACTTTTAGTCTGTTGTTGCATCGAAAAGTTGTTATTGATTATCGCCGGTAGTGTCAGAGTATGTAATTTGAAGTGTTTGAAGGTTCGTCGATGAATGATTAAGCGTCACCGTGTTGGGGCAGAAAGCGTAGGTGGTACCCAAATCCGGATCGGTCCTATTGGCCCGTCCCCACTCGTTCTCAAACAAAACGCGAAATTGGCTTAAGCGGCCTTCTGATTCGAAAATTAAAAATAAAATACCGAAATTTTGAGCGGGAAAAGCTTTTGTATTGGTTTGCGAGCGCGCATGTGTGAAATAGCATTTGATTTTAGCCGAGTCCTTTCAAAACTTGCCTTCACTAGCCAGTCAGTACACGAGTATCTGCAAAGTTGTACGGAACGAGCGGCTATTTAGTCTGTGTCAGTTTGTGTTTTGAAAATATGTTTGGCAAAAAGACAGTCCGGTGCTCGAAGTGAATCTTTTTTTTTTGTGTTGTGCTTTAATTCGACGGGAGTGTCACTTTAAGATACTTTCTGCGGTGATTTTGACTATGTGATTATTTTTGTTGTTTATTTACTCAAAAATAACTGTGATTATAAGGTGAGAAATTGGTGGAAGATGTTGTGCGACTTCAACCCTTTCAGTGCCTCAAGTTCACGTTTTGCTACGTAGCAACAGTGTCGGCGTAACTTCACAACTCGCCGGTTATTTTTGTATACAAAAATCTGTTAATAACCCTTTTTATCAAAATATTTGGCCGACCAGAGCCAACGAAAATAAATGTAACTACTCAAAATTCGCCCGGAACGTAATTTTGAAAATTTTCAAAATCACAAGGATTTCTTAAGGTGATCAAGTCGCACGAATTGTATCCAACTCGTGTTTCACACGTAACCTTAATCGTATATGTAACACAGTCTTTTTTTTTTTTTGTTAAAATTACTGCCATATAGTCGGGCCATCAACAAGTTTCTTACTTGTTGTCAGTACGTTTCACTCGATAACAACAGTATGTTGAAAATAATCTTGGCCTTTATCTGACTTTCTCTGCATTCTTGTACATAAATTGATGTACATTATAAATGTTGTTTACCAAAATGTCAATGCTCATTATCTTAAATCTAGAGCTTATCAGTGACTGGCACCAATAACAGTTTAACTTGAACACTAAATATTCAATAAGGCCAACTTTGGACTATTCGTCTCAAAACCAATAGTAACGCATTGTTTTCAAAATCGCGCCATAATTTGGTCACGCTGGGGTGAACGACTTCGCTAGTCATAATTGCCTACTTTTGACTCTATATGTCGTTCGAAGCGGCCGATTAGGACATACCTCCCTCAACCTTGAGTAATTTTTAATACGTAATATAAATTTGCATTGAAAATTCAATATTTCGATTAGCTTTAGAACTAGAGATGTATGCAACTGTTTGACGTAATGGATCATTTTTTTTGCCACTATTGGAGGAATTGGCCATCGATTTTGCCTTATTTATATGTATGCATAATTCATATTGACGAACTTGTTTGTCGAGTGTTCGTGAATCGGCCATTATTGCTGAAAAGTGTTCCGAAAGGAACCTACGGGGGAGGGTCTGAATGTTGGACATGTCGAGATTGAATCTATTGTAATCTATTTCTGTTTAAGGTTTGTTGTTGACCATTTCTATACAGATGTTTAACTTTGCCCCCCCGCACTCACTGCCCCGTAAGTGTTGCCAAGATATTCGAATAATTGTGACGGACGTCAAGGATATTTTTAAATTATTACATAAAGGACAAGGACGATTTGGTTAGGGTTATTGCCGCTGGCTTCGTGGTGGCAAAGGTGACAATATATCGCTTGTTTAACATATCAGTCAAGACCAAACTGGTTCATGCAAGATAGAACAAGAATTGAAATTTTTAACTTCTTAAGATTGATAGCTAAATTTTAAACCAAAATTGGCTTTGATCTTTTAATTTTTGATATTGAATAAATTTGTTAGGTGGTTAGCTGTAATTTGGGAAATTAAACAACTTTTGTTCTGTCTTGATTTTTCAATTTTTCAACATTGCCCAAAATATAATTTCAAGTAATTAACAAAAGTTTACGTGAGTAAAATGCGTAGAGTAATTTGTACAAATGAGTAATAAAGATGTATTGAGATAAATACTAAGAGCGAGTTGCACCATTTCAGTGCAAGGTTGAACTTTGTTCAATAACCGTGGTAACCACTGTCTCAAAAGTTGCTACGGTTATTGAACGAGGTTCAACGGTTAACTGACATGGTTCAACTCTCCCCAAGTAAAATTTAAAATTAAAAATGAACAAAGTCAATAATATTTTTCATGTTCTCTCTGGAATTTGTGGTGGCGTGGGTTACATAGGAACAGCTTCATTTATAAACGATTCTCTTTTTGGATTCAGTTCTCAGACGCCAAAAAACTAAAATCCAGTAATAATCGACTCAACTTGCCAAACCAGATTTTGTTAGGGCACACATTTTTATGTATGGCAACGAAAGTAATGATATTGAAAAAGAAACATTCTGCAAAATTTTATGTCAGTCCTCGTCGATCTCCCTTGGTTTAGATTTTATCTTTTAATATTCTTTATTCAATGAAGAAAACTAATGCTCGGACTTTGTTTAGGAGATGAATATTCATTTAACTTATTTACCAACTTATTATTTATTAACTTGTTATAACGACAATTCGTAGTTATTATAGATTTTTTCAGTGTTACCAGAAAATTTCTTCCATTCAACTTGTGTCTTTGTTTGGAAAATAGACGACGGGGTCGCTAACGAACAGAACTGGCGGGGTAAAAATCGCTTTATTTTGTGTATTTTGGCAATTGCAGCTGATGATGTGTCGGCGTCTGCTATGTCATGATGAAAAGCACTTTTTCTTAACCAGTTGCGGTTGTTTTTTTCTTGACTTCATCGCTCAAGCGTTTCAGTAAATTGGCATAATATCCTCCGCGGGTGATGGTTTTTTTTTTTTTTGTTGAAGATGGGTCGATGTTGGGGGTTCAAGAACGTAGCCTTTTCATTATTAGAGTTGTTGTCGAAATCTAATGTCCATCCATTTTGTGATCAGCACCAATATCCTTGTCAAATTCGATTGGTTGTTACTTTTCTTTATCCCCATTTTTTTTTTTTAGAAATCTTCTCCTTTTCTTTCTGGCTCTATTGTTTTCAAAGTTTATTCTTTGTACTTGGTCTGTGGTTTTGGCTCTTTCTACATCTTGGTGGGGTACTAGTAAACTCAAGCGTCTCTACATCTGAACGTTGGAACCCATATTTAATCTTCAATATTGGTCCTAACTGATGCACTTCGTCTGTAGGTTTAACTGATTTGCCTATGATCGGTAATAAAAGCCAACTTTGAAGACACGTGAAAGGTTCTATCAATACGGAGTCTTCACAGTTGACACAACGAAACTTCTTTGTTGTGTCTTGACCCTTCACTTATCTCAGAGATCTAGTAGGTACTAAACTCAAACTATACAGGGTGATTCACGTAGCCCGTTCATTAGAAGTTTTTCAACTTCCAGTTGGATTAGAAATTTGAAACTTGGGAGACAGTCATAATCAGTCATGCTCATTCTGTCTAAAATATTTTGAGCTCTCTAGCTATACAGGATGTGCCAAATGTCGGTATCAACTTTCTTATTTTAAATGAAAACGTACCATTTTTTCTACATGGTTCGATTGGTCTTCCAACTCTGAGTTTTCATAACACTTGTTATGTGAACTTGTCTGACAATTTTTGACATTATGTTAATTTATGTGAAAAAAGTGGTCGATGTGGTAGCTTACGAAGAAATTCGTATCTGACAGACGATTCAGAATTTATGAAAACCAATTTGTAAAATACTTAGTTCGAAGTTCAGACTAACTTCTGATATCTTAATGGTAGTTCCATTTTGTAGCCTATGGACGCAGACAATTTTCAAATATCGCAAACAAAAATGGTCAACAAGTCATTTTTTTCAAATGGCACCTACAGATTTTTTCACACCATTCGATAAAAAATTGTATTTTGGGATGAGTTACTTGAGCATTCCCTATACCTAACTTCATCCCCTATCAAATTAAAAATTAAAATCCAGAAATTCCATCAATCTTGCCGAGAGATTTTTTTAGTTTTTCAAGTATGCCATGGAAACAAAAGACAATTGTAACAATTTAATTATGCCTTCCAAGTTTCAAATTTCTAATCCAACTGGAAGTTGAAAAACTTCTAATGCACGGGCTACGTGAATCACCCTGTATACATATCCTCCTTAATCTGTTCGTGGTTTTGAGACTATGTATCTCGGAGGTGTAGTTCATTTCTTTAAACGTGTCTATCAATGTCTTCATGGTTATAGACTTTTTACAGTTGACCCTACGCATACCTATAGTCCGCAACCTCTAATTTGCCTCTTTTTTTGTCAACTTCTAAGAACGTTTTTGTCAATAATTTTATCTTTGTGGAGTTTTCGCGGTTGATCTTCAGCACCTTGTTTGTGGTTCAAACTCTTCATGGCTCCGAAGTTTAGTAGCAGACGGAAATTATATGACATCTGACTCTTCACAGGCAATCATCTGCAATGTGTCTGTTTAAATTTGCCTCTTCATTCGTCTCTGGGGTGCATTAGAAAATTTTGTGGTTTGACTTTGTCTCTAGGGTGTAGTTTCATCAATAGTTCTGAATGAATCGACATGCAAGTTGGTTTCGGTTTAGCATGAAACACTCTAAAGTAAACTACAGCTTGTCAAAAATAGGAATAGCCCTGGAATTTCAGACGGAGTGCGCACTAGAAGGAGCGGGAAGAGTGAGCCCGCATCCAGACCCTGTACAACCTGTCCACTGCGCATGGAAGGGCGTTAGTTCTGTCTGAAAATGCACGGCTATTCCTATTTTTGACAAGCTGTACCTACCAACACTTTCGAGTAATTGGGATTTGCTATAGGTGGCGGTTGAGTCTTTCAAAAAATGAAATTTCGTGAAATGAAAACCATGTCTAGTATACGAGGTTGAAGGATAAAAAAAGTGGTGGATGAAAAATTTTGTTTATAGCGCTATGCTTCGTATTGATCTATCTACCAAGACTGAGTTTTGTGGAAATGAGTGATTGCCAGACTAGCACACAAACCTTACAAAGCTTTGTAAGATTCACCACGACCTGGATAGCCTCTTTGATTAATTTGTTGCATTGCAGTTTCTTCTGTATGTTTAGTTACTCTTACAATGACAAGACTATGTGGTGAGAAATATTGACTTCTGATTTACTGTATTACTGATTTACTACAATGTTTTGTGTAACGCTACCTGAGTAAGAAATATTCAAGTTTTATGTTATAGCTTTTTACATTCCCTTTTAATAAACGTTAGCTTAGTTTACAAGTTCTTTTACTTATCTCCTCTAATTTTGTTGACATTTAGAAACATTTCGTTTTGCACTGCAGAAAAACAAGTGATGATTATTATGATTATTATGGTGACGAATAGGTTTAATATTCTATCATGTTTTTGTTGTTCAATAAGCAATTACGCTGGAAAACAACTTTTATTTGGTGTCAATCTGTCAATCAAATTCTTCTGACGCGACCGCAAGACGAAAATCGGTGTTAACACCGAATGTTGGAGGTTCGTGTTGACAAACAAGCGATCCATGCAGTGTTGCGAACCAGTTTTTTTTGCTGCTAACATGTTTTTACCGAAACATGTTATTAAAACAGTAATTTTCGTCCAAAAATTATCGCTTTTGTCATCAACGTTGTCAAGTAATTAAAACGGAACTGATACTTTGCTAGAACCGTTTTGAAAATCCGCAAGGGCAGTATGAGAAAGTGACAAAAAATGATGGCATCAATAATTAATTCTCCTCCATGCTGCTAGGACAACAGTAAAATCAAACTAAATTAATAGAGAAAAATTTACAGCCAATTTCTTGGCAATCAGCCATCATTGCCAATCATCAAAAATTTTGAAAAATTTTGGTTGCATTTTTAAAAGTTTGGTTGAGTTAAGGCGACTGTTGACTTCTAAAACTTTGAAATTAGTTTACGGTTTATGTATCAAGATGCTGCTACTCATTTACGCAGGTACACGTCTATTTCCCATAACCTGCACGAGGTTGCATGACATGGCGATAAAATGACAATAATTAATTACCACCTGCTCGTTGTTTGGTTTATAGAGAAAAATTGCGAGTCAATAACGGTGTACAGAAACTTCGAGAACGAATTAACCAATTTCCGAAGAAAATTTCCAACATCGGCACTCTTCCAGGATCCAGTGTGCAAATTTCCACATATGACGCAACTGGCGCGCGAACTTCAATGATTGATAAAACGTCCTTGATTTAAGTAGCTACATCAAAGTTAATACAATAGTGTCGTCTTATCGTGAATAACGTGACATTGTTTGGTCAAGTTGCATATTTAAGCGCTTCGAAGATTTATCATTTTATTACCGGCGTCTTGTTAATTGTGGCTCTATCATTTCAGGGATCTCGGTTTGTTTATCTAATAATTATCGCGATTTAAACCTGAAAATTATCTGTTGGGTACTAACACGAACGAATTAGGTTGTACGGTGCAAACGTAACTTGTTGGCCAGACACCTCAAATAATTAAGTCGGCGATAACGAGTTTTATCGAAAAGTGTCTCTATTGTATTGTAAACAATTTGGTACAAATTTTACATAATAGTAAAAATTGAATGGCAGTTAACTAATCAGTGTGGTTTTTAGGCGATTCGAAGATGACCCTGTGCACTTTTCCGGCTGTGGGGACGCGACCCCAGGTGCGGGAACGACGACCAGGCAGACCTGCAAGTGGCAAACGCCTCGCCATGGTCAAGGAGATGCCGGCCAAAGTCCGGTCGGCGTACCGGAGAAGCTTGGATCCTTCTTGCGATAACTCCAATGACAGCGGAGTTGGGTAAGCAATCGTAGTTTTACGACACCTAAAAGTTACCCGGGCCATAATTAAAGCTACATATCATCTTGGACCAATAAGAAAATATCCCACCACTAAAGCCATAATTGACGATTAAACCGTATTTGGCCCTAAATTGGGGGCTCGAGATTCACTTCTTTGTCAAGTAAATTTTTACGAGCGATATCTTCAATTCTTCAAAATAGTTCTGAGTGCCTTGATAGTTTTAAACTGGAAGTGCACTGGCGGATATTGGTGATAAAGGTGACGATAACCAGGCGCTTGTTGGGTGATAAGATTTAATTGGCCGCGGGTAATCAAGGTATTTATTTTTTTATTACACGTTATGTGTCGTCAGTTAATATTTACACTGGATTTATCTCAATTGTTCTTCGAGGTTTATCAAACAATTTAAACTGAAAATAGTTGCTTCGCAATGTTCAACATCACTTCATGACCTAATATGGCCGTTACAAAATCGTCGAAAACCCGGACATGTTTCACGGAGTTCCCATTTATGATGTGGATGTTAATCGAATTGTTTATTGATAACGCGCTTTGGCGAAATGTTGTCAATAACGTCAACTGAAAGTGCTTGCAGGTGTTTCAAGAACAATCGGATCAACAACGAGAATAATTTCAAATAAATTAATTTTTCTTTTGATTCCAATATTTGTCTTCGTTTCCAAAATTCACATATTTTGCAAGCGCGCATCATTTATTTTTTTGGTAAATTAAATTTTTCTTGGTCATATCTAACGTCATATTGCGGAGCATTATTTTTGCGGAATTTCAAATTTGTAACCTAATTAGAAATCCGTTTTTGGGCCCCGGCGGTTCTCTTTAAGACCATGATACCATGATATCGATGTGAAATCTTGATCTCCAGAATACCTCGCTACTACAACACCTACAACTTACTCACTTGATCAGATTTATTGTCCACACAGGGGATTTTTGAGTTTCGGAACTAGGAAGTCTGATGGAGACCAATCTGGTGAATAAGGAACATGCATGATACTAATTCAATTATTGGTAAATTTGAAACTTCGAAACTGCTAAATGTTGGGAAATGAAAGTCCACACCTTTCGTTAGGATTCCACGGTACTTTCTATACAAGAAATTAACTAACAAGTCAGTATGGTCCTACCATGAATAAGTGATCAACAATGGGTGCTTGACATCAAAACATGTTACTTTGCAAATGAACGGCACTCTTTTAGCATATTTTAAAGCTACCCTTACCACTGTTTTAATTGTGAATCGTCAGCAGTAACAATTTTTTCCATAAAGATATTAAAATCACTTCAGGGAGCGACCCTTCTGAGGAAGGGTTAAAAATCGATAACTATCTTGCAAAAATTTTTGACATTCCTGATTTATTGCTGAAAATGTTTTAAACTCCTTTACATGAGTCTATGAAGTACTATTTCTAGACTTGGTAGATTTGAACTTTCAAAACTTCTGAATGTGAGATGGAGCATTATCCTGATGGAAGTTCACACCTCCCAATTCCAGTTTAACTTATCATGTCATGCTTTGACTTTTACGAAGGTAAATCCGCCATCAATAAGTCCTTCGAGTTCCAAAAAGCCAAAGGACGCTGCGACCATTGCGGGACTAGTAACATTTATACTCCACTGTTTTAATACATTTTGTTGTAGATTGATAATGGTGAAAGCATTATCTAATCGCTAGTAACAAATCTCGTGGTCTTGGAAGCGACCCAAAAGACCGATCTTGCAGAAATGTTTGATAGTTCTAACTTTACTACTGTTTTTCAACCGGTTCATTATGTGTCTACAGTGTCTTGTTTTTAGACCTGGTAAATTTGAGCATTCTAAACTGCTGATTGAGAGCTGGAGGAGTATCCTGATGAAACGAACACACCTTCCATTCAGATTCCAGGTCGTCTTTTATGTTTTTACAAAGTTAACTTAACACGTTAGTATTGCCCTGTTACGGTTTGGCTGTTAGGAACGATGGGTCCTTTGAACCCAGTAAACACGAGCCGTCACTTTGCAAGGAACGGCACGACCACAACGTTCTTGGGGGTTAGCAAAACATTAATATAGTACCACTGTTTTGATGAGGTTTCAATCTACGGCCAACCTATTATGTCTCATCGGTAGTAACGGATCTTCTGCTTTAGAATGGACCATATTTTTCAGCCCAAAAACTCAAATAGCAGAAAGTTTTGACATTCTTAACTTATTGCTGTCATCGACCATGATAAGGATATGCGTGATCCTTTCTTCAATGGTAACAATTGCTAGGGTCATATTCAATGCTACCTATCACGTTAAGTTCAGTTGCATATCTTCTCACACTTGATCATGAAGATCTAGAGGACTCCAAAGTGTCTTTGTATTTGTTCTAGTGTTTTTGCAAGAAGTGATGTTTTTTCATTTTTTTTTTCAAAAGTCTTCACGCTACAAATTATAGTGTACCTAACTCCACGATAGTTTGATTGACCCTCGTACATATTATCACAGAGAAGTGACCATTAAATAGAATTCGATGTATTCAAGTTTAAAACAAGTGATTAATACCTAAAGTTCAATGTCTTCATAGAAATATTAAAGTCAACAATTGTGAACACAACTTTTGGACCTAGAGATGTTCTTTTATTTTTTTCTTGTTTAAAGGTTAGTTACCTAGAAAAAAATATGGAATGTTTTCATTGAAGATTACAATGGCGTCCTTCAATTCAGTTTGCTAATTTTCTTAAGGCAGTTTCATCTCTTTGAGGTTTATTTGCTTTATTATTAAGACCGCGAACATTAGCCAGTGACTTTGAATCTAATTTGTAAAACACTTACATCATCACCTAACGGTCGACCATCTACTGTTGAACTCTTCATTTCATAGCGACGTGAATTTATGAGTTGTACGTCAAATTTTGGTGATTTCGAATGCGCCGGTTGTATTTCACGTTGTTAATTTACCTATCTTGTCTAGGGTAATAGAGCAACAGCAGAATAATAAAACGTTTTATTAGCATAAAGTTTTGGCGTATGAATCACGTTATCCTGTTGCAACACAGAGATCAAACAGCACGTGTTTTAGACATTTTCGCGCAGAATTTTCATAGGTAGTGTCGTAATTTCCAAAACCGGTTACAAAAATATTGATTCACTCTAATGGAGCGCACTTGGCTACGCGGCAATTTCGCAGATTCTTAACAGACCAATTAGCACATCTCCAACAATGTAGAGATGTTGATTTAGCATTTTTCGACGGATTAGACCATCAATCTCATTTCTGCGTTGTATTTTCTAGTTTTGACAACCATCCAGATTCGCAGCAGGCCAGCGCTTCAGACAGAGTTTCCTGGAATGGAGGCGACGCGAAAAGACCCAGAATGGACATCAAACTGGAACAAGATGACGTTAACGATAGGTACTGTTTTCCTGAGACTTTACGGAGTTGTAAAGATAGCACTGCGTAAGTTTCGGTCAAATTTTAACTTCTCGATTAACTTCTCCGATCCTTTGTTGCAGGCTAATCAGGACGGCACCGGCTGGTTCGATTCCTTCCCTCAGTATGAACAATAATCAAACGGCAAGTTCGGGGAGAGCCGTACCTAGGTGTATACCTCTATCCAATCGACAATCATCGTCATCACCTGTCTCACTCACCACGCAACTAACGAACTCTTCGAGATACAGTAAGTTTTGCTACCAAAACCCGAACCGTTTTTCTTAATAACGAATTTTAGTGGACGTAAGCTTAACCATCGTTAAACAACCCGAACAGCAACACAGAGCGCGGTATCAAACTGAAGGTAGTCGAGGTGCTGTGAAAGACAGAGAAGGAAACGGGTTTCCCATAGTGCAACTGACCGGCTACTACCAACCTACTACACTTCAAGTAATTATTAGCGTTAGGTAGCCACTTTTCTATAGTTGTAACAAATTTTTTTGCAGGTATTTATCGGAACTGATATTGGTAAAGTGGCACCTCACATGTTTTATCAAGCGTGCAAAGTAAGCGGCAAAAATTCGACACCTTGCGTTGAGAAAAAAATGGACGGTACTTGCGTCATAGAGTTGCAGTTGGATCCGTCGAAAGAAATGAGCGCCACCTGTGATTGCGTTGGTATTTTAAAAGAGAGGAACGTCGATGTTGAACACCGCTTCCCTGACCAATTGGGGAACAGGAGTAAAAAGAAGTCGACGAGGTGCCGAATGATATTTAGAACAACCCTCACTCACGACGACGGGACGCAAGAAACGCTGCAAGTTTGCTCACAGCCAATTGTTTGCAGTAAGTTTCGGTTTTGTTATTAATTAAGTGGAATGCTTACGTAGCTTCAAAAATGCTTTCTTGACCCAAATTGATTAAGAATCAAGATTACTTAACCAGGGTAGCACTTTGCTTTGTAACTGAAAAATTCTCTAGTAATATTTTCTAACAGAAGAAAACTTTAGTTGTGGTCCATTTAAAGTTGTCGGGTATTAAAAACATTTTTTTTTGGTTTCTCTGCTGATTTTAATTGACGTTTGCAGCTCAACCACCCGGAGTTCCTGAAATCTGCAAAAAATCGTTGACTTCGTGTCCGGCCAGTGGCGGTTTGGAGTTGTTCGTTCTCGGCAAAAACTTCCTGAAGGACACCAAAGTGTATTTCCAACAAGTCGACGATGACCGACACATCCGTTGGGAACACGCTGTTGTACCTGACAAAGAATACTTACAACAGGTTACTCGCTCAATTAGTTTTATTGCCAGATTTTTCTTAAATTACACGTTAATTGATTCAACTGTTTTGTTATTTTCTGTGCCGGTTTTGATTTTTGTTTTTGTTTCAGACTCATTTTGTTTGTGTGGTACCACCCTATCGTAGACCCGACATAACTGAGCCAGTTACGGTGAGGTTATGCGTGGTGTCGAGTGGAAAAACTAGTGAACCCCATCAGTTTGTATATACCCCTGTAAATGGGGCAATACCCAGCGGTAAGCTAGCGTTAATTCTATTTCTTGGCATTTTAACAAGAGGTTGGCTTAATATTGTTGTTTTGAACGATTTCTCAAAATTGCACGGTTATGACGAAATTTGTTAATAAACTAAAACCAGTTAGTCACGTAAAGCTCCCAGTTAAACGATTTTGAAAACAAAAAAGTCTTATCTGTGATAAACTGATGCGCGTCTAGTCAAAGCAACAAGTGAGAATTAAGTCAATCTGTGCTTTTAAGCATGCTTTGCATGAAATTAATTGGATGTATGAGATTGAAAAAGTATTGTAAATAATCCTTTTTGGTTAACTCGGTCAAAGTTTGTGATATTACCATTATTAATTTTTGTTATTATGTCGAATTTGCAATACTTTTTTAGAAATGGAATGAAATTGAAAAATTGTTACAATTTTGATACCGAATACTGCAAATTTGCTATAATGATAACGACAGAAGTTTAGTAGAGAGTTTATTTTGCGTAACAATTTTTCAGTTTAATTGTTTTTAGAGTTTGAGGCGGCAAATGTGTACTAAAGTACGATTGACGGTGCGATTGTGTATATTTGGGCCATATAACGAAAGCCAGAGGCATGCAACCGGTCGATTGAGCGCGTGACAGTTCGAGTGCGAGACGCTGTTTGTTTTAGTACAACGTTTGCCCCACCAATTTCAGATGAGGGCTATACTATCGCTGTTCTCAGTAACCAGCTAATTCAATTACAATCTGCCTAGAGCTAGAGTTTTTCGAAAATTTTCGATAATATAGCCCTAAATTTTCAGTGGCTTTGGAAGCAGAACATGTTTTCATATTCTCTATTTTTTTGTGTTTTATTTAGGTAGAATTCCACAGTTTGCATCACATTTTTCAAGTAATAGAGTATTTTATAAAATACTTTCTTATGTATTGTGATATTTAAAATGAAATGTATTTCCATTTTTTAAAAGTTGTTATTACTTTTGAGGTGTATTTTTTACTAGCAACATATTGTATCTTTGATTTATTTGAAATGTAATTATTTAAATGACATTTTTTGTATTTTGAAACATGCATATTTGCTGTGTAAATACCAAAGCTACAATTTTATTTATCTCATTGTTGTACTGTAAAATCTTTTGACTGGCACCTGTCGAGGCCCGCGTTGCAGTCTCGCCTGTCAAGGAGGCGTAGTCGAAAAGTTTTACAACAGATGTGTCGATTCTCGACAACATTTCTGTATGAGATTCAAGGCTGTTATAAACAAATTTCAATTGCGTTTGCTTTTCACTTTGTCTCATACAGCATACAGGCTCTGTATACGCAGAGGGGCCGCCTGCCATCGTCTACTCTCAGCCTGCGGGGCCTAACCTACGCCGATGACGCGTCATTCAGGTTCTAGTTTCACGGGTACTTAAAAAAACACACGATACATCATACATACACACACACATTTAAACACACACACACATACATGACACGTACTTTCTTTTCTGGGAACAATGGTAGGTTTTTCGAAAACGATTCTTTTCAGTTTTAACGTCAGTAGAAGCGAGGACAAAGAGGTGGTTATTTATTTATTGTTGAAACGACTTTATCAGCTTTTCATTATCAACTGCTTACAGTTCATTCATTGCGCAACTGTTCAAGGCTTGCAATAAACAAATTTTCACCACATTTAAAACTGAAAAGTGATTTATCTTTGGTATGTAGCTGCGAGAATTTGTTCCAAAAAGAATGCGCACACGACTACTTATACGCACACACACACACACCCAAACCCTACAGAAAACAAGCGTATACTTGTTATCATCACACTATATACCCCTAATTTTAGTTTACACTATAAAATTAAACATCATTATTTTTAAGTTCATCTTTACAGTATAAGGTTTTACCTGTAGACTTTCTTGTTGTCAATGTAATTTTAAGTACGAAGAAAAGATTGCCAGAACAAGTTAGGACAAGTTTAGGTATCGCCACTGCAGAGGGATGCTAGGGTCACATTTTTTTGCAGGGATACCGACTTCACGACCCTGTTTTCGACCCGTAATGTTAACGCATAGGGTAGTTGTGATGAATGATTTTGAACGTTTTTAGGATATTTTATCCCGTTATCACCAATTTCCATTATAATTCCTTTAAGAATTCTCTCTACAGACGATTTTGTGGGATCTAGGTGAATGGTAATTTTAAGGTCATCATCACGCTTCATTTTTTTTCTTTCGGACGCAATGCGGGATGAAAACGCTAATCACTCGTCATACCCTACACTAGTTTTATAGGTGCCAAGGTTTCATCCCGCATCACTTACGTTCCATTAATTTTTGTTCACACACAAACACACACTCAATTATTATTTTTCTCACTTAACACTAATGGGTTGATCAAATCATCATCAGATCCCGTCATTAAAGTTACTTAAACCTTTAACTAAAACCATTTTAGGCTATGTTAGGCTAAATACCCCCAAATCCAGGGAGCGATTTAACAAGTCAACACGCGGGAATAACGCACTAAAATCGAGCTTACACAATTTTTTTCATTATTTTTTTTAGCTACCCCTATTCTGGAATAATATGCGAACCTTAAGTCACGGCCTTTCAATCAGGCGGTTGTATGTTATTCCCGGGTATTGAGGGTTTCCCTGGATTACCAACGGACTGTGGTGGTGGCGTAACGCTCATTCAGATTCATCACTCGTACATTATTGGGTAGAGAGGTTTCTTACGATTTATTTTTGTCCGTAAAAAATATTTAGCCTGCAGCGTTTATTCATCATATTATACTTGTCATAAATCCTATAATCCTTTTATTGTAGGATTAGAACTTGTGTGCGACAAGAATAAGTGGTATGGCAGTTGTGCAGTCGAATACCGTGATTGTGTGAGAGTTTGGGGCGTTAACATTGTGGGTCATGTCTATCAAGCCATGGCAGTGATCGGTCAGTTTAATGAGAATTGTAGTCGAAGTGCTTGGCTTGAGTGGCAAGTCCCCCCCTTTTCTTACAGTGGCTATGACGGCGGCTATTAGTTATAAAATGCGTCCGCAATTTCCCAGTTTTTAATACTTTTCTTATGTTTTACAGCTCATGTCGACCAGCCATCAGCGCCGCCGGCTCCCTTTTTTAACAAACTTGTTTGGCCGCCACCAACAGTTAGTAAAAGAGAGCAAGACTTGGGCATGATGCCGCCTCCCGAATCCAGCATGGTGCCTTTGGCAACGCGCCGCCCTTCAATTAGTCTCTCGTCGAGTAACGAACTCAATTCACCACCCCACCACGTCCTAAAACAAGAATACATAGACGAGAACAGCCAAAACTCTCTCATTGATTCGATGGATTGCCATCAGGAGCGCTTCAGGCACATATCCGAAAGTAGCTTAGACGTTCACCATGGAGACTCAAACATGTCAATGATTAACGAGAATTCGATGGACATGATGAACCACAACAGCATGATGAGCAACAATGAAAATTCCAACGAAGAACTGCTAATCAGGAGAAACTCAATGGACGTCAATTTGAGCAACTCTCAAATGTCGGTGATGAGCGAGAATTCTTCTGGCCGTCTCGTATTGACGCAACCGGCGTTAACACAAAGTTTTCTGGCCGCGACCCAACACAACTCGCCACCTACAGTTGAAGATTTGAAAGTAATGGATTTGCGCATGAAAATGCCAATGGCGACCGTAGCTGATCTCGTCAACAGTAACGCGCCATCTATGGCGACGTTGCAAAGCTTCGGGGTGACCGAGGCCTCCAACAGTCCGTTACCGGCACAAAGCGCTCAAAGCGTCGAAAACTTCCTAACTAACATCGAATCAAAAATCGTTAACAACATTCCAACAGAACTGCAATTAAAATCGTCCGATGTTGCCCACAAAATCAACGGAATCATCAACAACGAACAAAGTTTCTGCACCCCGAAACTGCTAAGTCCTCGCAATCTATTGACGACGACCACTTCCGGTTTGGGAACTGAACCGGTTTATTTGAGTTCGCAACGTCCGTATTTGTCGAGTACCACTCAAAACGAAGTCATCCACATGGTTGCGAAGAGCGAAGCCGCTGCTATAGGCGAACAAAATTTAAGCGAACAAACCACAACTACGATTAGTAGTATGCCAACAAATTTACAGAACAGTATTTCCATTGCAACAAACACGGACAGATTGGACGCTTTCGTTAATTCGACCGTCGAGTCTCACATTGGAAGTCCGACGAGATCTGAACCAACTAAAGATATTTTGTTGGCAAACAAACTTTTAGTGCCGACCACCACGAATGGTCAATCAGACGTGTTATGTCGCGACGTCATGTTAGCAGCCCCCAACTCACTGTTAGTACCGCCAATGATCAACACTAACATAACATCGCCAATTTTGGGACCAGACCTCAATCACGCCGCCCCCAATCTATCCCCGGAAGTAATTTTGAATTCTCAAATTTCTCCGAGTTTAATGTGCAGAAACAGCCAAGACTCCCTTCTTCCACCGTCGATTGCGACAACAGTTGAACCGACCGCCTTATCGCCGTCCGGCGGAATGACAACTTTACATTCCCCCATTTCGGTCACTAACGCTCTGACTATTGTAACGAGCGCCGAACCCGAGAATGTTGTGCTGTTGAAAGCCGCCGTCGACTTGTTGGAAACGCAAAAGAAACTGTCGGCACTCGACCAAAACTTGCCAACTAGCAAAAGTATAGACATCATGACCATCACGTCGACCACCAGTTCAAACGGCTTGCGTCAATTACAAGGGAACAATTACGTCACACCTCAATTCGGTGCCAATGCGGCCAACGATTTAATGTTGAAAACAACGATAGCCCAAGACAATAAGTCTGACTTTGTGATACCAGTGCCTGTGAAAGAAATGACTGGTCAAGATAAGAAAAACGAGGACAGGATGATCCCGCAGTCCTTCACTTCGTTGACGGAAAACGAACTGATCAACTTGATAAACCCCAGTTGTTTCGACCAAGGTAATAACAGTAACTATCACTAAAAGGCTTCTGTTGTATTCCAATCGTTCTTTCTCTTAATGTAGCACGAGTAGATGACTAAACGCTGAGTTGAAACGTGCGTAGAGTAGATGCGTAAACGGCACTTGTAGTAGTTTTTTTTTTTTTTCCTTCGGTATGTATTAGTGGACAAGTTGTATGAATCGCAGTATATGTAAGACGATTGTTTTGTAACTACATGTAACACTAACTTTTATTAGTCTTAACGTGTTAACACATCTATCATTGCATGGCTTCTTTTCTTAATTACGTCGCGTATTGTCCTAATTCATTTATTTTTTTCAGTATAAATTCATTGGTGGAGGCATCATTCATGTTCCGTACTCATTGCTGTGTAAAGTGTACTGTTTGCATTTAAAAGCTTGAAAACCGTGCTTTTTAATCTAACATCACTTTATACAGGCAACTGCTAATTTAAGTACAAGAAGATAATATGTAACGTTTACATATTCGTAAGGTTGCAGTCGATGTAATCGAGTATTATGATCCGATCGGATGTATGCAATTTTTGTAACTATTGACAAGTTGTGAAACATGCAACTGTGTATGTTTATTTCTTTTTTAATTTTGCTCAATTATAATAATTACTAGATGCTTTCTATTTATAACGATCGAGAGACTTAAACTAATTTATTTGATCTGCTAACACGAAAATTATTGTACGTCACTGTTAAGTTTTAGTTGTGTATTGTTTTGTTCCATCTTGGAATTTGATGAAGTTTTGTTTGAACATCAATGCAAATGTATATCAAAATGAATGAAATTTCATCACAGTGTTTTCCGTGAAAGCAAACTGTGCATTATTTATACTTGTGGAGTAATTTATTTCTAGTTTTAAATTGCCTACGGTTGTAATCACACCTCCCAACAGTTCATGATGTCGGACAAGTATAAATAATATTTATTGTATATTATATGTATAAAAAATTTGTATGACTATATGAAACCTATCAAAGTGTTATATGATTGTTACAAGGTGTATATTACAGAAAATATATATTGAATATTAATTTGCGCTTTACTATCAATCGCTGGAAAATTGATGTACAAATCGCTTGTATGGAGAATAATTCTCTATGTCAGACTAAACATTTTGAAAAAAGTTTCAATATCCTCAAATTAGCTCTTTGACAAACAGTTATAATTTTGTCTCCAAGTCTAATTGATTAGACAAAAGAAACTGTGTTTCATACTTTTTGCTTTTATGCAAAAAGTCTAGTAGATTTAAATCTGGAGACCGGAAAACCACAAAATAAGACCAAGACCGCCGATTTATTTCTGGATAAGTTTGGTCCAAATAATTTCTCACTCCTTTCCAGAACCAATAAATAAGGTGAATCAATTGACCCGCCGTACAAAGGGTTGGTAGGTACAGTAGATCGGAGTGGGTGTCAGGCAACCACTCAATTGAGGTGGCTAACCACTCTATTGAGACCTCGCGCCCCTGAATGTTTGCAGCACAATACACAGAAAAATTTAAAATTTGGCAGAAAAATTCAAACATTCAAAATTTAAATTTTCTTGCCAAATTTTGAATTTTTAAATTTTCCCGCCAAATTTGTACTTTTAAATTCTTCCGCCAAAATTTAAATTTTTCCCCCAAATTTTGAACTTTAAATTTTTCCGCCAATTCTTGAATTTTTAAATTTCCCCGCCAAATTTTGAACTTTTAAATTTTTTCCCCAAATTTTGAATTTTTTCGCCAAATTTTGTATCTTTGGATTTTTCCGCCAAATATTTAATCTTTACACTTTCCCGCCAAATTTTAAATTTTTAAATTTAACCGTTAAATTTTGAACTTTTAAATTTTTTCTCCAAATTTTGAATTTTTCCGCCAAATTTTGAATCTTTGAATTTTTCCGTCAAATATTTTATCTTTACACTTTTCCGCCAAATTTTGAATTTTTTTAAATTTCCCGCCAAATTTTGAATTCTTAAATTTTTCTGCCAAATTTTGAATTTTTAAATTTTCTTGTAAAATGTTGAACTTTCAAATTTTTTCCCCAAATTTTGAATTTTCCGCCAAATTTTGAATTTTTTTAATTTCCCGCCAAATTTTGAATTTTTAAATTTTCCCGCTAAATTTTGAATTTTTAAATTTTTCTGCCAAATTTTGAACTTTTAAATTTTTTTCCCAAAATTTGAATCTTTGGATTCTTCCGTCAAATATTTAATCTTTACACTTTTCCGCCAAATTTTGAATTTTTTTAAATTTCCCGCCAAATTTTGAATTTTTAAATTTTTCCGCCAAATTTTGAATTTTTAAATTTTCTTGTAAAATTTTGAACTTTCAAATTTTTTCCCCAAATTTTGAATTTTTCCGCCAAATTTTAAATTTTTTTAATTTCCCGCCAAATTTTGAATTTTTAAATTTTCCCGCTAAATTTTGAATTTTTAAATTTTTCTGCCAAATTTTGAACTTTTAAATTTTTTTCCCAAAATTTGAATCTTTGGATTCTTCCGTCAAATATTTAATCTTTAAACTTTTCCGCCAAATTTTAAATTTTTTTAAATTTTCTCGCCAAATTTTGAATTCTTAAATTTTTCCGCCAAATTTTGAATTTTTAAATTTTCTTGTAAAATGTTGAACTTTCAAATTTTTTCCCCAAATTTTGAATTTTTCCGCCAAATTTTAAATTTTTTTAATTTTCCGCCAAATTTTGAATTTTTAAATTTTCCTGCTAAATTTTGAATTTTTAAATTTTTCTGCCAAATTTTGAACTTTTAAATTTTTTTCCCAAAATTTGAATCTTTGGATTCTTCCGTCAAATATTTAATCTTTAAACTTTTCTGCCAAATTTTAAATTTTTTTAAATTTTCTCGCCAAATTTTGAATTCTTAAATTTTTCCGCCAAATTTTGAATTTTTAAATTTTCTTGTAAAATTTTAAACTTTCAAATTTTTTCCCCAAATTTTGAATTTTTCCGCCAAATTTTGAATTTTTTTAATTTCCCGCCAAATTTTGAATTTTTAAATTTTCTCGCTAAATTTTGAATTTTTAAAGTTTTCTGCCAAATTTTGAACTTTTAAATTTTTTTCCCAAAATTTGAATCTTTGGATTCTTCCGTCAAATATTTAATCTTTAAACTTTTCCGCCAAATTTTAAATTTTTTTAAATTTTCTCGCCAAATTTTGAATTTTTTCGACAAATTTTGTATCTTTGGATTTTTCCGCCAAATATTTAATCTTTACACTTTTCCGCCAAATTTTAAATTTTTAAATTTAACCGTTAAATTTTAAACTTTTAAATTTTTTCTCCAAATTTTGAATTTTTTCGCCAAATTTTGAATCTTTCGATTTTTCCGTCAAATATTTAATCTTTACACTTTTCCGCCAAATTTTGAATTTTTTTTAATTTCCCGCCAAATTTTGAATTTTTAAATTTTTTCGCCAAATTTTGAATTTTTAAATTTTCTTGTCAAATTTTGAACTTTCAAATTTTTTCCCCAAAATTTGAATCTTTGGATTCTTCCGTCAAATATTTAATCTTTACACTTTTCCGCCAAATTTTGAATTTTTAAATTTTCCCGCTAAATTTTGAATTTTTAAATTTTTCTGCCAAATTTTGAACTTTTAAATTTTTTTCCCAAAATTTGAATCTTTGGATTCTTCCGTCAAATATTTAATTTTTAAACTTTTTCGCCAAATTTTAAATTTTTTTAAATTTTCTCGCCAAATTTTGAATTTTTAAATTTTTCCGACAAATTTTGAATTTTTAAATTTTTCCTCAAAATTTTGAATTTTTAAATTTTTCCGACAAATTTTGAATCTTTGGATTTTTCCGCCAAATATTTAATCTTTACACTTTCCCCCCAAATTATGAATTTTTAAATTATCTCGCCAAATTTTGAATTTTTAAATTTTTCCGACAAATTTTGAATTTTTAAATTTTCCCGCCAAATTTTGTATCTTTGGATTTTTCCGCCAAATATTTAATCTTTACACTTTCCCGCCCAATTTTAAATTTAACCGTTAAATTTTGAACTTTTAAATTTTTTCTCCAAATTTTGAATCTTTGGATTTTTCCGCCAAATATTTAATCTTTACACTTTTCCGCCAAATTTTGTATTTTTAAATTTTCTTGTCAAATTTTGAACTTTCAAATTTTTTCCCCAAATTTTGAATTTTTTCGCCAAATTTTGAATTTTTTCAATTCCCCGCCGAATTTTGAATTTTTAAATTTTCCCGCTAAATTTTGAATTTTAAATTTTTCTGCCAAATTTTGAACCTTTAAATTTTTTTCCCAAAATTTGAATCTTTGGATTCTTCCGTCAAATATTTAATCTTTAAACTTTTCCGCCAAATTTTAAATTTTTTTAAATTTTCTCGCCAAATTTTGAATTTTTAAATTTTTCCGACAAATTTTGAATTTTTAAATTTTCCCGCCAAATTTTGAATTTTTAAATTTTCCCGCCAAATTTTGTATCTTTGGATTTTTCCGCCAAATATTTAATCTTTACACTTTCCCGCCCAATTTTAAATTTAACCGTTAAATTTTGAACTTTTAAATTTTTTCTCCAAATTTTGAATCTTTGGATTTTTCCGCCAAATACTTAATCTTTACACTTTTCCGCCAAATTTTGTATTTTTAAATTTTCTTGTCAAATTTTGAACTTTCAAATTTTTTCCCCAAATTTTGAATTTTTTCGCCAAATTTTGAATTTTTTCAATTTCCCGCCGAATTTTGAATTTTTAAATTTTCCCGCTAAATTTTGAATTTTAAATTTTTCTGCCAAATTTTGAACCTTTAAATTTTTTTCCCAAAATTTGAATCTTTGGATTCTTCCGTCAAATATTTAATCTTTAAAATTTTCCGCCAAATTTTAAATTTTTTTAAATTTTCTCTCCAAATTTTGAATTTTTAAATTTTTCCGACAAATTTTGAATTTTTAAATTTTTCCTCCAAATTTTGAATTTTTAAATTTTTTCCCCAAATTTTGAATCTTTGAATTTTTCCGCCAAATATTTAATCTTTACACTTTCCCCCCAAATTATGAATTTTTAAATTTTCTCGCCAAATTTTGAATTTTTAAATTTTTCCGACAAATTTTGAATTTTTAAATTTTCACGCCAAATTTTGAATTTTTAAATTTTTTCCCCAAATTTTGAATCTTTGGATTTTTCCGCCAAATATTTAATCTTTACACTTTTCCCCCAAATTTTGAATTTTTAAATTTTCTTGCGAAATTTTTAACTTTTAAATTTTTTCCCCAAATTTTGAATTTTCCCGCCAAATTTTGAATCTTTGGATTTTTCCGCCAAATATTTAATCTTTACACTTTCCCCCCAAATTTAAAATTTTTAAATTTTCTTGCCAAATTTTGTATTTTTACTACTGAACAAAATAGTGACTGCAGTTCTTTTAGCGGGATGACATCTTGGTTCCATTAAGCAGCAATTCTTTCAGAATCGCCCGGTGCTTCCACCAACTTCTACAACTTTGGCACATTGTTTCAACTCCCCAAAAATTTCTTTTACAAGAGAAAAAGCAAAATTTGAACATCAAAAAGCTGCAGTTGACTTGAAGTAGAGTAGGCGTTGCTTTGAACCGTGAACAAACTCGTTTTCCACAAAAATTACTTGTCACCATGAGCAACTTCAAAGACAGAAATATCCTCAAAAAATCCGCATCTACCAACAAAATTGGCGTCCTAAATTTATTGAATCTTTCGCTTCGCGAGGCGAAATCTTACGCGGGAGCAATGGCAGAGTCAAAATGTTATGACCCTCTAGCAACTCAAAGACGCCAGGTGCCGTTCTAAAGTGAGCCTATTGCAATTAATCGTCAGTTGATTTTAGAACAACGAAGAAGCCTGTTTGGAGCTCTTCAGCAAGGACCACGACATCGCCAGCGACAAAAACTCAATTGCAACTAAAGACAGTTGCACGCAAGAAGTATTTTACGTCAACGAGGAACTATTGAGTTACAAAGGAACGACTTACACCACAAACGACATCGCTTGGTCTTGGAAAAAGGACTGCAGGATGTGGCTATGGAAAAACAACGAGGATTTCAAGAAAAATCGATCAGTCGCTGAATTCAAAACTAAAACATAAAAGACTATCAACGATTTTATTTATACAAAAATAAAGTTCTACTGACAACTTTCTGTTTGTTCTGTCGGTAACGCGTTTTCTCCGCATTCAAACCTGCGAAAATCAACAACTTCCAATTGGTACTCATCGAGAATTTCCTTAACAGTGACACTGTCATCTAACAAAAATTCTTGATGAATCAAACAAACTTCATCCTCTTTTTCTTTAGCCGGTTCATCTTTTAAATCCCCAACTCTTTGGGGATTCATCCCGACAATATGCTGACAAAGTTCCTTACTGATTTTATCAACGTCACCATCATTCGAAGCGAACGACTTCAACGCTACCAGCCCCGCAACTCGTCCCAAAAGAACATTATTATTTTCACCACCAGAAGGATGTGCATAACCAGCTAAACGTACCCCGTTTTCAGCTTTAAAACATAGCGCTCTTCGCAACGAAGCGTTCTCCCCAACAGTTCCAATCATCAAAGCTAAATGGTCGGCGAGGGACTTGCCATCGCTTGCTTGAAGATTCTTCAGCTGCTCAGCGTCCAGACATACCTAAACTATGATTATGCAATAATTGTCTAACCAAAGTTTTAACGATATTACCTTTGTTATTGGTCCTTTAGCATCCGGTTGTCGTTGGGTGAAATTCAGGCAACTAGTGGCGGCTTCATTGACAATTTTTTGAAACTCATTGTTTCTGGCGACAAAATCAGTTTCGCAATTAACTTCAACTAAAGCCGCGTTTCGGTCGTTGATGGCGACAGCTATTAATCCCTGGGTAGTTTGTCGGCCTTCCAGTTTCGTCGCTTTAGACCAACCTAAAGCTTGAGCTTGCTGCTTCAACCATTTTTCGGCCTGCCAAAGAATTGTTAGCGCAACAATAGATTTGGGTTGTTGAAAATACCTGCGATAAGTCATTATCGTGTAGTTCTAGAGCTTTTTTGCAGTTTGCGAAAGTGTATCCGGTTTTCTTTCTGAGGGTGGCGAGGTGGGACTTCTCAGCTGCTGTACATGTTCGATGCAGATGCAGGAAGCGACATATCGCTTTGGCGTACATCTGCAAGACAGGAAATAGTTTCATTACGTTAAATTTATCGATTAAACGCGAAATAGTTGAGTTTTAGGCTTTATGTTGCTATGACGAGTAAACAAATAATTATTGTTTGACGGTTTTGGGTGATTTCCTGGATCTTTCGCAACGCAACTGAAAATTGGTGAAATAGTTCCAGATTCAATTATAATTAACATGTTAGCTGGGCGAGCGTGAAACGTAAGAAAATTCTTACCATTTTTGTTGTTATTTGCACGATTTCAGCTTTTCTAACCAACCTAACCTCAAAATCGGCGTTTGAAAATGTCAGTGACAGATCGAATCTGTCATCTGTCAGTGTCAACCAACCATCGGAGCACGGTTCACAACCAATTGCATAAACAATGCCCAAAGGTCATGCTTACCTACATGGGCTTTTGGCTTTATATTATGTAATTACGCTTTTGTAAAACTCACTAATATTATTGTTAAATGCGGTAATAATTATATAATTTTAGTTCTTCCTCAATTTACCGATAAATTTTTTGATGAAAATGTCAAAAAAGACAAATATATACTTTCCTTTCGGAAATACTTTTTTACAAATGTCTTAGGAAAAAGAAAGGCATAGGTAAAGATGAGGAGGATAGGCAAACTCAAACTGAAATTCCTAAATTAATAATAGTCCTCCTCAGAGGTCCTGCTATTAAGAAAACTGTTGGGAAATTTGTAATTTATGATTCCCAATGATATCTTTAAGATGAGTCTTAATTAGGGCTTGGAATAATATTCGAATTATTCGAATATTCGAATTGACGAACACGTAAAATTCGAATACGAGCAAATTCAATTATTCGAATATTCGAATAACTATTCGAATATTCGAATTATTCGAATAACTATTCGAATATTCGAATTATTCGAATAACTATTCGAATATTCGAATATTCGAATAGTCATTCGAATAGACTATGTATTCGAATAACTATTCAAATAATCAGAATATTCAAATGACTATTCGAATTATAGAATTATATATACGTATTACTAATAAATTAATGAACAATTGCACGTCGAACTGTAAGTAATTTAAACTTTTGAACTTTGCTTTATATTTATTGCGTTGTCACTTAATACTTATAAAAGAAATGATGCGGGAGAAGAATAATAACATTAATCCTCAAGAGAAAAAATTTAAAAATCTCTGTTTTTGCAAAGGCGTGCGAAACAAGTAATATAAGAAAGGTAGCCAATAGCAGCATTTTATTTATCCCGCGCAGATGAATTAAATAAATACTTTTTTTGACACGTAACTAAACAAAACACAATGAAACATAATGAGTAATTACTACATTATTTTTCATTGTGTTTTTTTTAGTTACCTAAAAGACTTTACTACATAATACTTTTGTATTCATTCATTTTGTAGTCATTCGAATATTTGAATAATTCGAATAGTCATTCGAATATTCGAATAATTCGAATATTCGAATGACTATTCAAATAATTCGAATATTCGAATAAATATTCAAATGACTATTCGAATACCAAAATTCAAAAAAGTCCCAGCCCTAGTCTTAATGCTCTTTTTAAAATTTTAAAACTATGTCTTGAATGCTTAAGTTTGACAAAATCTGCTTATAATATTCCATCCCTCCTGAGTACTTTTTTATATTTATCAATCAGCTTTAGGTAGGTAGGTAAGTACTACCCCCGCCATATTAATCTGAACACCTTGAAAATAGCTGTGTGAGTAAAGCTGTTACTGCGCAATGTTAGAAACCGTAAAACCGCCAGTAAATTATGAAAGTAATGCTTTAAGTCCAATAATCAGATTATAAATTGAGATGGGACCGCTGCTAGGCTAGGAGCAGGCGGCTGGCTACCTACCCGCAATAATAAGCGGGCATAATTGGTATATTATTAGGGGTTGTCATAAAACTGACGAACCCCCGGCTGAAGCCCGTTGCAATCTAACAAAAATTTGGTAAAATCTGCTTCTCAGTTTGAGCGTCGTTCAGATTAATATGGCGGGAGTAGTAGGTACTTCTTAGGTACTTTTCCTTATTCTGTTGAAAATCTAATTTTGCTTCAAGTTTTGTCGTAGGTATCTCAACACATATTTTATCTTTAGCATTGGTCTACAACCTCTTGTGTGGTTTGCAGTTTGCTTTCATATTTCTATTAGCCATTCTTGGACCAAAATATTCACCTAAAATGACTCTTACCTAACCGACATCTGACTTTTTTCGTATTTTGTAACCAGAGTGCTTGAGTTACCTAATATAAACTTGCAAATTTTTTCCCTTTTTTTGTACTCCGTCAATTCTTTAGTCAAGTGGTGGAATGGCGTCCAGGAAGTGGGATGTTGAACGTGATCGGTTGCTCAAGAAAATTGCCGAAAAGAGGGCCAAGCTCGAGGCGCGTGGCGACTTGAACATAAAGGTTCCCAGATTAACGCTGCCTTCTGATTACAACATCCAAGACCGGTCAATATTCACGTTACCCACCGAAATCCTCAAACCAATAGTCGCTTCGTCTTATCCAAAATACCGGAAAAAACTAGCTGCTCAGAAACAAAAAGGTTTTCATTTTCTGCAAATTTTTCGTCAATAACTTTTCGGTTTTAGCTGAAGAGCAACGCAATAAATTAAAATCTTACACCGCATTAAGGAAGCAAAGGGAGGAATTTAGGAAGAGACTAGTGGACTTAATAACAGGAGTTTCAAATGAAGACATGGATGTCGATGATGACGAAATACCGTCAGCTGCCGAAAGGGAGATCTTGCGTTACTACTACTACATCAATCACGGCGTCGATACTATTCACGTGGCACCTTTAGATAAGAAAGTTTTGAATCGAGTAAAGTTTTTTTTTTAATGACGAAAAAATGAAAATTTTGTCTTAGGTTTTAGTTCTAGTCCCAAAAAGGCTCATGAAATGGCAAGAAACTTTGGCTCAATCCATCGAAGACATGAAAGACGACTTTATGCTGGCCGTAAAAAAAGCTATTGTCGATTTTGTTCTTCAAGATCCTGCTTCTGTTTTACCTGTAGCAGAGAAGGAATCGCCACTCAAGAAAGAGTTGAGCGAGTTAAGTCTTCATTTCAGACCCATGTACAACGTGGCTAAAGCCAAATTAGAACGTAATCTACACGTTATCAACCCTTGTTTGTCTGTACTTTTAGACTTGTGGTACACTAAATTTAGGTAATGTTGACTACTCTAAAGTTTTAAAAATTACTCAAATTGATTTAGAAAACTGCGCGTGGTTAACGTACAACAACTGCTCACTCACGAAGGCGCCTTCGACTTGAACGATTTTAAATACACTCTGAACAAACACATGGAGAACTGCAAAATTATTTTGACCAACGAATATTACGCCAGCGTCACCGACATTTTCTTACAAGGAAACAAGAAGAATATGCTTCCAAATCCCGAGAAGCCCAGGAGGATGAAGTCTTTTTACAACGCGGTGGCGACGATTATGACGTACCAGTTGCAAAATCTTTGCTTAAAATCCCTCTACGATTACTTCATTTACATCACGGACATTAAGGTCTTTATCGAAATTCCAAAATGTTCTTCTAGTGACGGTAACAGTTTCAGCAGTATTCGAACAAAGGGTTCCAAATACAACTTTTGCACAAAGTGAACATTTTGGTGTTTGAGCCGCCGTTTAAGAACTTTTCCGAGGTCTTGATCGGCGCTATAGACCTGATCATAGAGACAGTTATGGCGGTTCCAAGATTAGAGACCCAACTCTACTTGGACATGGGAGAACCAATTTTCCTCAAGGTAACATTTGAACTGTTGCTAACAACACCGGTCAAAATGGTTTCTATGCCAATGCATCCATCATGATCGCAACTAGATCTTCCATAGCTCCTATATGGAAGACCATAGAGTCAGTATGATTGAGATTGCAACTAGATCTTCCATAGTATCTATCTGGAAGATCATAGAGTCAGTATGATTGATTGGAGTCTATTGGAAAAGGCCTAATAAGTGTTTAAGTTGATTTAGGAATAACAACAATAGTTATTATGACTTTAGCCCAACATTCCCGAGAAAACTGTCAGTGAATACAAGGAGAAGATTAAGGCTCTACTGGAAGATCAGCGGATCGGGCCGGAACTGCGGGTTCAAGATTTCGATGAATACATGCCGCTGATTAACGGAGAAGTGCTTCGTCATTACCCAAAACTGAAAAATTAAAAACAAATTTTTTTTAGGATAAAGAACAAATGGATATCTTCTTAGTAGAACGGCGTCCTTTAGAAGAGTTTGTAGAAAGAATTCTTTACTACAAACAAGTAGCTGACGAGATTCCTTTGGTTAAAGAACACGTCATCACCATGGAAATGTACGATATAAACCGAACCGAAATGATTGCAGCTCTGGTCGACGCTGCTGAAACCTTCAAGGACACCTTAGTTCAAAGGTGCATCAAGGACTACCAAGCTAACTGTAAAATGTAAGTTTTGTTAGTTTCACAATTTTTGCTACCAAATCCCGATTAGTTTAGGTGAAGAATACCAGGCCATCTCCGAGAAGGTCCTGAAGGTTCCTGGAAACACAGCCGAATTGATGGATTTGATGAAATACGCGACGGAAGTTGAAAGAGCGATTCTTCCCGAAATGGAAGAACGCCTCAGAATCGACGTTCTCAAATACATATTGTTCCTGGCAGACCACGTGATCTTCACCCCTGTAGAAATGAAACAAAACAACACCACGTTCTTGTGGTATTTACGCATGCAGCAAGTTTTGGAGGACAACCGAAAACTGGTCGATGTGAAAATGGAGGAGTTTCAAGCTTCTTTGGCGTCAAGAATTCGAAAGTTTGTCGAGGATCTCGAATTATACGCGAAAATGGTGGACGAGTTACAATACAACGGCAATGTCGACGACTTGACTCGATACCACAAGAAAGCCACGCAACTCGATAATCGATTGATAACGGCGATGGAAAGAATCGATTCCTTCAACGAAGAGGAAACCGCTTACGGTTTTGAATTGTCCCAATACGCCCTCAGGAAGCAAACGCACGATAAACTTGCTCCGTACAAAAAACTGTACGACAACTCGATGGAGTTTTTGACCAAGTACGATTTGTGGATGAAATCAAAAGTGGGATCCTACGATCCCGAAGTGATCGAAAATGATGTTGGACAGTGCTACAGAAATGTTTACAAACTCGAGAAAGTTTTCTCAGATAGACCTGCCACTCATGAACTGGCCAATACCGTATTTAATTCTCTCTCGATAGTTTGTTGATGAGTGACTAAAAGTTAATTGTAGGTTCGTTTGCAAATAGAAGAATTTAAGGAACATATGCCGATCATTCAAACGTTGGGAAATCCTGGAATGAAAGATCGGCACTGGGAAAAAGTTTCGGAAATTGTCGGCTTTCCCATCACTGTTGATGACGATCTTACCCTGGAGAAGATTATCGATTATGGCTTAGATGAGTACATCGATAAGTTTGAAAGTATTTCAGAAGCCGCAACCAAAGAAAATAATTTGGAGAAGAACATGGCCAAGATGAAGTTTGAATGGCAAGACATCGAGTTTGTGATTTTGATCTACAGGTAACTTTATCGGTTGAATTATTGATAACAATTAATACCGTGATAATTGCAGAGATACCGGAACTTATATATTATCATCTGTTGACGATATCCAAGTCTTACTAGACGACCATATAGTTAAGACACAAACCATGAAGAATTCTCCCTACATCAAACCTTTTGAGAAGGAAATTTTGTAATTACAAACACTTTTGGGTAGCTATAACTAACTGTCTCTTGTCGATTCCAGAGAATGGGAGGCAAAGTTGACGCTTCTCCAGGAAATTCTAGACGAATGGTTGAAGGTCCAAGCAACCTGGATGTATCTCGAACCCATATTTAGTTCACCCGATATTCAGCAACAGATGCCCGAGGAAGGCAGAAGATTCAGCGCCGTCGATAAGGTGGAAGAACTATTTTCAACCCCCAAATTGATTTATTGATGAGATTTTGGTAGATCTGGCGAGACTTGATGAAAACGGTGTTTGGCGATCCCAAAGTGCTGGTGGTCGTTGAAATCGACAAAATGCTGGAACGTTTAAAAAAATGCAACAACCTCCTCGAAATGATCCAGAGAGGTTTGAACGACTACTTAGAGAAGAAGCGACTTTACTTCCCCAGATTCTTCTTCTTGTCCAATGACGAATTGCTGGAAATTTTGTCAGAAACCAAAGACCCCACAAGGTAGTTAGCGCAAGTTTTTGACAAAACTACCCTAAAAATTTTAGGGTGCAACCTCACTTGAAAAAATGCTTCGAAGGCATCGCCAAACTGACATTTACTGAAGATTTGGACGTCACAGAAATGAAGTCGAGTGAGGGCGAAATTGTGCCTTTAGTTGACGTCATCCAAACTAGTTTAGCTCGTGGTCAAGTGGAGAAGTGGTTGGCGGAACTGGAAATTGACATGAAGAAGTCCGTGCACAACATGGTGAAACATGCTCTAGAAGACTACACCAAGCACGTCAGAGATCATTGGGTGCTTCAATGGCCCGGACAAACTGTGAGTTCCAACTTTATTTACGGCAAAGTCATAAAGTTTCTGGGTTTAGATACAATGCGTGGCCATGGCTTACTGGACAACGGAAGTACATGCTGCTATCGAAACAAGCATTGAAGCTCTTCAAAATTACTTGATCAAGTGCAATAATCAAATTGGGAAAATTGTTGATCTCGTTCGAGGAAAACTTAATGCTCAAAATCGAATTACTTTAGGTACTTCCTGCTCAAAGCTAAGTTTTTTTTAAAAGTAACAACTTTATGTTCCAGGAGCGTTAGTAGTGCTTGATGTTCATGCGAGAGATACTTTGGCTGAAATTGTCCAAGCTAATGTGAGATTTGTTACTGACTTCAAATGGTTGTGCCAACTCCGTTACTATTGGGAGGTAATTGTACAAGCTTCTGTTGGAGGTTTGCTACCATCAAAACTTCTTTTAGGAGAATCAAATGCAAACGTCCATGATCAATTCGACTTTGAAATATGGCTACGAATATTTAGGAAACACCACCAGACTAGTAGTGACACCTTTAACTGATCGATGCTACCGTACCCTATTTGGTGCCCTGCATCTCCATTTGGGTTTGTATTGCAGTCCTTCCAACAGTTTCGTTGTACTTTTAATGGATTTTTTACCTGTTAGTGAAATAAAAATTATTGCCATTTAGGTGGAGCTCCTGAAGGTCCTGCAGGAACTGGAAAGACGGAAACCACCAAAGATCTAGCGAAAGCGGTCGCCAAACAGTGTGTGGTGTTCAATTGTTCAGATGGTCTGGATTACCTAGCCTTAGGAAAATTCTTTAAGGTGAAACTTTTGTTTTTTTCTTTGGTGGGTGCAACTGGTGATTTTTACGTTAGGGTTTGGCGTCTTGCGGTGCTTGGTCTTGTTTCGACGAGTTCAACCGGATCGACCTGGAAGTGTTGTCCGTGGTCGCCCAACAGATCCTCACCATCCAGAGAGGGATCAATTCCGGAAACGAGAAACTCTTCTTCGAGGGTACCGAACTGAACCTCGATCCAACTTGCGCCGTTTTCATCACGATGAATCCGGGTTACGCTGGAAGATCAGAATTACCCGATAACTTGAAGGCGCTCTTCAGATCGGTCGCGATGATGGTACCGGATTACGCTTTGATATCAGAAATTGAACTCTACGCCGTCGGGTTCTTAACCGCCAAACCTTTAGCTGTTAAAATCGTCGCCACCTATCGCCTCTGTTCAGAACAACTATCGTCACAATGCCACTACGATTACGGTAACAATTTTAAAATTTTTGAAAAATTTTAGAAAATCTTAATTGTAGGGATGAGAGCTGTAAAATCTGTGCTGAGAGCTGCCGGTGCCTTAAAGTTACGATACCCGGACGAAAAGGAAGACATTCTAGTTCTGAGGTCAATCAAAGATGTTAACTTGGCGAAATTCTTGATTCAAGACGTGCCGCTCTTCCACGTAACTCTAGCAACATTTTTTGACGCGATAAATAATTGCGGAATTTTAGGGGATAACTTCCGATTTGTTCCCGGGGGTTAATTTACCGGAACCCGATTACGCTATTTTAGACCGAGCAATAGAAGATGCCTGTAAGGCTAACAACATCCAAAACACTCCGTTTTTCCTGGAAAAGGTCCAACAATTGTTCGAAATGATTATAGTGAGACACGGCTTGATGATTGTGGGATTGCCATTTGGTGGCAAAACCACTTCTTATCGAATCCTGGCGGAAGCTTTGGCTTTAGTTGAAGAAAGGGTGCGTTTTGTTTTGGTGATAATTTTAAATTTAGTGGGGGTTTTTAGGGCGGTATGGACGAGCACAAGGCTGTTTATACCATAATGAACCCAAAGTCCATCACGATGGGGCAACTGTACGGCCAATTCGATCCGGTTTCCCACGAATGGTCCGATGGAATTTTGGCAATTAGTTTTCGTCAATTCGCCATGTCCTCAAATGAAGACAGGTTTTTGATTTTTTCAATTAAGGTTTTCAATTTTTATCAATTTTTGCAGGAAATGGTTAATTTTTGATGGCCCGGTTGACGCCGTTTGGATCGAGAACATGAACACTGTTTTAGATGACAATAAAAAACTTTGCTTGATGTCGGGGGAAATTATCCAGTTGGCCAACACAACGAATCTAATTTTTGAACCAATGGATCTAGAAGTGGCCTCACCAGCTACCGTATACGTTTCAATTTTCGATAACCCCGTCCTAAACAATTTTTTTAGGTATCGAGGTGTGGGATGATTTATATGGAACCAGTTTCACTAGGATGGGAACCACTTTTGGTTTCTTGGCTCAACACTTTACCCTCTTTCATCAACAACGATTTCTATAAAACAATGATCAAGGGTTTGTTTGTTCGATTCTGCAACCCGCTGTTGTGGTTGATCAGAAAAGGGGGAATTAGGGTGAGTTTTATGGAGTTATGGCCCGGAAATGTCTTGATCGGTTTTAGGAAATTGCAACTACTTCTGACGCTAATCTCTTGAGGGCTACTATGAACTTATTTGATTGTTTCATGGACGATTTCCATGACGAGAAGTACAAGGAGCAAATAACTGATCTTGACGTTAGAGCTCAAATTGAAGGCTCGTTCTTTTTTTCCTGCATTTGGTCAATGGGCGGTACTCTGGATGGGAAAAGTAGGGCCAGATTTAATCTGATGTTTAGGGGGCTTTTGGACAGAGAATTTCCTGAGAAAATTCGAGATGAACTCGACGTACCGTTTGAAATAGCCAAGCCTGAGAAGCAGTACATTTTCTCAATTCCGATTGGAGAAACAGTTTTCGATTATCGCTACATCAAGGAAGTAAGTCAACCTCTACAGATGACGTTTTTTTATTATCAATCTATATTGGGTGCTCCATTATACCTAGGTACATACATACGGAAATAACTTGAAAGTAGTATAAGATGGGGGGTTCTGTCCCAGAGGAGGAGGAGGATCAGGAGCAGGTTGACTTTTGTATATTGTGTTGCCTACCAGTTTGCTCAACTTACTATTTTTAACGTTCTAAACAACTTTAAACAACTTCTAAACCACTTTAAACAAAGGTGTTTAGAACATGTTTAAAGTTGTTTAGAACCTGTGTAAAGTTGTTTAGAACATGAAAAATAGTAAGTTGAGCAAACTGGTAGGCAACACAATATACCAAAGTCAACCTGGTTCTGATCCTCCTCCTCTGGGACAGCCCCCCCATCTTGTACTACTCTTGAAGAGTTATATTTAGTTAAATCAAATTAAATTTTAAAATTTTGTGACATTTTGATTAACATCGAAGGTTCGAAATAGGTGCCGTCTTGTCTAAAATATTTATTATTTTAATTTCAATGATTTTATTTATCAATTTTTTCTAATAAATTACATATTTTTTTTAATAAAATATTATTAGCTTCACCATTCATTAACTTTTTGGCAGTTTATAGCATATCGTTGAACTTGAACTTTTTGACATAGGTATTTATAGACTCTTTTTGAGATGTTCCAACTTTTTAAAAAACTAAAGACTTATTGGAAAAATTAGAATTAAGTTTAGAAAGTGGTAATTGGTTTCCCCGAGACCTTTTACAAGAACATTTTCATATTTATGTTTTAATTGTTTTAAAGCTCTGTCTGTTCAGATTCTTCCTGAGTCAGTTCCGAAAGAAACGATTTTCTTCTTGTGGTACAATAGGTACCTATTGTAATTTAATATTTAATTTCCAAATTAGATTTTTATGCTTTAATACTTTTGCTCTTCTGATCGTTCTTTTACTCAGTGGTGGTTTCTTTAGCTTGGCTTGATCCTGGCAATTTTTTATGTGGGTTGTTCTCTTCAAGGGTAAAGGAAAGTGGAAGTTATGGTCGGATGAGTTAGCGTCCGCTCCTCCAATCCCAAGGGACATTCCTGTAAACCAGATCATCGTACCCACAGTAGAAACTATACGAAACATTGCTATCATGCAGTTACTGATTCAGCACCAGAAGGCTATGATGATTATAGGTCCAACTGGGACTGGCAAATCATGTTATGTTACAGTAATTGTTTCAAAAATAAAGTAGAATGAGAATGATTTGGTGAGTTTTAGGACTTTTTGCTTAAGAAGAACGATACAAACACATACAAGCCTGTTTTCATCAACTTCTCTGCCCAGACCACCGCAAATCAGACCCAGGATATAATAATGGCGAAACTGGATAAAAGGAGAAAAGGTACAATTTTTCGTAAAAATCACTATAAATCAAGAAGGAAGCTATTCTCTTATTTGTCTTTTCTTCTTTAATCAACTGTATTTGATTTTCTTTTCTATTTTAATTATTTTCAACTTCATTCTCTAAGTAAAAGTTTTTTTTTTTTAGGGGTGTTTGGCCCCCCTGTTGGCAAGCGGTGCGTTATTTTTGTGGATGACGTCAACATGCCTGTTAAGGAAACCTACGGAGCTCAACCCCCGATTGAGCTTTTACGGCAATGGTTCGATCATGAGATTTGGTACGACAGGAAGGAAATCGTGCCGTTGAAGCTGGTCGATATTCAGGTAACTCTCGTTGTTAATTTTGCGACTTACAATTAAATTTGGATTGGGCAGTTTATGTGCGCGATGTGTCCTCCTGGGGGCGGCGGTAACACCATCACTCCTCGATTTTCGCGTCATTTCAACCACCTCTGCATCGACGAGTTCGAGGAAAACATCTTGATTAACATTTTCAGCAAAATAATGTTGTGGCATCTGGACACTAGGTGCGAAAGGAAATCTTAAAATAAAATTTTTATTTTTAATATTACGCTGCAGGGGTTTTGCTAAGGAATTCGACCCCTGCATCCAAGAGATCGTGGCAGCCACCCTGGACATTTACAAGTTGGCCCGAACTAATCTGCTGCCGACCCCGACAAAATCTCATTACTTGTTCAATTTGAGGGATTTCTCCAAAGTTATCCAGGTGAAGTTTGACGGAGTGATAGCGGCGAGTTATTTGTTGCCAACTTTAGGGCGTGTTGCTGTCGGTGCCCGAAGCCATGGAGGATTTGTTGGCGATGAAACGTTTGTGGGTTCATGAAGTGTTGAGGGTGTACTACGACAGATTAGTCGACGACTCGGACAGATCTTGGATAATCACCGCTTTGAGAGACGTCTGCACCGAAACTCTCGAAGAGGATTTCAACGAGATGTTCAAGAGACTTGCCACGTCGGACTCTGTTGATGTAACCGGGAATTATCCCTGTCGTTGCGTCATTGATCTAGTTGTTTCTAGATCGGGGAAACGGAACTGCGAAATTTGGTCTATTGCGATTTCGCAAATCCCAAGGCGGATCAGAGACATTACATCGAAGTGCTCGATTTGGAACAGTTGCGAGACATCGTCGAAGGATACTTGAACGAGTTCAACAACATGACCAAAAAACCAATGAATCTAGTTCTTTTCAGGCAATTATTTTCAAAAAAATTTCTTTAGTTAGTTCCGAAATTTTAGGTTTGCCATTGAGCACCTGTCGAGGTTGTGCAGAATTTTGAAGCAGCCGAGGAGCCACGGTCTCTGCGTCGGGGTCGGAGGGTCCGGTCGGCAATCCTTGACGCGTTTAGCCGCTCACATTTCGGAATACGAGCTTTTCCAGGTGGAAATCACCAGATCGTACGGTATCAACGAATGGAGGGAGGACGTTAAAGGAATATTACGTAAAGCCAGCGCGACCGATCAACACGGCGTTTTCCTCTTCACCGATTCCCAAATCAAAGAAGAAGGATTCCTGGAAGACATCAGCAACTTGATGAATTCCGGAGAAGTCCCCAACTTGTTTACTGGCGAAGAGCGCGTCGAGTTGTGCGAAAAAATGCGCCAATTGGACAGACAAAGGGATAAATCTATGCAAACCGACGGCAGTCCGGTGGCTTTGTTCAACTTCTTCGTGCAAATTGTCAAGGAACAGTTGCACGTAGTTCTGGCGATGAGTCCCATCGGGGACAGCTTCAGGAACAGAATAAGAAAATTTCCGGCTATCGTCAATTGTTGCACCATCGACTGGTTTCAGGTGAGAACTTTACCGGCGTCGTTCCAAAGTAATGATATTGGTTGAAGGCGTGGCCCGAAGACGCCCTCTTGGCCGTCGCCACGCGCTTTTTGGGCGAAATCGAACTGGAAACTAGGGAAAGGGACGTATGCATAGACATGTGCCAATTGTTCCACACCTCCACGCAAACGCTCTCAGCTGAATTCTACACTCGTCTGCAGAGGCACAACTACGTCACGCCGACCTCCTACCTGGAGATGATCAGCACCTTCAAGGCGTTCTTGAACAGGAAACGAGAGTAACAACCACAATAATAGTGGCTGAGATAATATGTCATTGTAGTATTTTGAACTTTGAGCACCATCTATGAGTAGGTATTAGAACCCCAATTTCCTGGTCGAGAAGCTCTCAACTTTTACTACTTTTTAAAATTTCTAAAAATCAATGAAGATATCTTTTACAACATCTAAACCTTTAAATTTTAAGAAGAAAAAATTTACTTAATAATGCAAGAAGACTCTACTAATTAAAAAAAAATTGTTAGTAACGTTAGAAGTCTCATGGATGCAACTCAGTTTTTTAACAATTTGTGTCTTCATAATGGCAAATTTTCCCGCTGCAGTTGAATGACTAGAGCTAATTTGGCAATACTTGCAGGGAGATCTTGCAAGGCAAGAAGAGATACGAAGTGGGTTTGGAGAAACTGGAACACGCCGGCTCCCAGGTGTCCGTAATGCAGTCCGCGCTGGAAGCTCTTCAGCCCCAGTTGGTGGTGGCAGCTGGTAAAGTTTCCGAGACCATGAAAAAAGTGGAAGCCGAGTCCGCAGAGGCCGCCGAAGTAGAAAAAGTTGTAATGGCCGACGAGGAAGTGGCCAACCAACAAGCCCAAGCGGCGCAACTGATTAAAGACGATTGCGATGCCAACTTAGCCGAAGCGTTGCCAATTTTAAACTCGGCTTTGGCCGCACTGAACACTTTAACTCCCGCAGATATAACTATAGTAAAAACCATGAAAAGTCCACCCAAAGGTGTCAAACTCGTCATGGAAGCTGTCTGCATTTTGAAAGTACTGCCAACAATTTTCTCGACTCTTTCTTAATCCTCAAACGATTCCAGGACATCAAACCCGACAAACTTCCAGCACCTAGCGGAATCGGCACCTACGAGGACTATTGGGGTCCATCAAAGAAACTTTTAGGCGACATGAAATTTCTCGAAAACTTGATCAATTTCGACAAAGACAACATTCCGCCCAAAGTTATGCAGAAATTGGCACAGACCATTCTGAACGACGAAAACTTTGATCCGGACAAAATCAAAACTGCGTCCACTGCAGCTGAAGGTATTGGGAAATTTTTCGATGCGTCTTTTTAATTTTCAATTCTTCAGGGTTGTGCAAATGGGTGATTGCCATTTCTAAATATGACAAAGTGGCGAAAGTTGTGGCACCGAAAAAGTTGGCTCTAGCTGCCGCCGAAGCTGAATTTCAAACCGCCATGGATGCTCTAGAAATAAAACGACAACTTTTGAGGGAAGCTCGGGAGAAAGTGGCGAAACTCGAAGCGGCTCTGGATGCCGAAAACAAAAAGTTTCAAGGCCTCAACGACGAGGTCAACCTTTGCACTTTAAAGTTGCAAAGGGCCGAAGAACTGATAGGAGGTTTGGGTGGTGAAAAGAACAGGTGGATGGCAACTGCCAAAAATTTGGGAGAAAAATATTATATGTTAACAGGTGATTTTTCGTTATTTTCTCAAATTTTGAGTCTATTCTTCATTTTTTTGTAGGTGACGTTCTGGTTGCTGCTGGTGTAGTAGCATATTTAGGACCGTTCACGATGCAGTTTAGAACAAAACAAATCGAGGAATGGCTAATGGCGCTTCGAGGGTACAAAATAGTTTGTTCTGGCGATTTCCAATTAACTGCCATTTTGGGCGAAGCCGTGGAGATTAGACAATGGAATATTTTTGGGTTACCCACTGACACTTTTAGCGTGGATAATGCTATTATAATCAAGTAGGTTTGTGTAGTTTTGTAAACGTGACTCTAAGAGTTTTTGCAGAAATGCACGAAGATATGCATTAATGATAGATCCTCAAGGCCAAGCTAATAAATGGATCAAGAATATGGAGAGGAGCAAAAATTTGGCTGTAATTAGGTTGAATCAATCCGATTACGTTCGAGTCTTGGAAAATGCAATTCAGTTCGGACAACCAGTAAACAGTTTTTTTTCCAGCAAATTTTGGGTAAATCGGAAAATTTTCAGGTTCTTCTCGAAAATGTGGGGCAAGAGTTAGATCCGATTTTAGAGCCTGTTTTATCTCAACAGGTATTCAAGCAAGGTGGAGCGCTCTGTTTGAAATTGGGCGACTCAGTTGTGGAGTACAATGCTGATTTTAGGTATCTGCCTATCGTAATTTATTGTTTGTTGTTGCTCTCTAGAGTAAATTCTCTAGGTTATACGTTACCACAAAACTCAGAAATCCCCACTATTTACCGGAAGTCGCCGTCAAAGTGACTCTAGTGAATTTCATGATCACTAATGTAGGTCTTGAAGACCAACTTCTTGGCATCACAGTTGCCAAGGAAAGACCAGATCTGGAATCAGAAAAGAACGCATTGATTCTTCAAGGGGCCGAAAATAAGAGGTGCAGTCCTTCTATTGTTTATAAACATATTATTGTAGAATTTTCTAGTCTTTTCATTTTGTTTTTCTCCAAACTTGCTTTTTATTCTTCTTCTATTTCGTCCACTTCCTCCTTCTTTACTGATTCTGTAATTTAAATCTTTTCAACTATCTTCCATACAAAAATGTTATCATTAAATGTGCAATCTAGAATTGTCAATAAGAAGGGATAATGTTATCAAACTTTTAGGGCGCTCAAGGAAATTGAGGATAAGATTTTGGAAGTGTTGAGTACTTCGCAAGGTAACATTTTGGAAGATGAAACCGCAGTTCAGATCTTAAGTTCCTCCAAGGTGCTATCGAACGATATAGCAGCAAAGCAAGCAGTGGCTGAAGTTACCGAAAAGCAGATCGATAAGGCCAGAATGGAATATACTCCAATTGCTGTACATTCAGCCATTCTATTTTTCACAATTGGTAAGAAACATTGCAATATTTACTATTTGTTAAAAAAGTAGCAAACTACTTGAGAATCAGCACCAAATTTTCTAATTTGTCAAAAAATTCTCTTTGAATTCTTTTGGACCACCTTTCAATTAATCCAAAAACATTTAAGGAGACTATTTTTTGATACTACACTCTCTTATTACTTCTTGACATCTAAACATGGGGTATGCTGTTTAAAGAAGTGTTGCTAATTGCTGTTTAATTTCAAAGCGGAACTGGCTAATATCGACCCTATGTACCAATACTCTCTGGTTTGGTTTATGAACCTCTTCAGATCCGCCATCGACAACACCGACAAAGTGGATGATGTCTTGGAGCGACTCGCGGGTCTCGAAAAATACTTCACTTACTCTCTCTACGTCAACATATGCAGGAGTTTATTTGAAAAGGTAATTTCACTTGACACGCGGCATTAGTGCTGCCGGGATGATCACCCACTGGCATTTGCAGGACAAGTTGCTGTTTTCCCTTTTGTTGACCGTCAACTTGTTGAAAAGTCGCGGCCAGATCGATACCGCCGAGTGGATGTTCCTGCTAACAGGAGGTGTTGGCCTGGATAATCCGAACGTCAATCCGACCGACTGGCTAGTATCGAAATCTTGGGACGAACTTTGCCGTCTCGACGACCTTCCCGCCTTCAAGTATAATCCCGTCGTTAACTTGTGACGTTCCAAAGTCTGCAACTATCGAATTTTCAGGGGATTGAAGGACGACTTTGCCAAAAACGAGCATAAATGGAAAGCGGTTTTCGATTCGGTCGAACCCCATAATTGCCCTTTACCCGACCAATGGAACACCAAGTTGGGCCAGCTCCAAAAAATTCTCGTTTTGAGGTGTGTCCGTTTCGATAAGATCGTGCCGGCGATTCAGGCCTTTGTGGCAGGTTCGGTTGATAATTTTCGATTTCTTTTAAATAAAAAAAAAATGATTTCAGCAAATTTGGGGCAATCCTACATTGAGCCGCCTCCATTCGATTTGAATTCCTCCTTTGTTGACTCACACTGCTGTATTCCGTTGATATTTGTGCTGACTCCTGGGGCGGACCCCACGGCTGTTCTGCTGAAATTCGCGGATGATCAAGGGTTCGGAAGCGCGCGACTCTACGCCCTGTCGTTGGGCCAAGGACAAGGCCCTATTGCGGTCAAGCTGATCGACGAAGGAATCAAAAACGGCACATGGGTGGTCCTGCAAAATTGCCATTTGGCCAAGAGTTTCATGCCTACGTTGGAACGGGTAAGCGCGAGGTCTCTTAGCAAAATTGTTTGGTTTTTCTGCAAAAACGCCGCCTTGGGCGCAAACCTCGACCCCTAATTGCCGTATCATGTTGGTTTCGCGATATTGCGATGGCGACTGAATTTCGTGACGCCCCTCGGGACTGTTTTTTATTACGAGATAAAAAGCTCGCGTCAAACGAGCTTTAAACAAAGGATCCGATGTTAATTTCTGTTGTGTCCCAGATATGCGAGAACCTGACTCCGGACTCCACCCACCCCGATTTTCGCCTGTGGCTGACATCGTACCCGGCGGATCATTTCCCGGTGCTCGTTTTACAGAACGGCGTCAAAATGACGAACGAGCCGCCAAAAGGCCTGAGAGCCAACATAATCCGTTCGTACTTGGCCGATCCGATATCGGACCCCGAATGGTTTGAGAGCTGCAAACAAAGCGCCGTCTTCAAGAAGCTCCTCTACGCCCTCTGCTTCTTCCACGCCTCGGTGCAGGAACGGCGCAAGTTCGGCCCGCTGGGGTGGAACATACCCTACGAGTTCAACGAGACGGACCTCAGGATAAGCGTGATGCAGCTGCAGATGTTCCTCAACGAATACGAGGTGCGCCCCATTTGCCACCCTTATCGTTAGACCACAATTCCTCAAATCCTGACAATAACATCATAAAGGAGGAATTGGCGCTTTTCTACATAAAACTTCCCTACTCCTTTGTTTAAAAAAATTAGGGTAGACGCCCTCACGTTTCGTGACAATGACAGTTCCTCCACGAACTTCCCCAATCTTTTAAAAAATGTCAAAGTGGCGTAGTACGTAGAGAATAGTTTATTGCACTTAACTTATAATCTCTTGTTAGAAGTGCCGAACGAATGTACTAAAAATTTTAGAGAAAGATCATTTGATGCACTTGAGAGTATAAGTTCCGTTAAATTAATTTCTGTTTGACCACTTTTTCCTCTTACCACAATTTTTCCGGTCATTAAAAATGCTGTGTTGCTCTCTTTGTTCAGTGCCTACGTTTACCGTATACGCTATCTCCGTCGCGTTCACACAACTTGCTAAACCGTAATTAACCGCGTCTTACATTTCTTGTTCTAGAAACTTTATTTTTGAAACGCGACTAGGGGTTATGCGAGATCATATCATCTTAATACTTGAGGCTATCGATCTACATAAAAAAGAATAAAATCCATATCGTGAAAAATGAAATGACACCTATTTGAACATGAAACTTTACTGATTTTAATAGATGTGACTAACAAAATAGTGCATATAGGATTTAATTGTGTATATTCTCTAGTATCATAAAAGGATATTGATTCTTCAATTATTGCTTTTTCGAGCAAAATGAAAATCCACGCTGTGCGTTACTTGAGGCCAGAGGAAAAAAATAATGTTTCTGAAGCCGCGCGCTCTTTGGAAATAGCGATTTTTCAGATTAAAGGGCCCACAAATTTTTTTGGTACCACCAAAAAAAGTCATAAAACGAGATTCTGATAGTTCAAAATTTTTTTCGTATTTTTCTACTAAAGAAAATTTTTGGCAACTTATCGAGCCCTTTCGCCACATATCGAAACCGTTACACAAGCGCTGACGACCATCTGTTTATGAGACTTTGAACTTGTTATGGTTTTCAGTCACGTCTCGGTCAAGTTAATGGGCTATAAAATTTTGTTTTCGGTTTCAAATGTTTGTTAGGCTGTGGTTCACCCAGACATTGTGGCGCCAATTTCCTGTATGTTTGGTGATCTAACTAATTTAAAATCTGGGCGGAAACTGACCTAATCAACTCTTTACGGCAGCCTTAATGTCAGCGGCATCTTGCAGGAGGTGCAGTACGACGCCCTGCTCTACCTGACGGGTGAGTGCAACTACGGGGGTCGCGTGACCGACGACTGGGACCGGAGGTGTCTGTCGACGGTTCTCCGGAAGTTTTACTGCCGGGAACTTGTCGAAACTTCCAATTACCCTTTCGACCCCACAGGTGAGTGGTCAGGTTGTCGACCTTAAGTCCCTCGCACCATCACTTTGTTTTTCAGCCAGATACTATTGCCCGGACAAATCGGACTACGAGGACTTTATGGAATACACCAGGTCTTTGCCTTTGATCGTCCATCCGGAAGTGTTCGGAATGAACGAAAACGCCGACATCATGAAGGACCAACAGGAAACGAATTTGCTGTTTACCAACACGCTACTCACTCAGGTAGATGCCTCTGAATCCTGGCTGCTAATTAGAGCTGTAATTTTAATTAACTCCATCGAGAGCATCATTATTGTCATCGTCGTGCTCGGCTTTATTGTAACCGCTGAAATTACTTGGGCGAGAGGAAAGTTTCGGATTTTTTACTCTTTAATGATGGGGGTCAGAGTAGTTGAGTTTTAGAGGCGGGTTAATTAAGTTTCGGTGGGGGATCGGCGTTTATTTAAGGAAACAAACTTCGAAATCCTCGGGGATAACGTTAAATTTTAAAACGAGCTTTATTTTTGTTTGTGCTTTCGCTTCTTAGGACAGAACCGTAAGTATACAGCTGGAGTTAAATGTGTTTGACAACAAACTAATTTTGCTCTTTTGCGAGAACAAATTTGGTTAATAAACAGAGACAAAGAACAAACATAATTAAATATTTTTTGCGTGGTGCTGACTTTCACAGCAATTCTAAGGACATATAGGCCAGTGAATAGTATGAGGCGCCGTTGTGGACAAAATAAAATTTTTGCAATTTTATATAATTTTGCCAAATATTTATAAATGCTGTTGATATTTATAAGAAAAACACAACTTTTATTTATTTTCACCATTTATATAGAAAAATGTTAAGTTTTATATAAATATCATGTCGCGTTAGAAATAATAATAGTGCTGATCGTGATATAAAATTGCGCACTTTTATAAATAAAGTCGGCACGCCCTCGATATAAATTTGTGCGGCCGTGATATATTTATTGACGTTTGCCATCAAGACGCCAGAGGCCGCCACGAACGGAAGATTTACAATCCGGCAACGCTGACTGCGGTTTAGTTACATTGCTAGTGACAAATCTGTCAAACTCGAAAGTTGAGGTTAGAGGTTAGATAAGCGACAGAAACAATAAACATTAAAAAGGTGATATGAGTTAAATAGTCATTTATTTGTGTTCGCTTGTGGGTAATTGTTAACCACTTCTAACCTCAACTTTTGAGTTTGACAGATTTGTCACTAGCAATGTAACTAAACCGCAGCCAGCGTTGCCGGATTGTAAATCTTCCTTTCGTGGCGGCCTCTGGCGTCTTGGTGGCAAACGTCAATAAATATATCACGGCCGCACAAATTTATATCGAGAGCGTGCCGACTTTATTTATAAAAGTGCGCAATTTTATATCACGGTCAGCACTATTATTATTTCCAACGCGACATGATATTTATATAAAACTTAACATTTTTCTATATAAATGGTGAAAATAAATAAAAGTTGTGTTTTTCTTATAAATATCAACAGCATTTATAAATATTTGGCAAAATTACATAAAATTGCAAAAATTTCATTTTGTCCACAACGGCGCCTCATAGAATAGAGACATGATAACTAAAAAATTTAACAAAAATTCTAACATTTTTTAAACTTTGCCGTGTAATGTGTAACGAATCGAAACGGAACTATAAAATTTTGCAACTCGATTAAAGGTCGGCATCATTGTGAAAATCGGAAAAATTTAAATTAAGCGATATCTCGACGAAAAAAATTATAACATTGTTGCAAACTCGATAGAGTTTTTATTACAATATTCAAAATGCACAGCGAAATTTGCAGGAACTTATGAATTAGGCATAATAATTAATTATCATTAATAACATTTATTCATCTAATTTTCCAGCAAAAATATTAACATGCTTGCAAAACTACAATCAACTTGCTAAAATCGCCTTACAAGACTCTGTAAATTTGCAACTCCATTCGGTGACGGCATAATCCATTTTTTATAATTTACAACAAAATCAATAGTTATTTACGTAAAAACGATTCGAAAAAAACGTAACGTGTGTAAATGTCAATTGCAAATGACTGCATTCGTAAATGTTTATTAATGACAGTTAATTATTATGCCTAATTCATAAGTTTCTGCAAATTTCGCTGTGCATTTTGAATATTGTAATGAAAACTCTATCGAGTTTGCAACAATGTTATAATTTTTTTCGTCGAGATATCGCTTAATTTAAATTTTTCCGATTATCACAATGATGCCGACCTTTAATCGAGTTGCAAAATTTTATAGTTCCGTTTCGATTCGTTACACATTACACGGCAAAGTTTAAAAAATGTTAGAATTTTTGTTAAATTTTTTACCTACTCACTGGCCTAATATATTGGTGTAAACATTAAACGTTATTTTTGTTTCCTTGCATCAATAGGATTTGGCAACTTTAGAGGTAAGTTTGTTCTGAACCGTGAGCTTAATGATCGTTTTCTAAAAAATATATTTTTTCTTATTAAAAGAAACTTAAAAGGCAACAGGTGAGTTTCGCTTCCATCACCATTCTTTGTTTTTATAATAAAAGTTTGTAATCATATAAGTGTCATTTCATTTGTGTTCTTTTTCCTTATTTTATTTTTCTTTTTATTACTTTTATTTTCCGTGTTTCTTCTATTCTCAAAAAAAAAAGTTCAACGCTTTGTATTAGAAGACAAAATCGTCCTTTTTCCGTGCTAATTGCCTATCATCTTTAGGACTCGCTCTCCTCCTCCGGGTCCGCGAAGCCCCCCGAGGAGGTGGTGTTGGCGGTGGCCGGCGACATTCTCGCTAAGCTTCCCGACAATTTCGACCGCGACACCGTCATGGCCAAATACCCCACTTCGTACGCCCAAAGCATGAACACGGTCCTGGTGCAGGAGATGGGTCGTTTCAACAACCTCCTCTCCGAGATCCGGACGAGTCTTCGTAACGTCCAGAAAGCGATCAAAGGTCTGATCGTGATGTCCGTTTCGTTAGAAGAAGTGACGACCAGCATTCTGGTTGGACGAATTCCCGTTTTGTGGGCGAAAAAATCCTACCCGTCTCTGAAACCGCTCGGCAGTTACGTGAACGATTTTCTGGCTCGACTCGCCTTCCTGCAGGTAACTGCGAATAATCGTAACGTCGAGTTTCCTTACGAGCCACTTGCAGAAATGGTTCGAGGAAGGACCCCCGTCGACTTTCTGGCTGTCGGGCTTCTTCTTTACGCAGGCTTTCTTGACGGGAGCTCAGCAGAATTACGCGAGGAAATACCGGATACCTATCGATCTTCTCGCATTTGACTACGAGGTTGGTTGTTGAAATTGAAATTTGTTATTTTTACGTGATTGTAGGTTATGAAACAATCGTCGTTCGATGAAGCTCCCGATGATGGTGTCATTATTTATGGGTTGTTCTTGGACGGAGCTCGCTGGAATAAAAACACTATGACTTTGGACGAGTCTCTTCCCAAAGTTTTGTTTGACACTATGCCTTTAGTATGTGGGTTAATTATGGTTATGGTGATAATTATTAATAACGTTACAGATCTGGTTGAAGCCGCTGAAAAGAGAGGACTTGGTGGAAAGAAAGACTTACACATGTCCTGTTTATAAGACTTCTGAAAGACGCGGTGTTCTGTCGACGACGGGCCATTCCACTAACTTTGTTATTGGAATGACGTTGCCGACGAGCAAGCCACCTCCTCATTGGATCATGCGGGGAGTGGCGATGCTGTGTCAGTTATCCCAGTAAAAACGAAAATCGATCTTTTTTATTTTTAACTTTTTACATTATGTATTTTGTAACATGCGAGCGCGATTGATGTATGTTTATTTATACTATTTTGTTCATTATACATATTTTATACCTCTGTGCATGTACAGTTATAAAGTAACTGCACGCGTTTGTTTGCGTTAAATTAGCAGGAAATAGGAACAAAACCCACTGCAACGCATCCAGCGACAGTTGTACCTACAAACATTTGCTGTCTACGGGCAAGAGAGACAGTCGACAGAATATGTATGTTGCAGCTTATTGCAGCAAAAATTTTGACATTCACATGGCTTTGCGGTGGAAAATAAAGTGCTATTTTGTGAGACGTGTCGGAAGTAAATTATTCAAAGAAATCTGACGCTTGAGTAATGTCGGTCGAAATTAGGATCAGAGTAACAACTAGAGACATTGCTTTTTCGTCTATTACCATATAAGCATCTTTGAAAATCTTTGAAAAGTTACGAAACTATTTAGTCAGCCCTTGTATGATGCGCAAGTGGCTAGTTCCAGTCAAAACGCAGAAAACAATTGACGCGGGATTTATGACGGACATCTATCAACTTTTGAAACGCTCTTTATTCTGCGTCCCATTCGCGGCAGTCCCGCTGTCACCAGAAATAGAAGGAAATCACCCATCGGCATTGCTCTGAAATTTGATTTAGCGCTTTGTATAGCGATATTTGATGCACCCAGATTATTGTGTCTGCCTGTCGATATTCGCGGTGTTTATTCAAAATATCCACCTGAGTGCGAGGGGATGCGGGCGTCGTGGGTGCCGGGACGTTCCCCCACCGCGCCACAGCATCCCTCCCGAGGGGCGTCGGGGTGAAACATCGATCTCGGGCCGTAACCATGACAACCGCATAGAGGTATTAGCTTAAGACGTTAGTTACATAATGCCGACTTCCGGTACTTCTTGTGGCGTTTAATGGGATCAGGGAAATTTTTAAAGAATTTTCACGGGTCTAACGATGTTTTCGCACGACACGTCTAAGACTGGCATCGGAAAATTAAAAAGCTCCGGCATCAAACGATGGAAATTCGGAGGGTAGTCGCCGAGGAAGGAAGAGTTATGACCGGTCGCTTTTTAAAGATACGTTAAGGCAGAAAAACCGCCTAATTAATGGGGCACTATTAATTATGATTATATTATTTTTGCAACGCGCTACGCTAGAAAGATAAAGGGGGTCATTAGTTTTGGATTTATAATCGCGAGTATAGAAGACGGTTAAGACATTTTGCTGCAGCGATAGAGATGATGTGACATTCATTAATAATACAAGTTTTAATTATTGTCGCAGCGGCAAATTTTGCAAATTTTTTGAGAGACCTTTACTGCCCGCGATAAGGCCACAATGTGGCTAAGAAATAAATCTCGCTAAAATTATAAACTTTGTCATAAATAAACCATCACTGATTTACATTGTACTAAACTAAGCTCCCACGTTCCTTACTTTTGGATAACTCACTGATTTATTTAGAGAGCACATAATACTCACAACCACACAATTGAGCGCATTGCAAACATCTAAAATTCAACTTTTGTTTTATAACATTATATAACATTACAGAGTGCTGACTCATTTTGGCTTCTTGCTTGATTTTCGTTAAATAATGCCTGATTCTGCTGGGCTAAGCTAATAATGGGTTAGTTGGCGTTGGCGGCCGCATTATCCATCCAAATTTATGTCTTGAAGATATTACCGCGTTTTTTGGTCCATCACGGCCGGCATCGGTCGAGGACGTAAGTGACGTGCATATTATTTTAATAACTTTTTCAATATTTGAAGGACTTCCCAAAATGTTTTGTTACTGTTACTGCAAAAATTTTTCTAATGCACGAATCTGTCAGAACCAGGACATTATTTAAATACATCAATCTCTAATGTGTTATTCTTTCTTTGCACTAGGTTATATTTAAAAAGGTATTCAAGTTTTTAACCCCACAGTTATAAATTTTATAACCAAAATCTATGACGCGGCTGCGTAAGGTGCTACAATGTAATATTATTGCGAAATACACAAGATGCTACGAAAGCTCTGAACGGACATGAGTGAAAAAATAAGTGATTTCCGACTTTTAGCAATTCTTTTTCAATTCTTCAATTCTTGCCAGTTTAAAGTCCGAATTGTCAGAAAAAATTGGAAATCAATTTTTTTTTCACTCATGTCTGTACAGGGCTTTCTTAGGAAGTTGATTTTAAGTATAGAATAAATTCAGTAAGTTGGAAGAAAACTTTCTCTTACAAGTACCTAAAACCAGTCAACTTGCATTTTCTATTTCACTTGTTTTTCCATCTTTATTTAAAATTTTGCGCAACAAGGGTACTCAAATTTTTTTTTATTAAATTTAAAAGTCGTGAGTCATTATCTGAACCTTCACTTAAATCGTAGTGGTCAAAGTAATGCAATAACATTAATTAGATGTACATAGGCTAGACTTTCGAGGCCATCGATTGTTTTGTTGCTGTTAAAGACGGCAAAAATAGGTTTGCAAATTTTTCCCAGAACATAATTTTCAACAAAACACCGAATTCTATGACGTTGCTGTACGCAAATTTGTTAAATTAATTAAGTATATAAAGCATTATACGATGGAACGTGCAGTTGGTGAAACATTTTATCCACTACAATATTGACGTCCCAATAAAATTAAAATGTTCACCAAAGAAGTTACGTCGGAAGACAAGACTCCCATTTTCTCAAATGGATCTTGCAACCCGGTAGAAGTAGTTATTTCAGGTGACTCTTTAACTTTATATTACAAAAGCATTTATTTCAAATTTTCAAGGCATCTCTGGATCCTTTCCAAACTCCAAAAATGTTTACGAGTTCCGCGATAATCTCTACAATAAAATCGACATGGTATCAAATGATGTCAGTCGCTGGGCCTCTAAACATCCCGAAATTCCTCGAAGGTCGGGAATATTACCAGAGGTGGAAAAGTTTGATGCAGGTTTCTTCGGGATGCACTACAGACAAGCATATGCTAGCGACCCAACATTACGCGGCTTCTTGGAGAAAGCAATTGAAGCCATATTAGATGCAGGGATCAACCCATCTGAGTTAGAAGGCACTAATACTGCTGTTTTGATGGCCAGTAGTTTAACAGACAGCGATCTGGATTGGTTTTATCTAAAATTGTGGCCAAAATATCACTCAATTCTTGGGTATAGTAAGAGATTTGCGATGGTTACATTTTTATTAATTGTTATTTTCAAGAGTCGAACGATCCTTGCTTGCAAACAGGTTGAGCTACTTTTTGAAACTAAATGGTCCATCTTTTGTTGTTGATACGGCGTGCAGTAGCACATTAACAGCAGTAGAACACGCTTACACAGCCATAAGGGAAGGACGTTACGATAACGTTATAATCGGAGGACTCAACTTATGCTTAAATCCAACCATAACACTTGAATTTGTCCGGTTTGATGACAACATTAATGTATAAATTTTTCATTAATGTTAACGCTTTGTAGGCTTGGGTTGCTGAGTGCTGATGGTACCTGCAAGGTGTTTGACGAAAGTGCCAGTGGTTATGTGAGATCTGAAACACTTGGTGTAATTCTTCTTCAGAAGTCTACAATTGCCAGAAGAGTTTATGCGAGAGTAGTTCATGCTAAATCTAATTGTGATGGTTTCAAAGAGGAAGGAATCACGTTTCCGTCAACAGAGTCGCAAACGTTGCTATTAAAAGAAGTTTACGAGGAATCTAAAGTTGACTTATTAGATGTTGGTTACATGGAGGCGCATGGAACAGGTAATTGTTAGACGTAACCAACAGCGCGAAAACTCCAAGTTTTAAAATTGCAGGAACTCCAGTAGGGGATCCTGAAGAAATTCGAACTATTGAGTCGGTATTTTTAAATGAACGAAGAAGCGAACCGCTCCTGGTGGGGTCTGTTAAGTCGAACATTGGGCACTCAGAAGCTGCCTCAAGTCTAGCTTCCATTACTAAGGTAAATTAGCGAAGGGTCTTCATATTTTGCACCCGTGCAACATTTTAGTAAATACTATCAAATATCTAAAACCATAATTTATCATAGTCCTCATCTGTAATTCGTAGTCTTTTGTTTTTTTTCTACATATCCATTTTTGGGCATAACATAACAACCAAATGCCTACTTTCTCACATCTATTCAAAGAGGTTTTTACTCCCCCACTGTGATGCAAACCTTTATATTTCCAGGTTGTAATTGCTATGGAGAATGATATAATTCCACCAAACATACATTTTCGTGCCCCAGGAAAAAATATGCCTGCTTTGCTCAATGGAAAATTGAAGGTGGTTACGGAACCAACCGCTTTCCCTAAGAACAGGTCTTTAATCGGTATTCCTATTTAAATTTTTTTGGGTTTTTTTTGAAATTTATTTTAGGCGTTAACAGTTTCGGATTTGGTGGTGCAAATTGTCACGTTATTCTGCAAAAGAATCCTCAACTCAAGATCAATCGTGGTTGCCCAAATGACCACTTGCCTAGATTAGTTTGTGTGAGCGGCAGAACTGAAAATTCTATCTCTGCTATCCTAGATGATATTAACTCTAGACCCTTAGATGCTGAATATATTAAACTTTACCACCAGATCTTTAGGTAAAATAATCGTTTTTGTAATTACAAAAATTATGCTATTTATGTTTAGCTTGAAAATTAATGGACACATGTATAGAGGATACGCCATTGTTTCTAAATCGGGAGAAATTAAAAGATCGAAAAAGTTCTCTTTAGGTATTCAAAAATCGCTTCATCTAAATTTTGCGGACTTTGGCGATAATTGGTTGATGGTAGCCAGAGACTTGATGGGTCTTCAAATCTTTACCAATTGCTTAAAAAGGTTAAATTTTTGAGTTATTGTATCTGTTGACATCAAAAGTATTTTGCAGAATTGACGATATTCTGGCCAAGAAGAATGTTAATATAACTAAGATGGTGTTAAATGAAAACCGAAAAGGCCAAAATTCTTCCAGCTCCGAGAAAATTCTGACAACCGCCGTGATACAACTGGGAATTCTGGAAATTATCAAAAATTTGGGTATCGCCCCTTCTAGCTTCTCATGTAATGAACTCAGTGAATTTATTTGTGATTATTACCAAGGGTTGCTTGACCTCGAGGAAGTTGTACTGTTTATTTACGATGGAGCGTTTTCAAAATTGTCAATAGTAAGTCTCAATTCTTCGAAAAATCGTCAACAACTTTTGTGGTTACCAAACATTTCTAAAGGTGGATACAGAAACGGAAAAAGAGGGGATGCCTTTAAGAAATTTCCCAACCTTGAACCACAACGACTCAGTTGTCCTTGATATTGGTTTCAAAGATTCCACGCAGACTAACAACGTCAAACATTTATCATTTCACCATTCCAACGAAACAAGTGCAGTGGTCCAACTACTGGAAATCTTAGGAAGGTAAGTTTCACTCTTTTGCCGTTTAAAGTTGACTCAAAATTTTCAGTTTATACGAGTCTGGCTACAATTTCGATCCTGCTAAGTTGTACCCCGAAGTACTCTATCCTGTGAGCCGTGGGACACCTATGATCTCTCCTTTAATAAAATGGCAACACAAGAGTGATTGGTACGTAACTTGCTATTCAGAACTAGCCGGCCTTTACGAGGGGATGCGTACATTTGAGATAAGGCTCGATGAAGAGGAATTTGGGTTCATCAGTGGACACGTTATTGATGGTAGATAAAACTGCAAAACTGAAAGACGCTAATTATTATTAATCCTTCAGGTCGAACTCTATTTCCTGCAACTGGCTATCTCTACTTAGTTTGGAATACGCTGGTTTCAGCAACACAACTCTTTGACCAGAAAATTGTTTTTGAAAATTGTAAATTTCTGCGATCCTTTAACGTTTCGAATGAAGGCAAGAACGAATTAGTTGTAAGAATACTAAAGGGCAGCCAAAATTTTGAGGTACCTACTTAAATTAGTTTTTTTTTTAAATATTTAATAACAATCTTCAAGATCACTGATGGCGACACAATACTTGTAACCGGCTCGATTCATCTAAATCAAGCCCCAACTCAAGAAGATGCAGGAGCGCTTAAGAGCTCTTGCGAAGAGAAGTTGCTTCTTTATTCTAAAGATATCTACAAAGAATTGCGGCTTCGAGGTTACAACTACAAGTAAGTAGTCTTTGCATCAGTAACGCCAAAAATTAAAATTTTTTAGGGGAGCTTTCAAGTCGTTGAAGCAGTTTGATTCAATTGCATCAAGAGGTTTGATCACTTGGGAAGAGAATTGGGTCAGTTTCATGGATAATATGCTTCAGATGAAAATACTGGAAAAATCTACCAGGTTTCTGTACGTTCCCACAGAAATCAGGAGTCTCTCCATTGATTTCAAAAAGCATTTATCCTACAGCAAGTTGCTTAGCGAATCAAAAGAAATGACTGCATTCAGCAACAAAGAAACTAATACTCTCAGGTTGGCACTTGTACCTTTAGTGCAATTTCATACTAACAATAATTACTTAAAGTTGCGGAGGGATAGAAATAATAGGTCTGCAAGCCACTGCAATTTGTCGCCGAAAACCAGGAGCTGAGGCAGTTTTGGAAAAATACGAGTTTGTCCCTAATTGTCTTCTTCACGTCAGAATTCATCAATCAATCAGAATCCACATGCAACTGATTCTAGAAAACACACTTTCGACTAAAATTACTGTCGTTGAGGTTTTCGACAAAACTATCTCAGAACAACCACTTGCACCTCTGATTCAGGAAGCTTTGGAAGATTTGCCTCTGATTAAACCTGATATTACAATATTTTCAAAACAAATTCTAAATATAACAAATAAGGAGATAAAGGTACAAGACAAAAAGTTAATGATGGAAGTTGACTGCGATTTGGTTATTGGCAGTAAATTACTAGGGAGACCTGCTGTAATTACCAAAATTATTTTTATTAAAGTTTTCTGTAGCTTAAATTTTTAGGCTCTTAAGGAAGCTCTCGCTGCCATTAAAAGTAACGGGCATATCTTATCGCGAGAAAGTGCAGATTTTGATGAAAATTGTTCCTTGCCCATCACTATTGTGACTATACACACATTAGAGAAAGAAAAACTTTTGCTGGTAAAGAAAGCAGTTCAATTGAAAGTACCAATAATAGTGGATGTATCCAATGTTACTGAAGACTTTCCATGGTTATCCAAACTGCAAGAAGGGGTTAAAACTGGTCAAGATGTTCTAGTGATAGCTCAAAATCAGCCCCTGAACGGAACTCTAGGTCTTGTTAATTGCGTTAGAAGAGAACCTGGTGGTAATAAAATCAAGTGTCTTTTTACATTCGGAGAGTCGCCCAACTTTGACCCAAATAGTTCTTTTTACCGCGACCAATTAACGAAGAATTTGGCCATTAACGTTTTCAAAGAGGCACAATGGGGCACTTACAGACATCTCCTTCTTGAGGAAATTCGAGAAATTGAGAGCGAACATTGTTTCGTTGATACTACCACCAGAGGAGACTTGTCCAGTTTGAAATGGCTTGAAGGAAGTTTGACTAGAAATAGTGTCGCTACACCGGGAAAAGATTTAATAAGCGTAAAATTATCTAAAAGGTTGTAGATGCAATTACTTGAATAATACAATAATTGCAGGTATACTACTCATCGTTAAATTTTAAAGACATTATGATCGCTTCTGGAAAGCTCAATCTAGATGGAATTTCGAACAAAAGATCTTCACAGCAATCATCACTTGGGATTGAGTTTTCAGGACGAAATTCTAGGTAGTTGTTGCAACATTGTTTCAGTTACTTGTAAATAAGGTTTTAGAGGAGAGCGAGTGGCTGGAATGATATTCGCTGGAGCCATCTCAACTTTGGTAGCAGCCGACAATAACTTGATGTTTCCAGTACCCGAGGACTGGAGCCTAGAGGATGCTGCTACAGTGCCAGTTGTTTATCTCACTGTATTATACGCCTTCGTGATTGTAAGCAATGAAAGTCACCTACTAGTTACAACTTAAAGAATATTCTTTAGGTTGGAAAGATTAAACGAGGCAGTTCGATCCTGATCCATGCTGGATCTGGTGGAATCGGACAGGCGGCCATCAATATTGCATCCCACTTTGGTTGCGAAATTTACACCACGGTTGGCACCAAAGAAAAGCGAGAATTCTTATTAAAACAATTTCCACAATTAAAAAGTATAGTGGTAACTAATTTCGTTGCACGATTGTAAAATTTTTTAAGGTGCCAATATTGGAAATTCAAGAGACACCAGTTTCGAGCACATGATCTTCCGCCGAACCACAGGCAGAGGTGTTGATGTCGTTCTAAATTCTCTTGCTGAAGAAAAACTTCAAGCGTCCGTTCGTTGTTTAAGTGTTGGCGGAAAATTTTTGGAAATTGGAAAATTTGATTTAGCCAACAATAATTCGTTGTCACTTTCACTATTAGAAAAGGAAGCGAGTTTCAACGGTGTTATGTTAGACGGTTTCCTATTTACCGATTCGACAGACTCTCGGTATCTCTTCAGTCTTCTAAAAGATTATATTGAAAAAGGTGTTGTAAAATCTATCGTCAGAACCGTTTTCGAAAACGGTCAAGTTGAAGAAGCGTTTCGCTTTATGGCTACCGGTAAGCATATAGGAAAAGTTCTCATCAGAATAAAAAATGAAGAAAAGGAAAAGTTATACGTTCCTCCGGTGACTCTACATAAAGGAGTTCCTCGGTAAGTTATTATCAATAATTTTAGTGAACCATGTGCAGTTAATTGTTCTAGCTATTGGTGTGATCCAACAAAAGTTTACGTTGTGGCTGGAGGTTTAGGAGGATTCGGACTAGAACTTGCCGATTGGCTGTTTCTAAGAGGTGCGAGGAAACTAATACTAACTTCTAGAACTGGAGTAAAAACCGGTTATCAAGCTTACAGAATTAAGTAAGGCCTTTGTAGAAAAAAAACTTAAACTGATACAAACTAATTTTTAGAATTTGGAGAGACTCTGGAGCTTCAATTATTGTTTCTTCTGCAAATATAACCGAAGTGAAAGGTTGCAAGAACTTGTTACTTGAAGCTAACGCCCTTGGAGCGGTTGATGCCATATTTAATTTAGCTGTGGTATTAAAAGACGCTCTATTAGAGAACCAAACTGCAGATGATTTCAAGCAAGTCTTCCTTCCTAAAGCTACTGCCACTCAGTATTTAGACCAAATTTCTAGAAAACTTTGCCATAAATTACGGTAAGTGCGGTTTGTAATTATAAAAATTATTTTATTTAGCTTTGCAGAAATTTCGTTGTATTTTCTTCGGTTTCTTGCGGTCGTGGCAACGCTGGTCAAGCCAACTACGGCATGGCTAATTCTATAATGGAGAGAATTTGCGAGGAACGAAAAACAGCTGGTTTTCCAGCTTCAGCAATTGAATGGGGAGCTGTTGGTGATGTAAGAATGAAACGTTTCCAATTAAAGGTGATTAATGGTTGTCCTTTTCTTAGGTTGGTTTGGTGGCTGAAATGCAAGAGGAATATCTTGAGATGGAAATAGGTGGAACTTTGCAGCAAAGCATCGTTGATTGCCTTAAAGTTATGGATTGTTTATTGAAGCAGAACAATTCTATAGTCTCCAGCATGGTGGTTGCAGAAAAGCGTAAAGGTTCTGGATCTACAGATGACATCGTGGGCGCAGTGGCTGCCATTATAGGTTACTATCATCGGTTAAGTGAAACTTCGTTATCTTGTTGATTATAGGAATTAAGGACATAAAAACAATTAGCTTACACTCAACGTTTCCTGAAATTGGGATGGATTCCATGGGTGCAGTGGAAATCAAGCAAACTCTAGAAAGAGATTTCGACGTGTTCCTGACGACTCAAAAATTGAGATCAATGACTTTTTCAACGTAACTTCTACCCGATTCGTGTTTCTGTAGCTAATTTCTATGTTTGCAGATTACAGGAGTTACAAAACGAGAAACTGGAGGAAAAGGGACTAAAGAAAAATAAGACAACTGAAGAAATTGATTTTAAGCAACTATTTACGTCAATAAGCGATGAAGAAAGTTTACGTTGTCCGATCGTCAATTTTGGATATAAAGCGGAAAACAAGGAAAAAATTTCCATCGTTTTTCTTCCTGGAGTTGAAGGAAGCGCAAAAGTTTTGCAACCACTCGCTTGTAATTTACTAGTTGCAGTTAGTTGCTTACAGTATCCATACAATAGTTGTAATGAATCCGTCGTAAAAACTGCAAAATTTCTTCTTCCAGTAAGTTTTTTTTTTGGAAATCAATATGGCCGTAATATTTTTAAAAACTTTTAGGCAGTTAAATCAATAATTTTAAAAGAACTACCATTCCAAATTGTTGCTCATTCTTATGGTACTGTGGTGGCGTTAGAACTATTGAGTTTGCTAGAAAACGAAGGATACACAACAGGACAGTTAATATGTCTGGATGGTTCTCCCCACATGCTCAAAACTTTATGTCACGCTATCTTTGACTTGAAATCTGAAGAATATTTTGAAACGAGTCTCTTGTGCCATATGTTGGCAATGTTCCTGGGACCAGAAATAATTGCAGAAAATAGAGTAAATTTTTGTAAAAGCACATACGAGTTACTACTTATTCCATCTAAATTACAGGAGCAAATTTTCAAGTGCAAGAACTTTGAGGAAAGACTAGACATAGCTTCGAAGATAATTCCATCCAACGCTTCATATTCCAAATATTATTTGACGGAATTAACACTGACTATTTTGAAAAGAACGAAATCTGTGTTGGATTATCAGCCTTCTTTTACGAAGATTAAGTCGGTCGTTAAACTGTACAAAGCTAGTGGCACGACAGCTAGCGGCGTAAAGGCGGATGGAGGGTTGTCAGAATTTTGCGAAAATGCCGTTGAAGTAAAGGTTTTCGAGGGTGACCATATAACGTTCTTGAAAGATATTAAAATGGCGCAATCTATTTTGAACTCAAGAGAATTCTGCGATAACTAAAATAGGAGTAGAAGGTGTAAAATAAATATCTTATTCATAAATTAATAAAATTGTTAAATATATTTCCAGATAATAAAGTCTATCATTTCTATATTAATAATTGCATCATACAACTAACAAATCCTGTCTCTTATTGGGCACCGTTCCGGGTAAATTTTAATAAGGTTTGTCATTAAAAACTTGTTGTTGAAGATTCAACAATGTGAAAAATGATCAAAGCTCGTCTCGGAGGTGATTGCAGATAACGAGAAACCTCAAGTTCCAGCCTTCCCAGTTTTTTCGACGCTTTCCAGTCCGCAAGCTCTTAAACCGCCAAAAGTCGCCATTGTAAATTTTTATTAATAATTTCCACGGAAGTATTCGCAATCTTCCCCACATCCTATAGCAAACTTTCTTTCGGATTAGCACACATTACAAAACATAACACCGGTAACCAGAATTTACAGTAACCTCCGCGGTGCGGCCGGTAAAATCCTGCATCTCTTCGAGGGTAATGAGAGTTTTTATGAACTAAGTCGGAAAAGTTTGCAAAGAACGGCGACTTGGTCGTTTTCTGTTTGCTGAATGGAACCTAATGTAAGTTTATACGTTTCAGAATTCCTAGTGAGTCGGTGTACGTGCCGTTGAGAGGCTTTGTGTGTTCGTGCGGCCGTTGTAGACCGAGCCACCGGAGAATCTCCAAGTGAATCTTGGAAAAGTACCCTTTACACAATTACTTCAGCTATGCTGTAATGAGATTTTATTGTAACTCTCCCCCGAGATTTCCACGGCAATTTATCGCGTGATTCAAATAAAATTAAACGCCGCTTAAGGAACGGTTCGCAGAATCCCCAACACTCTTCTGTTCTAAGCAAAAAAGATTTCTTACATTTTCAGTTACCAGTTAGAAAATTAATTTTAATACTTTGACGCAACTTTAATAATTTTCGTTGATTATCGAAGCCGATTAACGAAATTATGAAGGGTGAGACACCTATTGGATGTTATGTGGAGTAACCGGTGTCGTAAGTGCTGCAAGGGAAGCCGTAAAGTTACTCGAGGCTAAAAGCCTACTCGAGGTCCTGCTTTTGCTCCTGGTTCTGCCGTCGGTAGCAGGAACCGTCAAGGGAGACAACACAACATCGGCAGGACGTCGTTAAGGTTGCGTTACGGTTCATTGTCGCGGAAATTTATGTAGTTACCCAGAAACGGCGGAATTTATCACCACTTACGATCCCTAACTTCTTACGTGGTTCGGAGCGCTGCAGTAAATTAACTTTCGCAAAAGCAATCAATCATTTCCATTAGCCTCGAAACCAATGGGAGACAATTCAGGATCCAATTAAAATTCCGACCCTAAACAAGAAACTATAAAAACAATTTTGTTCCAAAAAATTATGTTTGCTTAATAGTAAGAAGATTAAAATGAGAAGTTACATAAATTGAAGGCACTTATGTAGTGAAACTTTTGTTACCGTAGTTTCGGGGAGCTGCAAGATAATAAATATTGAGTGATTCGCCCGGCGCCTCCGCCATTCTGCATCTCTCTACCGTACTCGATCACGTACGGAATTTAAGTTAAAGTGAAAAAGGAGGAAATAGGACTTTACACTATTGATTTTTAGATCCAGATGCACAGAGAACTGTCCATTTTAAATATTTACGTTGAAATAATTTACAGAACGAGGTCGAACATGATCCTCGACTTGTCGAAAGCACTGCTCCCAAGTCTCAAAGTCTCACAACGGTTCGTGGCAATGGAATAAACGAGTTTTATCATCTGCAAGTCTTTTTTCTTATTTAAACAACTGGCGGTCCTCTATATTATTTTGCAGATTTGCACAACCACCGGTTTTAAATAATTTGGTTATTAGGAAAATAAATTTATTGTAAATTGTTTAGGTGGACAAGTCAAGAAAACAAAGGTCTAAGGTTAGAACCGCGGAGAGCACTAGAATTTTGCTTCTTTAGATATCTAAGATGACACTCAGCATACTAAGCACTTTCAAAAAGACCTAATGTGAAATTAATTTGTATGTTATTAAAGAACCAGAAGTGACATAACGCACATTTTATGGCACAAGAGCAAGTTTAGAAAACGAGCGGCAAATCCGCAAACTTTATAATAGACGAGTGTTATAATTGCCTTATGAACAAGTTCTTTATACTAGTTTTCTACTTTGAACTTTTTTAATTAAAAATTCGTTATTTTAAAATTTAGGCAATTTGGTCGTGGTTGATAAGACTACTAAGATTTGTAAAATATCAAATTTAAACTTGAAAATGTGTGTAAGGGAGGGTGGAGCAGAGAGTTGTTACATGGGCAAATTTTTTTTCAAATTCTTCATTGAATCGCCGAGTATTTGACATAAAACGAAGCAGTATTCAAAAGCTGCATATAAAAAAAATTATTTGTGAATAAAATTTGCCCCAATTTTATTCCTTCAGTCTATTTAGGTACAGTAAAAATATTTCGTTTCCCAAACAAATATATTGCGCTTTAAATTTAGTAATTCGCCGGTAGAAAGGTGGAAACGCCTCTTTATACCAGCATGCATTGCCACCGGTTGTGGAAAAGCGATTGTACCGAAATAACGATTTTCCTACCCCATTGTCTGCCTCGGCCCTGCCAATTTTTCGCCTTTCTCCACCTCCACATACCTGTCGGTTTCGACTTCTTCACTGTCGAGCATTGAAGTCTCCGTGTCGTTTGATTTTTCCGGTCACCTTTCGATCTCCGTGCTCATCAGCCGCCCTCTCCCCGCCAATTTCGTTCCGTCCTCTGCAGGTAGACGCAAATTTCGTTAGTGTGGTAGTAATTAATTTCTGAACGACAACTCGGAAAGCGATTAAGCGGGGGAGCTTTCGGGAAAACGCGGCGCGGCGATTGTGGAAAAGTCTCGCTAGAGGGCGTGGCCGTGCCCGGGCGGGGGCGGCACACTGTCTCGCAGCAGCTGGTTGTCGTGGAAACGGCCCCGGCCACCCGGCCAGATATTGATCTGGTGGCAGGGAATCTCCCTTCTACACCGGCTTTCGGGGATGCTGTCGTGGCCCAAAAAATTGCATCAGCATCGACCACGGACGGGCTTGGCCTTCCTTTTGCACGTATTATTTGCTAGAGGCCGATGATATTCTTTTCGCCTTACGCGCTTTTCTTCTTTGATGTTTTTCCGACAGGTTCTTGCCAATTTTCAGCCGTACGCCTCCTGCGAACAAGACCAGAATCTGCCGAACTGCAGCCAAAGGTGAACCCCGCCCAGTTCATGCAGGAAATTTGTCCGCTACGAGTCAGCTAAAAAGACACTTCTTTCGCAGGCTACTTCAGAAGTATTAGACTAACACGTGATGTTAGGTAACATAATAAATATTCTGGATATTATTGTCTATAGCGCAAAGTAAATTATCACAATTGCGTGGCACAATGGAAATTATTTTTTTGATATTTTTTTGCTGAAGATATCCGGCGAACTTTAGATACCTACGCGATTTGGTGCCATATAATCAAAAATGGTTTAAAACTTAGCTTAATTCCTGTTGTTCCAAGAATTCTCTGAATTTGTCAGTGTCTTAATTTTTAATTCTCTTAGTCTGAGGACAAGCTAAAAAGCGAGAATTAATATTCAATTTAAAAAAAAACCAACAAAACAACTAACTAGCTAACGACATACCCAACAATATTTTTGTAATCTTTAAAATTTATTTCTTTTTTTAATAGTGATGATTTCTTGACACTTTTTAATTTTTTCGAAACAAACTTTTCAGTTCTGTAACTGTACATTATTGAGCTTAAACCTATGTATTCTATAATATTTTATTACAATTAAATTCATCATTAAATTTTCCTATTACTTTTCTTATTTTTATCAGAATATAATAGATAATAAATGATCTTTTGGATAATCAGATGTATCAAAATAGTCAGAATTGTTTTTATAAATACATAGAAATCGTCCTTTTTTAATTTTATATATGAAACTATCAGTATCTCCATAAAGAAAATTTATGTTTTCATTAAATTCTTTAATTAATTACATTGTAATGAAAGTTATACATTAACAATTTCGATAAATTTAATACAGCTTGCCTAATGTAAATTGATTTATTAAACAATACTTTAATTTTATAATTATGAACAGGTGCCAGGTATTTGCTAAATATAGTTCTGTGTTTATATAATTAGGTTTGTTTATCGCTTTTTGTAATTTTTCTTCATCACAATATAATTAAATATTTTGTTGGTTTCTAACAGATTGCATAGACTAACCATATGGGGCATTAATCATTAGTTTCCAAAAATATTTTTCAAAATCATTTTTTGCTCTTTGTTTTTGTTCAGTATTAAATTTTATACTTATGTGAATCTTTGTTATTCTAATACCTAAGCTTTTGTAAAGTTTTAATGTTTTGTAATAAATTACATAATTTTTCTTATCATAGAAATGACAAAGCAGTTTTTTTACTTTTCCGCCTAGAGGAATTTTGTTTTCCGGAGCTAAAGGGAGATTATTGAATTTGTTATGAATAGCCAAGTCAACAGAAAATGCTAAATCGACTTCTAAAACATAACCCGTATTACTATCTGATAACAATATACCGTCAACATTTTAAATTTTATCACAAGTCAACCATTTAAAGTCTTTTTCTGGTAATTTCTGAGATGAAGCCCATCCATGTAGATTATTAGCATCTATATGGATAATCTGAGTATTTTCATCTGCTTGCGAATACCTGTTACTACATTGTGAAATACCTCCTCTAATTCCGTTTTCAAAAAACAAATACATTTCATAATCGGTTAATAATTCCAACTCCACTGTATATTTGAGCATACAGTCCCAAGCTAACCCCGAAGTTGTATAATACATTGTATAAATACATCAGTTAATAGCAATACATCTAGTTTTAAGTAAAAATCATGTCATTCACCCAAGTTTCTAATTTTAAAAATATTTCCATACTTTCACTGCATGTTTGAATTCTTCTTGAGACATTTCTTCTTTTGTGAGCAAAGAATAAAATTTGTCTATTGTTAGGAGTTTTGTTTCAGAAAATTTCTCAAAAGAATCCATCTATTTATAGGGATATATTCTTTTTCGAATTATCTTGCTTTTTTCTTTCCTAGCACGTAACAAGTGATGGCATTATGCAAATCATCCAAAGAGGTCATGTTGAGATAATTGTTTTAAAATGTCCTGTTACAAACTAATTTTTACCATTATCACCAATTTTTATTTCAATTTCTCATTGCAGTAAAAAACGAGCTCTGGAAAATTACGAAGCAATTATTAAAGGAAAGCAAGTAAAAATAATACTCCGTCTACCGCCCTGATGCTTCAGTAACATACTTGAAGAAGTGATATTTTTGCTAGATGTTTCGTTATTTTGTTTATTCGCAAGCAAATGCCGAATGTAATTTTGAAATAACTAAATTCTAATAATAGACGTAACACTATTAATGAAATGTTAAAATAAAATTACTCAAAAGCCTTATTCAACAAATTTGAAACTATTAATGTGAAATTTAGTCGAGGGATAATGGAATTAAGTGCAAGATGGCAGCTTGACTCGACGCTATTTTAGAACTGATAAGGGTTGCAATTAACTGAAATCTCTGCGTTACTACACTTACATCCCGACCAGTTTCCAACTCCCAATCTGCAATAATGTGACGAGATGTAACAGACGGTGCACGGTTTACTAACTACGAGTAGTTGCGAAAGAGGGGTTGTGTTGATGGACAAAAATCGTTCCAGCTTTAGCTAAGTGCTCGACAGATCTGCCTGGAACGGATTTATGTCATTCAGAAGTTTATTGAGTCACGTACTTAATTTACGCTCTATCTGTTTGATTTATAATATCCATATTGAATAAACACATCCCTCTTGTCTAGACGAAAATTATGGTCTAACGTAATTTATTTTTACTCGAAATGTAATTTTGAAATTATTGTAATTTATTATGTTATAGATTTAAAATATCTATTGAAAAGTTAGAGACAATATATTATTTTTGGTTAAATCCAAATGAGGTTTAAATTGCATTTGCATCTGTAAGGCTTGAAAATAGTTTTATAGACTTCAAGTTGGTTTTCCTGGTGGAAACATGTGTTTGTGAAGTCTGGATCCGAGTGCAAAAAAAATTGTTTCTTTGGGAAATAAAATACTATGATCATTAAATAATTGGGCCACTTGAAGTTTAACTCCTTGTAGTTCACTGCTCTTCGTAGTCACTATCTGAACCAAAATTTGAACCGCTTTTAAAATGATAGTTGCCTCTCCAAGAGTTTGCGTTTTAGCCCAGAAAATAGAAATAATTATTCGTTATGCTATAGCTGTAATTTTTTTGTACCCCATAAAACTTGACGTCCTGAATTGTTTAGGACCCCGTAACAAGGGTCCGCGCTGTATCTTTTGTGTTTGGCATTAAATTAGCGTTTAATTCGAAATATGAGTCAGAGGATTAAAACAATGGCTCTCTTTGCGGCAACAATTACGCAACCGTGCGAGTGAAGCGGTACGAATGTGAAATTTGGGACTTAAAACAAGAGTAATGAGCGTTTTTATTCTTCCGTCTGTATTTCATCCGTCTCAGTTAGTCGGGTATTTGTTACATGGAAATTTATATGGACCGTCACATTTCCTTGAATTATATGTGTAGCTCAGTTCGGACGTGAAGAGCGATAAATTTCGCTATTTCAACTTGGAGAAATGTCTGTTTTTATTGCGACCGTGCCGAGTTGACGAAAGAATATCGAGCGAAACGGACAAAAGGGAAATTTAGCGAGAGGTCCCCTAACCTGGATAAAATATTTTTTCCGACTAAGGAAATGGAAATGACAGGAGCCATTCTTATTGAAGGCAATAGGCTATGGTGGATTCGTGGAAAGGGGTTTGTGTTTCAGCGTCGAAATTTTTGGCTAATTTAATTTTTATGACGATTTCCCGGCCAATTTTAAGGGAAAACACTTAGGCCTAATTTCCAGCTGTCAATCATACTGAAGACGGCTGGAAAGCAATAGAATTAACCAAATTGAGGGAAAGTTGCGTCTTTTAAAGTGCCCTATGGCACGGAAACAATTTTCTAAACGCCCCCGGCTGCCCGGACCATTACCTCGCCGTGATAAATAAAACCGCCAACTTTGATGGCCCTCTGCAAGACCATAGGGGTTAACGGTAAGCGGACGAACGTAAAACCGAATTCTTTCACATAACTCAAATTAGGATTTATAATCAGGTCAGCAATTTATATCATCCCTTCTAAATCTAATAAAACATATACTTATATCTACCAACTACTCATAAGTCGTATTTAAACTGAGAGAGAGTAGGAGTGCTTTGTCTTGTAAAATTTGTGGATTTTGGAGCTACTTAAGGCTGGCGGAAGGAGTTGAGTAGGTCAGTTTCCGACCAGATTTTAAATTAGTTATATCACCAAAAATATACAAAATTAGCGTCACAATGTCACATGGATAGCAGCCTAACAAACATTTGAAACCAAAAACAAAATTTTATAGCCCATTAACACCTAAATCGGGCGCTTTAGCAACATTTTCAAGTTTGGTAAACTCCTGGGAATTCCATCATAACATAAAAACTATTGCAGGTAACTAATTTCCAAGGATAGAAGCTTGTTGCCAAATAAATTGCAAATAATTTAACGGCGGCCAAATATAAATAATCGCTTTATTTTGGACGTGCGATCAAACGCAATTTGATCAATTTGCAACACCTGGGTATAAATTATTACAAATTAAATTGAAAAAAATGGAATAACTTATCATTCTCTCATGTTTTTACTTTGTAACCGTACTAGTTTTTAAAGCTACGGTTTCCTCCAAAAGTCGCAGTCGCCGGCGACTACGACTGGGTAGCGGCGATCAAGTCGTTGAGACTTCTCCAATGCATTTTAAATGTATCCTACCCGCTACCAAGTCGTTGCTACCAACGTCCAGTCGCCGTTCGTTGAGTCGCCGGTCGCCTGACCCCTCCGAGAGCAGACAAGCGACCAAGTCGCCGCGACTTTCACGTGTAAATTGTGGAACATTTGTTTTTTATTATAGGGTCTCGTCGGTAGATCACCTTTAATCGGTTGCAATACGTTAAAATTGATGTCTTTGAAGACTTCTTTGAATTTTGTCTTTATCTTTCAAATGGTTTCTAATTAGAACTGATTGCAATCCTTTCACTTTTCTCAACTTGAACATCGGAAGTATTTTTGCCCCTTTTTTCTTATGTAGTAAGGTTAATAACAGGAGAAGATTTTCTACTAGCTCTTGGTATTCAGTAACATTAGAAGAACCGAGGGTATACGAGAGTAATTGTTTACAATGCCCACTTCACGTTTTTTGCGTTTTTTTTTTGGAAACTATCTTGAAACATCATTATAATGCCATTTTAAGCAATAAAATATTGTGCAAATCATAAATAATTTTATACAAAAATTTATAGATGTAGATGTGCTAGGGCAAGGAAAATAAGAGTAAAAGTAGAAGTGGTTTGCACAAAAAAATATATTGATTTTCGTAATATATAAATGTTAAGGAATGCTTTGCTGTAATTGTTTTTTTGAAAATTCAGAAGTGGGTAAAGTAAACAATGACCGAACCGACTTTTTAGAAATATTCATATTGACTATTGAAGTACAAACCGCTTAAACCGTTTAAATGACCAAAAGACAGACAGGGCGACCGGCGACTGGCAAAACCGAGGAAAACAAATACGTCGTCAACGACCTGGTCGCCACTACCCGGTCGTAGTCGCCGACGACTGCGAATTTTGGAGGAAATCGTAGCTTAAGTTCTATGTTGAAAATTAACGCCGTTGTGATGGAATTACGAAGCCGTGTTTTGCCTAATTTTTCGCCTTCTTCCGCCAGCCTTAAACCATTTTCTCGAATTTACAATGAACATGTTTAATCCTTAAAAAATTACCATTTGAAATTTTTGTTGAAGGGTTGAACTTTAATCCTTCAGAGACACAACTAGCATTATAAACCCCCACCATACCGGATAATAAAGAGTGAGAGCCGCAAATTTTGTGTTATGTATACTTAATGTTTCGTTGCAGATACCATGAATATTCTGTGTTGGAATGGATGCCGGCGAGCGTCTTGCGCCAGTTTACGAAATTTCCCCAACAAAACATTATGTTTTGTAATTCCTTCTTTGGCTGCTAATTAAAATTCTACTAGACAAAAGTGCCAATTGTGCAGTAAGTTTATTTATTGCAAAAATAATGAAAGAATAATGTTTTTCATTCTCCTTGTACTTTCTCATATCGTAAATAATAAAGATACTTAATTTAGATGAGAATTAACAAGCAATCCTACACAATGAAGTTACATACTATATTTAGGACATAAAATTTAAAAATTTTTGGCAATTACTTATTTTTAAGATTTAATTGTAGAAAATTGCGCTGCACGGTGAGCTCATTTAGTTGGATCTTTCTGGCAATTAGCCTGGCAAAAATTTCAAAGAAATTTTCCCTTATTAAAACTTTAAGAACGACGTCTTTGTCATTACATTGAAAAAGTTCCAAACTCGTTTTCGAATTCAGTTCTTTCTCGAATAAGCTCCCCTGCACGAGACGATTACGTTTTCTTAACGTTGTCCGTATTTTTTGCTTTTCCAGTTTCAAGTTCGCCGACGTCATGGAAATTTCTCGCCCCTTGACTAAAACTGTCATTTTCGCTGATTGCGGGTAAATAATGATGAAGGACGACTTTGCGAAAATCAAATTGCCCTTAAAGCACCATTAACCGACGTAAAGATAAGCTTATAGAAGTTGGGGTCTTGGAGCGATGATGCTCGGCATAACCGAGGGGGTTAGAAGATGGGGAGGCCCCGAATAGACCGACAATGACGCGGGATAGGGTTTCATGAAAGCAATAGATTTTCAGGAGAGTTCGAGAGTTCAAGGACGTTTCTTTCAGGACGAGATTACGTCATTTCCTCGCTATTCCTGGCAGACCTCGACGACGAAGAACTTCATTTCCAGGGGCGAATTTTCCGGAACTTTTATTAAGAGAGTGCTTCGGCTGTTTCAGGTGGGATTTTGGGGGATGTAATGGTCTTAATTTGTGACGTAAATTACGGTTATGACAGTGGAACCGTAATTTATTCAAATATCATCTGTCGCTGGATGATGTAGAGTGAATGTGCCGTTTGGTGACACTTGTCAGCTCCTTCATTTCCGATTCCGGCCGCCAACAACGTTCAAACGTTTACTGTCACCCTCGAGTGCCTCTAGAATGTAAAAATATTCGCATTCCAGTTGCGACGCGCCACGTAAAAACTGAAAAATTTTAAAAGCTGGGAAATTATTTCGAGGATCGGCAGCAAAAACGCGGACAAACCTGTTGGTAATGGGCGAATTTTGGAGTGGATGTGCTCCAAATAAAATTGACAGATGGCGATAAATTTTCAACCCTCAGAAAAGCAACTTTTCATTTCACCAAATTGTACAAATGTAAAAAAACTAGAAAAAAAGGTCAAAATTTCAAACTTAGAGAGTGTTCTTTTAATAAAAAAGTGACGACCATGCAGACTATTTTAAATTTTTGTGAAAGTTACTGCAAGAGTCAACCGATTGAAACCTGGAACTTAGACCACGGTTTCACATTTTTCTTTAACGACCTTGTAATAAACTGTGGCGCTTCTTGATTAAAAATTTCTGATTATATCTCCCTTGCCCGTCCAAACAAATACGACAGCTAAAAAGCATTTTTAAATATCATATAAAATACAAATAGCCATCAAAGCTATCAACATAAATCTGGCTTCAGCCAACATTTATTAAACCTTCTTTTTCCATTCATATTTCTTTAGTCGCCCCGATGCACTTTATTGCATTGCTGACGGGTTGTCTAGGGATTCGAGTCGCGAGGGAAGTTTTATGGCGACGAATTCAAAAAATAAAATGCCAACAGAGTTCGACAATCGATGAAAAAGAAATTTGGATGATTTTTAGAGTTTTAGGTACACAAACGGTTCTCGTCCCAAGAAACCGAATAAATTCGTTGAGGGGCCAACATCGAACTGATATCTGCGACCACATTTTAGATTAGAAAACGTGAATGCTTGGAACGGGCTCAAGGCAATCAGTTCAGTAATGGCGACATTATTCCTGGATCCATTAAAATCCCAGTTAAATAATGTCGTTATCTTCTCACGTTTTAGAGCTAGAAAAATTAACGGGTTAAAGAATGGTCGAGAAGGTAGACACCGGCGCATCCCTAGTGAAAAACCGGGAGCTAGTGAATGATGCGGAGAGTAAGCGGAAGGAATCGTTTCAAATTCCAGGTGTAGGATTAAAACATCAGTTTTCCTCCATAACAGACAATAGCGAAAATGCAGGGGTACAAACACCAGGAAATAATTCGCCGCCTACACACAACCCCAAATCGATTTAATGTCGGGGTAAAGGGTCCTTTTACACCGCTGTATCAAAATGGAAAAATTTACAGGATCTCTCCCGCTGCCTCGCAAATTTGATAATATACCAATGCATCCACTTGGGTCTGGTTTCGAAGGGAAATAATTGTACAGTTAAAACTGCATCGGAAAATGCGGCGCATGCATAACGCAATCACTAGCCTTTGAAGTTTTTCCGGCTTGTATAGCAACCACAATTCGGTTCGATTCCGGGCTTTGGTTAACATTGCTGCAAACTCCCCGGATGAGCTGGTGGGTTTTAAACGAAAATATCGGGAGAGGGTGATATTGGACAATGTAAGCTCTAAAGGCGCTTTGCACCGTCTTTCGGTTTAGAGCCGGCTTCGCGTCCATTAAATTAGACAAGCAAATCTAATATATGCCCTATTTGTTCTGTCGAAAGGGGGATGAATGCGTTCTCATCGGGACTGAATAGGTGAAGGGTTTGTAATTCTGGCGGTGACGGCAATGTCGGCATCAAGGCCGCCGCGTCTGTCTGGATGAAGGCTGGATGAAGGACCCTCCAGGCGGAGGGTTGCGTCGCCCCCACGGTATTGTAGAAAAGCGTCATGCCTCGGCTAACTGGGCTCGTTTAGAACACCCCTGTTGGCTGCATAGCGACCGGGCGACAGAGAACGAACAGATCGAGTGCACTGCCGGATCAAATGTCATACAGATATTTTATGGGAAATTTCTAATTGCTTGTTAATATCAAATAACTGAAGTGTGGGCGCTTTCGGGAAGTTATACGAGACGGTACTTGAATCACCTGTTTTCCCTGCAGAGCTTGTTAACGTCTCCTCGCTCCTTTTAAACAAGAATCAACGCTTCCATTAGCGGAGATTATGAACGCCCGCTCAATCAGCACAAAGGGCAACTTACTTTATGTTTTTAATTTTTAAATATAGAAAATTGCTTTATGAAAGCATATTTTTGGAAATATTTTAATTCAAAGAAAAATTCTGCTGTTCTTATCCCAAAAATAAATTGAGCAGTCGAATAACGGAACAACCTTTCTACGTGCAGTAACGTACACCTACACAATCATGTGAAGCGTAGAGACAATTGAAAAATCCATAAAGATACTAAAAAGTAAACATCATGGAACTTTCTTCAGAAACAGCCCCTTCTGTGGTTTCGGAAGAAAAAGAAGAACTTACTTTTTTGGTGCTCTATGAATTTTGAACGTGTGTCTACAGTTTTGAGGTCCGAGTCAACTTTTTTGATAAAAATCCTCCCATTTTAAGAAAATATTAAAAAATATGTGTATTTGGTATAAATCAAAATTTAGACAGAGCAACTTCTTACCGCAGATGAATAAAGGTTTTTAGTAAAAAGCCCCAACGTTAGAAATAACCTTAGCCAATGCACCAATTATTATTAAAATTGAACACAAGATTTAACTTGTGTCCTCATTTAATTTCAATCTAGGGGTAGTTATCTTCCCGAGTAGATACAAGTGAGCTTTTCGTCCCCTCGGCCGGACTTGCTGCAGCGCGGCCGCGTCGGCGGACGCGCCCTGCCTCGGAAGAGGTCCTGCGACCGTACCGAAATAGGTCCAGCCCAGCCCAATATGCGAACGAAAGCTCTGGGAAACGGGCACACGTTCCCTGGGAAATGATGAAAGGCTCAGCAGCAGGGCCGTTTATCGATCCCGTCACCATGACGACCGAGGGGGTTCTCTCTCGCAGATTTCATCTGGCAAGCGACGGCCGGCTGATGGACCCGACTCGCTCTTGCGAATAATGGATACTTCGGCTGCTATATGTGTGTGCGTGTGTGCATGTGGGTGTGTGTGTGTGTATTATTTAACTTCGATACGGGACGATGTTGCAGGCTGGAAGAGCTAGAATCGCAGAAGAAAATTGAATTGGTAGGACGCTTTCGGACGTTTCCGGACGTCAACAGCACTGACGCCGGTGCTAATTTTTGACATGGAAACTAACGTAATTGATGGAATTGTTGCAGGATTTAGCTCTTCGGATACTCTTTTCCATCACGAAACTGACCAATTTCTATAGAGAAACAAAAAATAGAAATTTGCTTAAAATATTATAAATAAGACTCAACTCCATTGAGTGTTTTTTTTTTGGATAAAAAAATATCAAGCAATTTAAGAAGTTATTGTGACAAGAAGTATAAAAGTTTAAAATATTATGGTACAAAATATAAACTGTTGTCAAATGATAAATACCTACATATTATAAGAAGAAATTATTTTTTGTAAGATATAAAAAAAAAATCAGTGCAATAAAGAAGATATTGAAAAAAATGTGAGACTAATAAGAAAACAAGTATTATACCGCAATCACAAAATTATGAATTGAGTTGACCATCACATATTCCAGTAAAATACAAAAAGCTGATTTATCTGTTAATTTTATAAACAACTTTTAGTAATTTATAAATAATTCTTAGATGCCAGTTTTACGCCGGTTTCACGCATGGAAGATACTTGCAAGGTATTTTCTAATTACATTTGCCACTTTCTTAACTACAGCTTTTCACATCCAGATAGTTTTACACCCAAGATAAATTCTCCGGTTTTCTTAAAGCTAATCAATATGAATAACTAAAGAGTTTTACGTGGTTATAAAATAAAATATGTACTGAAGTTGTAAAGAGCACATAAGTAATATTGAAACTAATGTGGGTACAACGCTGCAACAAATGTCCTCTATAAAGCTTCATCCCGCTATAAGTTGACTATTGATAGCAATAGTTCTAAAACGGCTGTGAATCGGCATCACAACGTTCATAAACAATATATTAAGTAAGTTTAGTGGTTTTTGATAAGGTCATAAGAAGAAATGAAGCCATTCCGACCTGTTATAGTAACCAATAAGGCGTAAAAATTAGAAAGTTGTTATTATATTTATTTTGAAATCAATATTTAATTTAGCAAATTTTAAAAAGAGATTTTTTTTTGCGCATGGGGGGCCCGGCTGGTCGCCGAACCGCACACTGAGGCCAAATGGGCCCATTTTGTGCACCCCTGTTAGGTTTCTAGAGACCTCTCCAGAGAGTAGCCTGCTCATAGAAGCCCTCCTGATTTCACTCACCTCTAAGAAGGGAAAGTCTAGGTACCTGGACCTCTGTGCAGCAAAAGCCGAACAGTGACACAGTACATGTAGAGACGTTTCTTCCTCCTCTTCACACTTTCTGCATTTTAGGTCCTCAAGAGAGCCCACGATGTAGAGGTGTCTTCTGAGGAGGCAGTGTCCCGTGAGCAGTCCAACCGCTTTCCTTAGGTCTTCTCTGCTGAGTCTCAGTAACTCAGCTGTTCTGGACCTGAAATAAAGATCTTCGACTGTCGAGGTGCGCTCGCCTCCCATTCCCTAGAGTGCCTTTCAGCGTTGATTGAGATATTTACTATATGAACTATACTACGTGGCAACATCGCTTCATTTTGTTGTCGTAATATTACAGCTATCTGTAATTTCTCAACCCGACTAAACTGCATTTAATAATGATGCTGGCGGACAGATGGACCGATTCTGAACCCTTATCCGCCAGCATCATTTTTAGGCACGATTCTGGCGGTAAGGCTGGGCATTTTCCAATAAATATCTCAATCAACGCTTTCAGACACCCAGTTCTTGAGGGCGCGCTTTAGCTGGCTTGGAGGAATGCCCAGTGCCGGCTCCGGGTCAATCAGGCCCATTTCTGATCCCTTCTTGACCAAGGCGTGAGCTTAAAAAGAGATAGAAATTTTGATAAAAAATATGTAAGAGAGAGAGATACTAAAAATGGTAACATAGGTATAGAAAAAATAATTTATCAACCTAAAAGTACATATAAAAAAATTAAGAAAAAAGAGCATCATTCTGTTAATTCTGAATAAATTGCAATTTTTTTTTATGATTGGAAAACCTCCAAGAAATCACCAAAGTAATGTGACAATTTGTCCACATTTTTTTTATTAACTTATTCTAGTACCTTAATGTTAGCACTGTTGTCTGTTAAGTGTAGGATCGATTTTTTTAATATCGACATTATTCCACGTAAAGACATACTTTTTTAGGTGCTTAGTGTTTAACGGCTTTTCGCCAAAAGGGCGGTTAAAAGCAGACTAACGGCAGTTAAAAGGAGGGTTTAAAGCACTTAAAAATGCTTGGAAAGGAATTTAAGTGCTTAGAAAGCAATTGCTTTACAAGGCCTCAAGTCGGTAAATTGTATCACATACTTAACTGCTAATAGTAGGTACAAACATAACAGTTAGTAGAAAGAGAAAATTACTAAAAAAGTTTGGAGGATCATCGAATGTATCTAGTTGGCTAACTAAGTTTTGGTTAATCCAATTTCTATCCTGCAACAGTTTTTTCTACAGGACCCTGGTCTAACAACCACCATTAACTTCAAATACTGATACTTTTGCTAGGATATTGGGACTTGCCACTTATCATTTCGTTGTTTGACGGCGTTCCAATTACAGCTTATAATGAAGATTTATGAATGATTTCGCCTAATATCCGTATTGTGATACACTTCTTTGGTTTCAAGGACTGACTAACAAAGTTTTAATTAACTCCAAATTTTTAATATGTATATTATGTGTAAATTTTCTTAGTTATAAAGTAATTAGTTCATCTCTTTCTACCAAGTTTGCAACCAACAATAGAAGAATGTTTGCATCAAGTTGGATGCGTAAGACAGTTGATTCCGCCAACAAAGCGACGTTGTGATCGGCGAATTTGCGAACCATTAATAACGACCTGAAGTTAATGAGCTTATTAAAGTTATGCAAATCCAACTTGTCTTTCTCTTATTTTCATTTCGTAGGTAGCTTCTTACCTCGTTTATTTATTTTTTCAAGACGAAGCGTCATTAAAATCCCAAAAGAAAATGTTTGCATTAATTATTCCAACAAAGCTTGACGGTTTCAAACGAAGCTCAAAATCCTCATACTTTTAATAAGTCACCTTATTATCTTTCTTTATACAACTTGTCGTAACGCGACATAATTTTTTTTTCATAACCCCTATTATGTCTGGATAACTAACTGTGAATCAAAATTCAGTCAACCCTTCGGTTGGCAACGAAGAGTTTTTATTGAAACTTTTTCCTTATCTTTGACACCACACCGACTTTATGACAACGCAAATATTGTCACACCGGCAAAAAAATTGTATGAAAACGCTGCTACGCTAAATAAAACTTTTACAATTTGAATAAACCTAGACCTAGTTTAGTGAAACAAAGACGAATTATGTCACGCTACCAATGTTTGTTCTTGCATTACTATTTATAGGCTCATTCGCATTTGCTTCTGAGCCTCTGATACGGAGCTTCAGTCAATAATTTGTTGATGAACCTATTTGTTGGCATGAAGGTCTCATTAGTTGATTCAGGCCAATCTTAAAGGGTGTTATATTAATTTTTTATTTTGAATCTCCGATAGTGAAATGTGGTTACTGTTTAAGGGTACACTTGTTAAAAAAACTAGTCTTAAAATCTACCTATTTGACACTCCATTAAGTTTATTTTTCCTTCACAACTCCTTTTAATCAGCAATTTTGTTTCTATTAATTTTTATCTTCTAAGTATACAGGGTGATTTACGTAGCACGTGCATTAGAAGTTTTTCAACTTCCAGTTGGATTAGAAATTTGAAACTTGGGTGGCAGTCATAATCAGTCTTGCTCATTCTATCTAAAATATTTTGAGCTCTCTAGCTATACAGCATGTGCCAAAAGTCGGTATCAACTTTCTTATTTTAAATAAAAAAGTACCATTATTTCTACATGGTTCGATTGGTCTTCCAACTCTAAGTTTTCATAGCACTTGTTATGTGAACTTATCTGACAATTTTTGACATTATGTTAATTTATGTGAAAAAAATTGTTGATGTGGTAGCTTACGGAGAAATTCGTATCTGGCAGACGGTTTTGAATTTAGAAAGCCAATTTGTAAAGTACTTAGACTAACTTCTGATATCTTAATGGTGGTCCCACTTTGTTCCATATGGGCGCAGATAATTTTCAAATATTGCAACCAAAAATGATCAAGAAGTCATTTTTTTCAACTAGCACCTACTGATTCTTTTTGCACCATTCGATAGAAAATTGTATTTTGGGATGAGTTACTTAAGCATTCCCTATACCTAACTTCATCCCCTATCAAGTTAAAAATTAATATCCAGAAATTCCATCAATCATGCCGAAAGATTTTTTTGGTTTTTCAAGTATGCCATGGGAACAAAAGACAATTGCAACAATTGCAACAATTGCATTATGAAATGAATACATTGCTAATTTTATAAAACAACAACAACAAAAACTATCAAGAACCATCTTAACTAAATTCAAATGTGAATGTCCAATGTGAGCACAATTTTGATTACTACATTCTATTATTCTATTTTTAACAGATTGTTTGGCTCTTCTAATTTTGTTGGGGTCAAGACTGTCGAATGCTCTTATTATTCTTCCTCTCAATTCGTCTATGTTGCTAAATGGTGAAGTATAAACTAAATCTTTTATTCGACCCCAAACATAAAAATCTAATGGGATAAGGTCTGGAGATAATAAGAGCATTTGACAGCAGTCTTGGTCCTAACGAAATTAGAAGAGCTAAAAAATCTCTTGAAAATGGATTAATAGAATGTAGTAATCAAAATGGTGCTCACAATGAACATTTATATTAGAATTTAGTTAAAATGGTTCTTGATAGTTTTTGTTGTTGTTTTATAAAATTAGCAAGGTATTCATTTCATAATTAAATTGTTGCAATTGTCTTTTGTTTCCATGGCATACTTGAAAAACCAAAAAAATCTTTCAGCAATATTGATGAAATTTTTTGATTTTAATTTTTAATTTGATAGGGGATGAAGTTAGGTATAGGGAATGCTTAAGTAACTCATCCCAAAATACAATTTTCATTCGAATAGTGTAAAAAAAATTAGTAGGTGCTATTTAAAAAAAATGACTTCTTGATTATTTTTGGTTGCGATATTTGAAAATTGTTTGCGCCCATATGGTACAAAATGGAACCACCATTAAAATATCAGAAGTTAGTCTGGACTTTGAACTAAGTACTTTACAAATTGGTTTTTATAAATTCTGAACTGTCTGCGCGATACGAATTTCTTCATAAGCTACCACATAATCGACCATTTTTTTCACATAAATTAACATAATGTCAAAAATTGTCAGATAAGTTCACATAACAAGTGTTATGAAAACTCAGAGTTGGAAGACCAATCGAACCATGTGGAAAAAATGGTACGTTTCTATTTAAAATAAGAAAGTTGATGCCGACTTTTGGCACAGCCTGTATGTATAGCTAGAGAGCTCAAAATATTTTAGATAGACTGAGCATGACTGATTATGACTGCTTCCCAAGTTTCAAATTTCTAATCCAACTGGAAGTTGAAGAACTTCTACTGCACGGGCTACGTGAATCTCCCTGTATAGGTACTTTATATTTTCTTGCTTCTTACTTACCTAACAGTTTACCATGAGATTCTTTAAATTTTCCAAATTGTTGAATATACAATAACAAAATTTTGAATAATTCCCAATTTTTTATGCCCAATGAGGCGAAATAAAGAAAAAACCAGAAATAACGTTTTGACTTTTGTTTGCTCAAATAGAGAAAAATAAAGTTAACGATTAAATTAATTTTCACTGCAAAAAAAGTTCAAATAAACTTTACTTGACAACAGTGTATCAATATGTATTGATGTTCAAAAAAATAACAATTTTATAATTTTGTCAAAAATTAAAAAATTTTACAACCAAGAAAGTTAATGGGCATTTTTACTAATCAGTCCTCCTCTTTAATAATAATTTTAAATTTTACTTATTTTGTATTATTAGGCATAAAGTAATTAGTGATCGTTCAAAATTTCACTATTATTTGAAACAGTTTGGGAGATAGTAAATAAAAATCATCTACAGGGGAGCCACTTTTAGGGACCTGTAACTTCTTTAGAAAACACTTAAATAAAAAACTTTATATAGATTTTTGTCTTCGTTTAATTTTTTATATCCGCCCTTAATAAATTGTGAAAAGCTTAAATTTGCCTTCTTAAAAATAAAAGTAACATTTTAGTGCAAAATTGATAACTAATTACGTTTAATTAATACGTTTGTATAACTGATTTCTTTAAATGGAAATTATAAGCTAACTCTCATTTTGTATACATAATTTTTTTTTTACCTATTATAGTGATATGTACAATGGCGAGCAAAAAATAAGGTGCGATGTTTCTTCCCAGTGTGAACCAACTCCATTCGGTAGGATGGGCAGGGCATTGCGACCCACCCATTTCCAGGTAATTTGCTACCAGGCGAGGGAGGTGGGTCACCTTTGGGGTAGGTATAGAACTATAGACACCAAACGGAATAAATATTTATTACCCGTAGCACCATTGGGCTATAACACGGAGGATATAAGAAGTAGGGAGGGAGAGTAACCAAGCTTATGGGCGAGGAAAAGTGAAGCCGCGAGACGGCAGGGGATTTCAAGGCGTTTGAGTATGCAACCCGCAAGACTACGCTCAAAGTTTGAACCGGATAATTGAAAGTTTGCATAATAAACCATAAATTTTATATAAAAATATGTTCACAATAACATTTTCTTGTTGAAAAAACTAAATATATTTTAGACTAATCATTTTTCAAACATTAATATCGTAGAAATCCATATTAAAGAAAGAAAAAGAAAGCGATATAATTTCTTTATCGCACTTGCACGTGACAGAATGTCTGCAGCGTACCAAAATGGCGGCTTCCGGCTTCACGTCCGAGCCGGCACTCTCCCTCCCTACTTCTTATATCCTCCGTGGGCTATAAGAATTTCCTGGAGTCCAATACGACAGACCGGCAGGTTTCGTTGACACAGTTACTCCTACAAACCGTTTTACACATCTTCAAAATCGCAGATTTCGGTTCACGAGTTGTGCCTAATTTCATGCTCGCTACTGTACCTATCAACCCAAGTATTTAGAGACAGCAGAAAATTGTCATAATTTTTTTTACAAATTTTAATGTATGCAGTTGGATCTGAAAAACTACACAATATTATTGACACACAAATTTTCATTATATCTAATGTCTGGCTATGCATGGCCTATGAGATTGGTGCCCACCCTGTATATCTCACGCCCTGTTATCTGTTATCCTACTTAAGGCTTAAGGTTTAAACAAAAAATTTGTACTTACAAATCATTTTTACGATCATTTTAGGTCACTTCGCGACAATTTGCGGCCAAATTCTGGTCAATTACGACGATTTCTGCCAAAATTTTTGCAACCACTCTCAATCACTTACATCTAGTAGCTGTCACTTTTACGTAGTACTCAGTCAAAACTAGTTCCGAGTCCATAATAGGAATTAACATTTTAAATCCACGTAATTTGTGGCTGAATACATTAAGAAAATTTTTCTCTAATTTTGGAAGCCATTATATGATCGTGGACTTTGTAATTAAGTAAAGAGCCCGTATTGTTGGGGTTGCAAAACCGGATTTGACTTACTACCGCGCAAAAAATGTTACCTACTAGATTACGCAGTTGATACGTGTGCGGGTTCGTCTAAAATAGCAAAAATCGGGTAAAATTGCCGAAATTCTCTATAGTGGACTAATAGTGGTTAACTAAGTGGTAAAGTGGACTAATAGTGCGATTATGGTAATTTTTCTAGGTGTTTGAGGATTTTGAGACCAACTCGAATTTGTTGATTTTTTTAAGGTTAGTGACAAAATTATTTGTAACTCGACCGAAATTGTTGCAAATCGAGGTTTTATTGTTGCAATTTATCATTTTGCATCTAATCTGATTCACAACCCGAGACTTTCCCCAAAAATTTGCAAAATTGATGATTAAAATTATTTGGGGTCACCAGTTTGACGCACCTGTTGGGTTGGTCATTGGTATAATTGTGTCAAGACGTTTTTGATCGATGACATGCACCTACCCTGATTGTCATCATCAATTAATAATTATGCAGCGTTCTAATTTAAATTCGCTATAGTTTTACGTAAAACAGTGAAGTGAAAACGATCGTCAGTGATTACGTTGAAGGGGTTGTGTCAACTTTGCAAATTTCCGAGTTTTGTTGAGAATTTTCTTCAATTCGCCCGTTATTTAAGGTTAGTGGTGCAAAATGTTAACAACTTGACCTCTATTTTGCCAATTACGAGGTTTGGTTGTTTCCATTACGGTTCTGCGGCTAATTTGACCAACACCCGAACCATTTTTCGCAAAAATTGTAAAGAAAAATAATTTCAAGGTTATTGACCCGAAGCAATTGCATCAAGTCAAGACGGCTTCGACTGGTGACGTTCCACTACCCCGCGCTCTAGATTAATAATAATTTTAATAAATACCAACTAGAGTCACTATTTTTGACAATAAACCTATTTTTAACCCGGTCGAAGTTGACAGATAAAAAAGTTGTAACCAAATAAGTTACTAATTTATTACCACTGGGAAAATAGCGAAACTTCATATCCGTCAACTTGAACCTTTTTATCGAATTTGCGGGTATTTTCGCACATTCTTAGGTAAAATCAGGTCAATTATAAAGTCTTTCCAAAGCTACTTTACTAGGTAGGTATACTTTAAAACTAATTAATAATTAATTGTAAGTTATTCTTAGTTGGATTAACATATAAATATCTTTGAGCAAACGTCAAAAATGTCAAATGTTATAAAGCAAATCTAAATGGAAGTTATTCGCACCCACGTACCGCTAAAAAAAGTCAGTGACATACCGGGTGGACCATTATTTATGGTCGAATTTTTCCCGTCCAAACGATAAAAGATTTGAATTTGAGCTTCCGAGGATAAGATCGAATCATTAAGACCTACTTTTCAAAAAAATTTGAATTTTTTTTGGCCCACCCCGTACGCGTCTACACAGTGATTCATTCAAAATTGTAAAAAAGTTGACAATAAAGTTGCAATTTTTTTTTATACCGTTGTACGCAGAAAATTTTTCAGATTACGGCGGTCTCTTCGGAATTTCGAAATTTTGATTTCTGGGGCCGTAGTATTTCGTAAAAATGCAACAGCCAAGTTGATTCATGGAACACCTCCCTTGCCTCAGATAATTTTCAACAAAATACTACGGCCCCAGAAATCAAAATTTCGACATTCTGAAAAGACCGCCGTAATCTGAAAAATTTTCTGCGTACAACAGTATAAAAAAAGTTGCAGCTTTATTGTCAACTTTTTTACAATTTTGAATGAATCACCGTGTAGACGATCACGGGGTAGGCCAAAAAAATTCAAAATTTTTTGAAAAGTAGGTCTTAATGGTTCGATCATATCCTCGGAAGCTCAAAATTAAATCTTTTATCGTTTGGGCGGGAAAAATTCGACCACAAGTTATGGTCCACCCGGTATATTTTGTTTGCTGCCCTAAAATGGCAGTGTCAACTGTCAATTATTCAGACAGTTTTGTTCTCCTTACATTATGGGTTTAGCAAAGGCCGTATGTCGTTGCTTGACATGTTGCAAATACCCAAACCCTAAGGTTCGGGTACATACTTAAATTTCTTAAAAGTTTATGTGCATAAGGAGCTAGAAAAAAATAAAAAAATAATTTATATTAAAAAAACAGTTTCTAGTTGCCTAGAAAGATCTAATTATAGTCTATTTAAGAGGATTTTCGTAATTTTATTTGTTAATTTTTGATAAACTTTTACGCTCCCAAAGTTGGTCTTAATACAAGTTAGAATAGCTTGAACTAATAGGAGCAAGCTGATTATAATCTATTCAAGAAAATTTTACTATAAATTTCTATTTTTTATACCAACCATCTTCATTTGAGTCTTTCTACTTTCTTCATATTTGTGAGAAGAAGAAGTAAAGAATATGTATAATAGATACTCAAGTATTGAAACAAATTGAAACAGTTAAAAAAATTAATGCTAAAGTTAAAAGCAGCAACAGCAACGACAAAGTAGATAGTTTAATATATGTATAAAACAAAATAATGAGATGGCTAAAACAACTAGAGTTGCAGATTAGGCGGATAAATACAAAGAAATAAGCTGAAAAACTAAAAATATAAAAAGTATACCAAATAAAAAAATTAACAAAAAAGAAAGAAGAGTGGCAAATAAAAATTATTTATATAGAATATTAAACGAGCTTGTGATGGCTTGGAAAAGTAAATGGTAAAAAAAATATAAAATATGCAAGGGGAGTTCATAAGGACCATAAGGATTCATCACTCATTGAAAATTTATCAAAACGTTTTTAGTCTATAATTCTTTATGAAAGCGGCGCAATCGGAGAACGTTCACATAACTTAAGACTTTTTCGAAAAATTCAAATGTGAGGACTAAAATTTGGATGCAAAATTTAACCAAGCAGGTTGATAAGGGCATTAACTACTTGATAGAGTAGTAACTTAACATGTCATTAATGAGGGCGTATCATTTTGGAACGGAACGCTAACGTTATGACGTAACCTTACTATACAAAGTAAAGAAGTATGTCAGAATTAGAGACATTACCAGTGGTCATCCAAGTACTGCTTTAAATAGTTACTCCGATATGGTCTAGTGGCTAGGATACCTGGCTTTCACCCAGGAGGCTCGGGTTCGATTCCCGGTATCGGAATAGTTTTCTTTTTCTATTGATATCAAAAAAAAATTGCAAACATTTTTAGAGTTCATAGGTCAAATAATAAATAACAAATAAATTTAGTTTGGCGAACTGATTTCTCTAGAAGTAAGATACAAATAACTAAGCACCACGCAGAGTTAAATTTAGCATTTTATTTTCAATTCAGTTGTTAACGCACAGGATGTCTATAGTTGACGATTTATGACGGCTACAGTGTGACAATAAATCTCTCTCAATAAACAGCAATCAAAGTGTTATTACTTCTTGCCGAAGTAGTGTCTTGGAAAAGGGGCAATAGCTTTGCCATAATATATCGGTGCAGGAACATAGCTTTTGAAAACAGCAGGGTGATGAACATAAACTGGATGTTCAGCAACAAAAGAAACTTCATGATGAACCGGAACAGATTTTGCTTCGACAACCAAAGGTGTTTCTACGATTTTAGCAGGAAGAACAGCCGCGGAGATAGGGTGTCCAAACGGAATTCCTTTGGCTTCGATCACCACAGGAGTTTCAACAATTTTTGTTGGTAGAGGAGCCAGAGGAATTTCGTGTTTAACAGTTTTCGTTTCAAGCAGGACAGGGGTGCGGACGATTGGTACAGGAGCAACTCCATGGTCTTCGACAATGGCACCGGAAGGACCGACGATGCTGGTTCTGGAAGCCGGGATGGCTCCGCCAGCAACAGCGGAGATGGCGAAGGCCAAAAGAGCTAAATATTGCTGTAAAATAACAAAGAGATTATAGCAATTAATAATAAAAAAATTACAAATTTAATAAGAAAATAATAAAATTAAATAGTAGCGAAGAAAACTTACAAACATGTTGAGATGGTTGTTGGATTTGGAATGATTTCGAAGCGATTCTTGGGTCTTTTATACGCACAGTTTTTGTCGTTAGGTTTTTTAACAATTAAGCGTCTTGACTATTAAAAGTTAATTAAGGAACCGGCAACAGGTCGATTAATAGGTAATTTTAATACCGTCACACATTTTCGCCATTACCTCGAGTGCCACGACACCCATGATGATTAATTTTACCAAATTACACTATAGAACACTGCGACTTATAAAAGATAAATTGCGTAAAACAGGTGAATTTAAAATACTGGTAGAGAAAAATTTAAAACTGTTGATCTAAGTTACGTATGGTTTATGGCAACATCATCACTATTCTTTATCTTCAAAATTTATATGGAGGGATATGTTAGAACGTGACTGTTTTATCGCCACTTTTGTATTACTTTTTTAATTTTTATTTAATTTAATTAAAGAAGTTTTTTAAAGAATTTTTTAAATGCAACGTAAGTGTGTCAAAAATGTTAATTTTAGTTGTCTTTTTAATACAACTTGTGTGAGAGTTTGGCAGAAATGTCAGTTTTAACTTGTGCCATATTTGTGACGTGTGAGGCACTCAATGTCAGTTGTGCACTCCCTCTCATCCACCCCAAGGACGATCCCTGCAGCGTCGCAGCAACTTATTTGGCTTATTTGCAAACCTGTTCCTGTCAAAGTCAACAATCTGTCGGTCTAAAAAAGCAGGCACGCCTATGACTATTGCAAGTGCAGCTCGGGCTATCTTTAATCAAACACCCCAACGGCAAGCGTAAGGGTGAGCGACGGATAAAACATGCACCCCATTGAACTCCCCCGGACAATATAACAGAAGGACCCTTCAGCTTTGCGCAATGCACATTTGGGGACACTGATATTTCCACACACATTCCTGTCATAACTAGTCCAACGAAATAACACACGACACGTCTATAATTTAATTATTGCCCCAACAGCGGGATAATTGAATTTTTCTTATGGCGACAACTGGCAACATTCGCCGCTACGCGACTAAATTGCTTCCATTCAGTCGGTCCAGCGGAGCTTTCCAATAAAGCTCGGCCCTGTGACGGTCACGAGAAAATGAAACGATAAAATTGACCAGAAGCTGGAAAAACGGTGGAAATAGTCTGCTCTTGGCATTCACCGCGTGCCTTATGAATATTATCTGGACATACAGGCCAACAGTGAACACTAGGAGAACGACAGATTACCGAGCTTCCCAGTCGTCGTTCCGAAGTCACCAATAGAGCCTACCAGATGGCGCCACTGTTTCCTGCAACTGAAAGCTTTTCTCCACCGAGAAAATTGCGAGTGGAACGAAAAAAACTTTTTTGGCTTGCCGCTAAAGAATTGTTTGATTTACGACGTTCTTTACGAGGAACGATGACGTTTTGGATTGGTCACTGACGGCGTGTTTGGCTTTTCTGTTGCGGATGAGTGTTTACGGTGATGGGAAGCCCATTCTCAATTTATTCAGCGGTGTCACGCAAACCTTGTTGTCAGCTGCTACACACAAGGGACAACATTTGTTACAATGCTTTATTACCAGACATGAGTTAATTACGGATGTAACAAAATCAATTTCTCGAGTGTTACGCGTTTTTCACGTCATCAACATGCTGAAGCGTCGGATTACAGAAAGTGCATAGAGTGGTGCTTGTTCTGTTATCAGCGGGCTTTATTCAAATTTACTTGAATGGGTGACGCAATCACAGAAAGCAGACGAATGAGATAAGGTAAAAAACGACGTGTATCGCCGAAGAACAGCGCAAAATTAATGGAAACTTTTGGACTTTCCAAAAACAAGTTAGTAAAGAAAGTATCTGCAAGATTTTGCGGTCTAAATAACTTGTTACAAACATATTGTGAGAATTCGAGAAACACCAAGAATGATAATGCAATATATTGAATTGTTATTAATGTTTACTATTACTAATGGTGCCTGGTCATGCAGTTTGAAGGAGTGTATAGACTAACCACTGATTCACCAACCACTGATTAGTGATTAGTCTCTACTGGGCATAGTCTAAGTAACAATCATAAAAGTTTGACAACTTTGGTCCAAGTTTGGCAGGAAGGTTATACGTTGATAAGAGAACTATGTATTTACATCATCACGTACAAGTAAGAAAGTAATAAGCATCTTAACAGAACACTACATTTTAACGAAGACTGAACCTCATAGGGGCGAAGAACAGTTTAAAATGCAGAATATGTGGTGAAGAAAAGAAGACTGATTTGAGGTGAGCTATATAGCTAAGTTCTAAGCTAATAGCTTCTGATAGTTGAGAGATAAACACTTTGATGAATCAACGGCTGTGCACATCATAATAGAAGAATACAAGAATAACTGGTATTTTTCTCAACCTGCTATAAAATTTACTAAACAGGTATATGGTCTAAATAAAACAGTTTTGGTTCAAACTTAAACATTAAATGCTGCTGAAGCTCAATAATACTTTTAATAAAAGATCATATTGGTCTGTCATGCAAAAAGTTAAATGTTGCGTTGATAAGGAGAAAAAAGAATTAAAGAAAGTATGAGCAAAAGACAACGGAGCTTAATTTTAAAGTAAAAGTGATCATTACAAAAAGGAGTAGGTCTAGAGAACTTTTCAAACTTTTGCCTTAGACAATAGAAGACCCACTCTCTGATATTATAGTCACACCGAATGCAATACTTAGGTAATGTCTTAATATCTTGCAGATCTTTGATTACAAATCGGTAGCAAACATGAACAATTAAAGAAGAACGAGAATGCTAAATTTGGATACCACATCTGAAAACATAAATACTCTCTCTCTCTCTCATGAGGTATACTTTAAGGAAACTATGAATCTAAAAGTGTTACAAAAGAAATGTAAATACCAAAAAATTGTGAGTTACTCAAATTGGAGATTTTCTATACGTAGAACACGTGGAAAAATATAAGTCTATAACAAAAATATAGTCAGGATAGACAACTGTGATAAAGAAACAAAAATATGTCACTTTGAACTTTTGGCCGTTAACGTTACATTGCACCACCAAGATAGGATTACACACTTTTTGATTATAAAACAATATCTCTAGAGATATGAAGACAAATAGAAATTAAATAATCCAATCCCACAACTTTTTTTCAAAACATGATCGCGCTCCATTGAAATAAAATTTTTGAAAAATGCTTGCAATAAAAACGAGGTTGTGTCAATTAAGCTTTATTGAATAATAATATAAATATAATGAGAATGATTTATAACAATCGTAATATTCATAATACTATGCATAAGACTTTTTGTAGACCGCAGTATGATCTCATTCTGCTAGATCACTACAATAGCAAACTTATTTACTGGTGAGAGGTATTACAAAATCTATTACAAATTACTAAATGTGCTTTTACTTTGTTTAATGTAATTAAATACTTGAAATTATTTTATTTCCACGTCACCGTTTTACTCACATTTATTTAAAAAAAACTGATTATTACACATTTACCTTATCTAAAACTGCCAAAATTCTTTTATATTTTGGCTTAAGATTATTATAATCATGTAGGATGCAATTAGGATATGATCTGTGGGTACACCTGTTATCAAAAATATTGAACACTACTAACATGTCAGTTGTCGTTGTAGACACTATTATTTATTTGTTTCGTAGTAAACTTATATAATTTTGTTTTCATGCAATTTTTGGAAAAAAATCCAGCTCAATAAAAAATATTATTTATAAGCGCATAATTTCTATTTAATAACGGAGATAAAAAATGTTGAAAAAAAAAGTAATTCCGATACCGGGAATCGAACCCGAGCCTCCTGGGTGAGAGCCAGGTATCCTAGCCACTAGACCATATCGGATGTTGAAAGCTTTCTTGCCAACTACGATGCTGAACACTTGCGCTTTCTTTTGCTTTACTAGAAATTTAGAATTATTTTAGAAAAACTAACAAAATGATCAGACTGTATCTAAATAAAGAAACGATATCAAGAAAAACACTGAAATATTTAAAAATATATTTTGAATAATATGGTGTTCCAGTTCCAAGTTAGTTGTTCAATCCTTTCACAATCTTGATGCAAGCTCTCGTCCCATGACAAAATTCGTCCAACATCCCCAATAATACAATGTTCATTGGTGCTGAAAGCTGGTCTCGAACAATAAAAGTGCATACACTATCTATTTACGTTTCATAACTCGAAACGAGTTTAGATGAAATCAAGTTTTATTCCTCTCTCCACCCATAAAAGTACAATTCGTATTTAACGTCAACCGATGAGATCGCATCGTTGTTGTGTGAGCGACCTAGACGTCGTGGTTCATTATCAGCTGTTACCGGCACGTGACTGTAGCGTGCCAGTTGTGACGTCACCGCGCCGCGACGGCCCCAGTGTTAGTTTTCAACATGGTCGATAGTCGCGATGTTAACCCTCGTTTTAGCGCGTATTGTTTAATCAATTACCGAAAAGAAATACGATGGCAAACAAGAGAAGCGATTTCTGAAGTTCCTCGTGAATTTCGTTATCTACTTCGCACAGCTCAGTTTACTTTTTCAGGCAATTCGATACCGGGTTAGCTCGACGAGATTTACATAAAGTTGTCTTCTGCAAGAAAATACGCTCCTGGAAAAGCGAGGGTGATTAATCGATAGTTAATTAAGAAAAATATTAAAACTCTCGGTCGTTAACATTGACGGCTTCGACCCTGCGTGAAGAAAGAAAAAAGCATTTGCAGTTTTCTAATCGATATTTCATAAATTAACTGTGTGACTATCACGAGTTTCTTAGTAACGTAAGTGGCGCGGGTCGTTTAATTTTGGCGATTCAATGCAAATATCCACCAGGAAATGGTGCTAGACAAAATCAATGCGACCAGACGTACGTTCATGCATTCTAGGGGCATAATGAGCTCACATTGAAATGGGGAGCGATGATCGCCACCCCACTGTTCCATTCAATATTCCACCCATGGCGTGCATTATGACCACCCCACGACACGTGCCGAATTTTTGTGTCAAACTTCACCCCGCCTCGGGGCCGTTCTAAATGAGTTTGCGAAGAAAATGAGCGACTCCTCGCCAACTACCCGTCAAAATTTAAAAAATCACGCCGGACTTGGATTCAAAACTAATTAATTAGAGAACGCAAGATGGAAAATTTGGAAAACTGATGGAAAGTTTGAAAGGAAAGCTCTATTGATTCGAGCCATTGACGGGTTGAAAAAAAAAACACCGTCTTTAGAGCGCATTAATTTTTATAGCATAAATTCTCGATTGTATCTGCGGTTGAAGTCGCATCATGCGAGCACATGATTTATTCTATTTATAAAAGGATCGATTCAGGACCGTATCAATACCGTTTTAATTTCATTGGAAATTAATGAAAGCCGGAAAAGCCGTAAGGTTAACACTTCAAAAGCGGATCGAAGCTGTTTGATGGTTTGCCCTAAATAAAAACGCGGTCTTCGTCATCATCAAAGCAATTATTAAGAGCCGATATAATGGCACGCATTTATTTATTTGGTTGTTTACTTCTCCTTCTGACAGCGGGGACTTCGCTGGGACAAATAATGACGTTATCAGATCGGCCATTGCTAAGAGGTTGCAAAAGAAATGACAAACTGAAAACGGTATTGGGGGCAATTTAGAGAAAGATTTACGAGTTTAAGTTTCTGGGGGAGGTTCTGGAAAACTTCTGCTACGACTGAATTTTCTAGTCGCAAAAAGATTCAAACCAACTTAGGTTGCTGAAGGCTGAAGCGCTTTAAGTTGTTTTTAGTTCCAACTCTAATTACGTGTGATAACGTCAACACTGACTGCTAGGCTAATTCGATAGGTTACAACACAAATGTTGGATTTTTTTGTACTTGTTAATGGCTAATTATACTCCTGTTACCTGTTGGAATAACATGATACGTTTTAGGACCTATGTTTGGATAATTATTGTGTGGGAATAGTAATCGAGTTTCATTTCATACCTCGTATATCTGCAAAGAAGTCCTGACATGACCTTTGTAAATATTATTTGTGTGGTGGTTGCGGTGGTTCTAACGACCACTCAAGAATTGCCCCCGCTCGTCGAAACTATTCTAAAGTTCTCTAGCTCTTACCAGATTCCTAAACTATTCTAACGGTAATTTCTTAAAAAACTTATAGAATAATAAAAGAAGCAATAGTTGATACTTGCCCTTCTGGAAAAACAGGAGACTTTTTTTCAACCGTTTGTCCACCTTCAAAGCAATTTCAAGATATCCAATTTAGTTTAAATAAAGTTCTTTACATGCAACTGGACGTTATCATTATAGCAAGTGATGAGATTGAAAAGTGACTCCATAGCCGTTTTGAGTTTTCTAATAATTGCATGTTTTTATTATTCAAAGAAAAATTGTCTTTAAGGTACGTTTATTGTCATCAAAAAGAAAATAGCGTCAAAAACATAAATGAATTTAAAACGAAACTCAGCACATAGACTGACTCCATTCATTTAAATATAAGAAGACAAAAATCTAGAAGTAAAGAAATCTGAACTGATCCTCAAAAAACCTGAATTAGAATTGAAGAAGCTAAGTTGACAAGGGCCATTTATCATTAGTTGTTTTGATTGACTAATTTATCTTTTCTAAATACAGAAATATCTAGAGCTTTTTGGGGTAACTATCATAAATAATAGTAATTGGACTGACATTGTCACAATTACTCATATTGAAAAAAAGATTATCATTGCAACAATAAAGCTTGTAAAATGTAAAAAATAGAAAGGTAATTGCAAATTTCAAATTATAATTACTAATAGTAAAAATGCGAGTTTTTTTCTCTTGTTAAGTTAAAAATTGTCCATCAGATAAGAATTTGAATAATGATTCAGGATCAATCCAAACGGCTTTTTAATATTCAATAAAAATCATTATTTTGTTCTAAGTTTCTATTTTTTAAACAACTTTTGTGCCATAGTTTCGATTTGAACTTTTCAAACTTCTCGATTGTACAGAATAGGCCAAAGAGCTTTCACCCCATGAAATACTTTTGACCCGATTGCAATCATCGTACTTCAAACTAGGTAGGTATAAAGTGTTTAGTCATTGTTTACTTTACCCACTCTTCGATTTTCAAAAAACTAATTACACCAACGCATTCGTCACCATGTATACATTACGAAAATCAATATCTTCTCTTGTGCAAACTACTTTTATTTTTACTCATTTTTCTTGCCCTAGCACATCTTTTTTTTTCTATAAATTTTGCATAAAATTATTTATCATTTGCACAGCATTTCATTGCTCAAAATGGCATTCTAATGATGTTTTACGATGGTTTCCAAAAAAAACAGCACAAAAAGCGAAAAGTGGAAATTGTAAACAATTACCAAGTGTTTTACTGCATGCACCTGTATCATAAATATTATACGGTAGAAGCAATAATTAGCGCCAGCCAAGTTCTGGTTATTCATTAAATTACTAACTTTAAAATTATCATTAATAAAGGTTTGGGCCGTATATGGCATGTACCGGTAGTAAACTAATTAAAAGACTTCAATGTTCTAGTGAATAAAGAGAAGCAGTTTACTTTGGGGGGCAAGCTCGCCCGTGCTTGGTGCTGTTACTGCCGTGGCTCCATTCTGTCCGTAATGTGCGAACATGCCGGATCGCCATATCGACCGTTTTCTAAATTTACCAAATAACAGCTTAAAAATGCGGATATTGACAAAACTATGTAGTTCAAGGAGTCAGGTTGAGGCGTTTCCGTAGACGCGGCTAATTGCGACGTGATTACGGCGTCGCACAGTGACGTCACGGTGAGACGCTTTTATCGTAAATATCGAGCACGGCACAGAAGCCGTATATATAGGTACACAGCAAAACAGTCGCAAGGAAGCGTAATCCAGACTATCCGTAAACAAACGTCCCCCCAATTAAAGTCGTTGACAGTTGCCGTTTTCTTTTTTGCTCGAAATAAAGTGGCGGAAATTTGGGGGGTTTCGGGGGTTGGATTATGCGGATAACGTAAAAGTGGGTCCGTACCTATCACATTAGGATCGATTTAATAAGCGGTAAAGTCTTCTTAGCCAGTAACCGCATGCGGTAATCGATAAAGCCGAGCTTTCTTCATAGTCATGATACCACGTGATTATGGTTTCACATAACCTAACCTCGATGGCCCTGCATTCTATTGTCGCGATTCCGCTGGCTGGCCTTAATAAGAGACGGGTCATAGTCGCATCAAAGTTAAAGTTTATTAATCCGCCACCTAAACAACCTGAGGCGCCGGCAAAATTCAGTTAAAAATTTTAGGGCATAAAGCATAAAAAGCTCAAAACCCGAAATCCTAAGGCAATCACTAATATGAAATTTTCCAAACTTCTCCAAGAAACAATGCAGTCAAGAAATTATTTTACAGGTTTTTACTTTAAGTCCGTTATGATGAAAGAAATTTACCATAACACATCAAACACACCACCCAGGTCCTTGAATTGCTAATGCTTTTGTGCTAATAATTATTAATTTTTCTGAACTAGCGCTTGTTATTGTTTTAATTTAACATATTGCAGCATGCCAGATTCTCTGTAATAGTCCAACATTTCCTTTCCGAAATATAAGTGATTCAAGAATTTCGCTTTAAAGTTTTATTTTTGTTTCAACAAATTTCTTTTCTTGCTGTTAATAAAATGAATGAAGGACGTGCCATTGTGGTAAAATCACCAATCGCAGGCGAAATACGCTTCTTAGCCAGTTATGGGTATAAAATTGAAGTAAAATCATACAATAACATTAAGTTTAGAAAGTAGAAAAATTTATATGTAGCAAAATTTTTTACTAAACTAAAATACGGCCAAATTATTGCATTGGATAAAATTGCGGATATTCGCCCACATTAGCTATCAATAACTACTGCAAATTGTGGTAGCTTCAATGGGGGAAGCTTATCTTATCGCAGAGCCATTTGTAACGATGTCAATAATAGTAATTTGTGATAGATTTCAAAACAGTTATCCGAGCAATAAAAATGTTGTTACTTGTATTCTGCGGAATCGTTATCCCACTCGTTCTCTATACCGTCATCATTGATAGATGTGAAAACACTTTGAGGTCCATGTCCGAAACGATCCCGGCCGCCCGGTAATGTTCTAACAATTGTAAGAGTGGAATAGTCCAAAAATGATCAAAAACCGTTCGTTGTGCGAGCGTCGTCGCCGCCACTGGTCACCTCTTCGCTTAACATTACAAACACAACTAACTACACCCTACAACAGCCACAGATAAGGTTATAATAATGACTTACCAAGTACCAAAATCTGTCAGACACGCTAGACCTGTAGACGCCAGTCAGTCTACTCACTATCTGTGCCGTCGCGGCGGGCGTCATGTCGTTCTCCACCCCATGCGCAAGCTTTTCACCCCTTTCCACCCCTCCTCCATCCCCACTCGACGCCGTACCCCAGCCGGCTATTCGCCATTGGACGCGTGTATTTTGTTTTGCGAGAAATTTGGCAACTGCCACCAATTTTTATTACGTGAACTTTTTTTATTCGATATCCGAAGCTCGGTCGTTACTCGTAACTAAAATCACATTAATGATTCCGTCAGGAAACACGTCGCACTCACCCCTCGAATTAACGTTTTTTTGACACTGTTTTCGGGATGATTCACGTAGTTGGCGCTTTTTAATTAATTACCTGATTAATTTGGGATGAATCACAATTAGGGACTGTTCTTTGTTGGGTCGCTGGGAAACTGTGGTAGTTCGCTTTTGGCAGGGGTGGGTTTGTATTTGCCCCCAGCATAAGCTCACATCGATTGATTTATAGCGCATGCGCTCGCTTTTACTAGCGGGAATTCAAAATAGTTGCGAATTTGCCGAATTGGAAAAGGACGACACAACGGAACGGTGGAACAATTTGTCTGCATTAAAGCTTCCCTGAATCACTTCAAATGCAGCAAATAAGGGCGACGCGTATACCTGAAAAACCGCGGTGCCACCGCTAGGCCAAGTTTGCTCCAACAAACAATGTTGGTCTAGTTACGAGACAACGTCGTCTATTAACTTTCCAGGAGCGACCGTTTGTCGTTCTTGTCACAGTTGGAGTACAGCGAAATCTTTTCGGACTACTTGGTAGTTAGTAGTAAAAGTTTTCAGCCTGTTGTGAAATTTCCGCATGAAAGTAGAGCAAGTTACAAACTGAAGGGTGGAGGAGAATCTTAACGTTAAGCGTGTAGGGTGAATCCATCAAAAGAAGTTTATCTCTGACTCGAATATAGTAAGTTTTTTAACGATCGACACAACAGAGAGGGATGGTTAAAATTTTTGCCAAACAACTCTGAAATCAATGTGACCCCAGAGTAAACTCTAACAATGCAGGATTAGGATTTTGGTAAATATTTCTCGATAGAATGTATGATGCAACTATTAAAGTTTCTATTAAAATGCGTAGTTAATAAATTTTAATGTTGCATTATTAATCACTAATAGTTTATTTGAAGTAGTGGAGCTATCGCTAATGAGTGAAATTGGTTTATGTAAAAAATTGACCGTTCGTTTCTCTTGAGTGAAAGACTAATTCCGGTTGAGTTATACATCACGAAAAGTTGCTCAACCGAGATTACAAGAAAAAAGCTTTGAAAGCGCTTTGAAATGTGCCAAATTGGATTTCTCCCAAAACGATCGGTTTTTTGTTGTAATGACGAATCAATCAACGTGGAGATTTGGAAGCAGGAAATAAGAGTGCAATGAATCAAACAGCTCTTTCCCCTGGATACCGGAATCGTTTTAGCAGAAAACCGAAAATACCGAACCAACAACCAACAACTTTAAACAAATAATTGCGATCGGTGTAAAAAGTAGCTAGTTATGAATTATGTAAAGGAAGCTAAACTTTAACGTTTATTAAATTTATCAAGCCCTGAAATAGACTGAAAAGTGTATTTTATATTTAGGTGAAGCAAGGAAAACTACGCGTCTTATAATAAGAGGAACAACGAGCGTGTAATGAATTTCTAAGATTTTTTTTAGCTTCAATAGAAAAATCTTTGAGTCAAAATCATTATTCTAAACATTTTGTTTCCATTAGTTTTTCCATAAAAGACAATAATGATATAAAACATTTTTATTAAAATATTACAGGTTCTATGTATAGTTTTATTTATAATTTTTTTTATAAATTTTTATATTATCTTATTAAGAAAAGTTCTGAGAGTTAAAAAAGCATTTTATAAGTGATTTTGTTCTTAAAGCCCAATTGTTTCTCCAGTAGTCTCTTTTCTATCTTTAACAACAACAAAAGTTTAGTTGGCCGAATATCCATTTTAAAGAAACGCCTTAAAAGTTGCTTACATATTTTTATTTAATTTGTATTTGTACATACCCATCTTTTGTGTCTTTGCGCATCTCTGCAATATCTTGGGCAAACTCCTTCTTGAAATTTAACCTAAAATAAATTAGTTGACTAATTAGACAATATAAACTACCTGTAAGACCTGCGTCACACTTGCGGCGAAACTGCTGATGCATCGTCTTCTATAAAAATGCGTGTGTTACCGCGCGCCGTCGCGCGGTTGTGCCGCAAGTGTGGCGCCGGGCTAATCTAATATTAGGAAAATGCGGTAATAATGAACAAACATTTTATGTAGCAATATGAAGAAAAAGATGCACGTTTTCTACAAACACCACATAACTTACATACTTTTTTTTTATTTCAATCGGAACTTCTGCTTCTGGATCGGTAGACCTAGGAAAAACTATCAAAATTGCTCTCGCAGGAATTTTGATAGCTCCACACTTGCTACTTTTAGTAGCGAGTTACTTTTCATTTATGTACATTGTGTAGGTACTATATGAACTCAATAAAATTTACCAAGTTAGGCAGTCAATGTCAACAAATTCAATTTTTCTTTTGCAAATTTATGCTAATAGTTACCACCGTTTACAGAAAATCGATAATAAATTAGACCATGTTCGCCATATCACATAACGTTTAAAATTCAGCGGGGAAGCTACATTTATTTTGGCTACTGAGGGTACCCTAAGAAGTTTTTAACTTAAGTGGCAATTATTAAAATATTTTTTTATATAAATTTTCGGTTGGTTGAGTAAAGTAATAAAATTAACATTTGACTGTGCAAAAGCAACTGCAATGCAGTTAGTTATCAGAACGAATAGGAAATGCTTGATTTTTATATAAACTCGGTTCATTTGGGGCAGAAACATTTGTTCTTGTTAGATCAAATAGGTGGTAACGCAAACGTGGGCGAAACCCCATGAATTAATGTATTTACATGTGCAGTATTTACGCGTGGTAGTTTTTATTGGTCACCGGAGGCACGGAACCGGACTTAGTGTAAGCTCAGACTGTGTTGGTAACCTTGATCGCTGGCTCCGGGCTTACACACAGGACGAGAGAGGAACAGAGAGAAAAAGAGAAAGCAGCCAACAGTTGCCAAGCAACCCATCCCTGTTCCCGACACGGCTCCCGAGAGCGTAAAGATGGGAGAGGATTCGATCATTTTAGTCACAAAGAGCTGGTTTCTATAAATCATTAACAGCACAATTGACGAGTGTCGCAATCGATTTCGGAAAGTTTTTGTTTCAGCATGATGATCGTTTCGATAATGCGACGCTGAAAAGGGACTTACGCAATTAGGAACACCCTGTCCGAAGCAGAGGGATGACCGAACAAGAGCGTCATTCTATGTTATTTTTCGCGTTTTCACAAATTTATTTTGAAACTTTCTTCCTGGAAATTTAATTTATTTCCTGAGAGGATTTGGCGAGATGTTCTAAATTTACGTTTACCGAACAAATTATTATAAACAAATTATATAAAAGTCTGAAAATATGAAACTTTAACTTTTAATAGAGGACCCCAACTCATATTCTGAGTGCTAACCTGGCAAGCTACAGGTAGTAGTAAAGCTATTAAGGATTATACCTACTCTCTACCACATCTAATATTCGATAAATTGAATTTAGTCTTGGAATTCACAACATCTAAATTCTTTAAACTTTTGTTACTGTCATGCCTCAAAAAGGCGTTGGTTAGAGCCAAGTAGCACTACCATCAAAGTCTTGATGCCCTGTTATTTTCTTTGTTGATAAATATTTGAAGAATGGTAATGAAAGTTGTGGTTCTTTTTAGAACACCCTGTATGCTGGTGATGTAAAATATAGAATATTATATTGCGTTTAACAGACTATGCACCGTTGTGCAACATAGAGGCGGTTAAAACACGTCGGTGCGGCAAATTTGGTTAGTTTGGTCCTATGTACGGCCATCATAAAATAATGTTTTCACATAGAGCGGGCGGTCGGTATAGGGTGTAGTCCCTATTGATTTGAAAGTCCGGCCTGAGGGTGAAGTTGGCAATCAGCGGTGGACACCGCAATGAAATAATGAATGCTTAATTCATGCACCCCGGTCAGACCTCAAAATTTAAAGAAGGCGCGAAATTTCCGTTCTAAATTATGTAAAAAATGTTAATTATACTAATGTTATTCTGGAAGCACGATGCGACAGTGCTAATTATAAATGGATGCTCCACCACTGACTTGCCTTGAGGGACCGCGTCCCCTCGTTCTACATAACCCCTTAGAATGCTAATCGCTCCAGTTATAAATGCAGGCCATTGTTTACGCCAAGAGATGCTGATGTAGATCTGCACAATCGGGATACGGAGAAAAAAATCCTGATTTCGCCGGGAATTAATTTATCTTGTTAACTATCCCGACCTCAAAGCTCTGTTTTTTTCAGTGCGCCCTCAAAGGTCATTGAGAAGAGGCAATTTTCTTTTGTTGTGTTGGCTTTATGTCATCAACATCAACGTCACGAAGCGAGAGTCACGCCTCTTTCTGAGCAAATTTTTAATATAGTTGGCAACTAGAGTTGGAGAATTATAAAAACGATGCTAATAATAAGAATGTTTTTAATTTATCTATTGGTAGGTAATAAAAAAAACATAAAACTTTTTGTTTTATCTTGCATGTTTGTATTTAAGTAAGTAATTTACTCTAAAGAGGTATTTAAATTATTGAAAACTTCTTCAAATACTGTCAATTCTTTACCAAAGAAGTCTTCAGGTCGTGGCTTTCTTCCTTTGCTTTTTTACGTTTACTATTTATATGTTTCTCAGTTCTCTTCCTTCTTTCCCAGTTAATAATATTTTTTCTTTGGTTACTAAAAGTGATTTTTTTTTATTTTGTTGGTAAGGCCTCTTTAAGTTATTTTGATTTATCTTTGCTAACTCTTGTTTCTTTTCTAATTATTTGTCGTCATGATGTTAATAGAAATGATTGACTACGTTTGAACCTTTTCAACTTTCATAAGGGGTTGGGATTACGTCGTCTTTTGCTTTCGCTGGATCGGTAGTAAGAATTATTTTTGTAATTATTGGTTTTATGTGACGTTAACGCATTATTAATTTAGCCGAAAACCGTTAAAAAATTTTACGGTTTAAGAAAACCAAGAAAGAGCGTGCCTTATTTATTGATAGATGCTGTACTCAACTGAAGTATATACAAGAAATTTTGGAAGGGTCTTAATTCATAAAGTTCTATTGTGTCTGGCTCTGATCTATATCTGATTATATCAAACGGTTTAAGATGTGGTTGCTCAATAAGTTACCCAGAGAAGCTCAAAAAGCCTTGATTACGGTGCTTCATAAAACCGACGTAATTTTTGTTAGTTCCAGAGATTGAAATTAAGGTTAGTTAACATCTCCGCTGGCTTGACTTTATAGGTGCGTAGATCGTCGTTTCCGGATGACCCCGGCTTTAAGCGTCAATGAAAATACGGCTGCTCCTTTCAGGATGAACACATAATGAACTCTTTCGGAAAAACGGTGAGCGCAATAAAACTCTTTACGATCCTGCCGGATTGGTGAATTCAAAGCCCCCCGAATTTTTACAGCCTCGTACTCACATGTCCTCAAAATCCAGGTGCTTTTAAACGGAAGCGTAATTAGGACGGAACGTCCCGAAATGTATTGAACGTTTCCAGACGTGTTTCAGACCTTAGTTTTCGGGATTGCACCGCAGGATTCAATATCGGCCCCCGCGTCACAGCGTCCCTCACGTTTCGAATTGCTCCATTTCGTAAGAGTAGAGCGGGAAAAGAAGAGAGACGGGACGGGCGTCGTTGTGTGAAAAGCGTCGAGTTTCGCGGAACGCTTGAAATTCTGGAATTTCTTATTAGCTTTTATAAGACTGAAAGTTTGACTGTTATTTCGTAGATTTGCCGCTTTTGTTTTATGTACTCGGAAGAGCGGCCCAAGCGATCGCTTGGAAACTGTAAAATTCGTTTTGGTTAAGCTCAATTTTCAGCCTGAAATTGGCTGACTACCTACCCCGCCACTTTATCGACGCAGGATTTATAAACCCTTTGTTAGATCACCTGATTTCAGACGCCCATTCAAATCATCCCGTCGGTTCTGTTCTTCTGCTAAATCGGTTTGTTCTTCGGAATTATTTACGATTTGCCTTGTTTCACTATAGCGAGTGTTATTTATCGAGCTGTAATATTTGGCGTAAATCAGGATAATATCTTTTTTGCTCAATGTTCAATCAGCGAATTTGTTTGCTCATGCATGTGGCGTTCTGTCGGACCAGTTTGCCAATTAGCGATAGCAACCCCTACGCGGGCGTTGGCAACGCCCCATCCAACCCCTCGAAATTCAAAATTCCGTTCGATTTAAATTAAAAATATGTGTGTTGATTCCTGAAAGCAATTTTGTCGCCTCAAATCTCGTTCGTCCAAATTTCTCGTTCAGCAACCATAAACTGGCAGGATTTGACCAAGAAACTTCTCTTCACCTCCGATGTCTCAAAATACAAAACAGTAGAAGCGCTGGAACGAAAATTATCCCGTCGATCCTGCAGGATCTAAGGTAGCTTGACAGAAAAAGCCGAGGTATCAGCTGCTCCCACTATGAACCAATCTATAATAAACGCAAATCGCACCTTCAGTCGTCAGGATACATAGACTGACGTCACAATCCTGGAGCGTCACTATGGAAACCATCTAGGGATGCAGCAATCCATCTTGTTCCTTCCTGCTCTCCCTCTCTTTTTCCCGTAATTTATTTTGGTTTTGCCTCTCTTTCGGGGACGTTGCGAGAAGGCGGTTAGCGATCTCGCTCGTTTTTCTTCAATCCATAATTTATTTTCGACAAAGCTCTCGTACTCTCGCCGTTATTATAAATAGATAGTAATATTGAATTTTTAATTAACTTGATTATGTGTAATGGCGGCTTCAGACACATGCCGGTCGTTGGTTATTAATGCTTTTCTTTTTAACTTTGAAGACGGTTAACCCAATTTGAGACAGGACGTTTCAGCTACTCACGTTTTATTGCTTGTTCGGCTAAAATTTCACGTTTTGATGGAAAATTTATTAGTTCTCTTTGTTGCTCGACGGCCGTTTATAATTTAATCATTTTTTCCCAGAACGAAACAAATTTCCCATATTTGTCGAAATGGGTGCAATCTGAATTAATTTTTATTTACGCCTGACTCAAGTTAGTATAAATTTAAAAAATAATTAAACGCTTTAACCCAACTCATCGACATTCAACAATTTACATTCAAAGTTTTTAATCGTTTTTGCCAATTTTTTATTACCCCTCCCATACCTCAACCTGATTAACATAAACGTCTAGTAGCTGACTAAAACTTGTTTAAATAAATTCGATTTAGTTAATAATTTAAGACTGGGCTCTAAAAAGAAGGAAACTGTGAACAATTTTTTTATGCAACTACACAGAGTTTGACGCAGTTGGTCGAATTCGGGTAGTTTTTAAGCGTTTGCCTCAGACGTGTAGTTACACATTACGTACAATACGTAAGTACGTAATAACAGTATGTAGGTACCAACACAATCTTCGACGGTAAATAGGTGTTCGGTTGTAAGCAATTAGTTGGGGGTAGGTAAGGATAATTACCACGATCAGGTGTTGAGTCCTCCTCTTTTATTGTTGTCCTTTTTACTTGGCTAACCAGTAATTACATTGACTCCTGTCCTGTTGTTCGTAACTCGATTTCGGTGTTTCTTGTGACATTCGTCACATAACATTATTGTTGCACGAGGTAGTGAAGAAACTCGAGCTGTAACAAATTATACACCTTAAATCTTGGAATTGGATTTATGATTACAAGCTACTCCGATTTTGCTTTCGAGACAAACAAGTATGGTTGTAGTATTTATTTATTAGAGATAATTGCCAATTGAAATTAGTTAGTACTACATACTTATATGTTCTCGTAAGTTTAACCTGCAATTTATCAAAATTAATTGCGTTAATTTTACTTGCTGTCAGAAACTAGAAAATATTACTGTAAAGATCTATTTAGTCTAGAACAGCCAATCAAAACTTACCTATATAAATACCTTTACTTTACTATACTACATTATCTGTCACTACTGTACCTATTTTTATTACTGTTTACTATATGGACCTGAATAAATTATTACTTAGTTGTTTTCTGAAAAGAATAGAAAAGTAAAGTTTAAAAATTAGGAATTTTGTCCAAATTTAAAAATTAAACAAATAAAGAAGCTATATGTGAGCGTCCCTTTAGTAACGTTGAGGCGAGTCGGTTAGGCAAGAGGCGAGCGCAGCAGTATGCTAGTTCGCACACAGAGCTTGTCATCTATTTATTTACAATTTACAATTGTCAAGTTACTACTCACCGCATTACGTACTTCATTATATTATTATTATCTTATATTAAAAGTGGTTGTTAGTGTACGATGCCCAAGAGAAAGAACCGATCAGCATCCTCATCTACAGCAACTTCGAATTCCTCGACCAGCAGCAATGTTGTCCTAATGTTGACAATAAAAAACTGGAGCAAAAGAGACGAACTCGCAAGGAAAAGATCAGGTAGAGACGCGGCGGTGAGTAAGTACGCTCAAGTGTCTGGAAGTCATAGACCAGAATGCTTCTGAAGTGGGGCAATAATTAAATAATCCATCATCCCCTAAATAAATTACAAGGTTCTGCAGCAATTTGGTACGACACAATAATAAAAACTGAACCGGGGCGGTCGTGTTGGAAAAAATAGAAAGAACTTTTAAAAGCCGCATTTCAATCCCAGCATAACGCATATAAATTGTTTAACGACGAAAAAATCCAACGCCAACAGACATAAACAAAACGCAAATTTTAACAAGAAACGATGCGCGCCACGACCATATATATGAGGCGCCGTTGTGGACAAAATGAAATTTTTGCAATTTCACATAATTTTGCCAAATATTTATAAATGCTGTTGATATTTATAAGAAAAACACAACTTTTATTTATTTTTACCATTTATATAGAAAAATGTTAAGTTTTATATAAATATCATGTCGCGTTAGAAATAATAATAGTGCTGACCGTGATATAAAATTGCGCACTTTTATAAATAAAGTCGGCACGCCCTCGATATAAATTTGTGCGGCCGTGATATATTTATTGACGTTTGCCACCAAGACGCCAGAGGCCGCCACGAACGGAAGATTTACAATCCGGCAACGCTGGCTGCGGTTTAGTTACATTGCTAGTGACAAATCTGTCAAACTCGAAAGTTGAGGTTAGAGGTTAGATAAGCGACAGAAACAATAAACATTAAAAAGGTGATATGAGTTAAATAGTCATTTTTTATTTGTGTTCACTTGTGGATAATTGTTAACCACTTCTAACCTCAACTTTTAGGTTTGGCAGATTTGTCACTAGCAATGTAACTAAACCGCAGCCAGCGTTGCCGGATTGTAAATCTTCCTTTCGTGGTGGCCTCTGGCGTCTTGGTGGCAAACGTCAATAAATATATCACGGCTTCACAAATTTATATCGAGAGCGTGCCGATTTTATTTATAAAAGTGCGCAATTTTATATCACGGTCAGCACTATTATTATTTCTAACGCGTCATGATATTTATATAAAACTTAACATTTTTCTATATAAATAGTGAAAATAAATAAAAGTTGTGTTTTTCTTATAAATATCAACAGCATTTGGCAAAATTATTTAAAATTGCAAAAATTTCATTTTGTCCACAACGGCGCCTCATACATATAGGCGAGATAGTGCTGTCAAAAACCTCCATTTATCCTGCAAACAACAATCGGGGCAAGAAATTGCTCCTCAAGTACAGGGAACCTTTCCAAATTGTCGAAATGCTACCTAACGACAGATTCATAATAAAAGAAAACCGCCATACCAAACGATCTCAAAAACCGTACGAAGCAGTCGTTTGTATGGAACATCAGAAACCTTACTACTTGCTGTAACCAATCATGTAGTGTTATACAATTTTCAAATGGGTTCTGTCAAAGTTAATGGGCATAAAAGATTAGGCGCGATTAGATATTTTTAAAGTTCTTGATATACTCTTTACAGTAGGACTCTAAAATATTTTTATTCAAATTTTGCACTGCAAATAACGAATTGTTGACAAAGTTGAAATACTGTTTCAAAGCAACAGAATGGTAATCCGGTATGGTCTAGTGGCTAGGATACCTGGCTTTCACCCAGGAGGCTCGGGTTCGATTCCCGGTACCGGAATTTTTTTTATTCAATTAATAATTATTAAGCTACTCTTTTTTCTATTTAAACATATAAGTATTCCATATATTATAGTATTCAAATTTCAGTAGATAGAATGCTCCTTTCATTTCTGTTATTTTACCACATTATATCACATTACCGAAACCTTGGCATGACCGTAATAAAAATGTTTATAATAGGAAATGATATGTGTACCTAAAATTAGTAACAATTAGTTTCTAACTTTTGTCAACGGTCCAATAAACAATGAGCCGCAGAGTGTTCAATTCTCGTGGTAGAAGAGGTATATTGTACATCAATTTAGTTGCTATCTACAAAAGCCTGAAGCATTACCTGACTTCTGCACTCGTACATACATGGCTTGTTGATTCCTTTTAGTCTTATAACGAAACAGGATAAGCCCATATACACATGTATGTGCAAAAACACAGCAAGCACCTGGCCCAGCTACTGGTTGATGCTGTGTGGGTCTCCTAGCAACATAAGATCAATATAACAATCAAACGCGCAGCGAAACGACTACGCCCTGGTTCTTAAACACCCTCGATTCTACGACCTAGAATATGGGGCCGATTTGCAATACCGGCCCCGTTATTAAACAGGAAAAACCGAAACGGGCCAGTGACAACGAGACGAGATCTTACCAAACCCTGGACCGACATTCATAATTGAAGGGTTGGCCCCTAAACCCTCGAAAATATTATTGAAGTGCTTTATTTGCTAAATTTTAAAATGCGTACCCGGAAGAATAAAAATGTTAATATCAATTAAAATTTGGATGCAGTTTTGCCATTAATTAGAAACTTCTGATTGCTATGATTACGGCAACATCGATGTTTAAATAAATAATATAAAGTTAACAAACGTCAGTGGTATTTCGAAAAAATTACCTTATAAAAAAATTTGATAAATTTTAAACATTCTTTTGCAGAAAACTGTAAGTTAGGAATTTGAAACTTTTAAAACTTTGTAGATTCACAAAAAGCTAGAATAAAATAGCCTTAATTGAATAAATGTTCATTGCGCCATCTGCTGGGATTTCTCGATACTTTGAAGTGTGCGACTAAATTGTCGGTAGAGGGCACTATACGGTTTTTATTTATTTAGGATTTTTCGGTTTGTTTAATTTATAATGTTAGTTTAATTAAGTGTAGGTGCAAACGTACTATTTTGAAAAACGCATTTTTATTAGTCCAATTGGCACAATAATGTATAAAATTAATATTTATCTCTTATTGTGAAATGAATACATTTTTATTACTTTTGAACGACAAGTTTCGTAAGTGTCAGGATGGCCGAGCGGTCTAAGGCGCCAGACTCAAGGTTACCTTGCCCGCACAGCGGGTTATGAGCATTCTGGTCCTCTCTGAGGGCGTGGGTTCGAATCCCACTTCTGACAAACTTTTTTTTTTCTATAAATTTTTACAAATCATTTCCAACAATATTGATACAACTACGTTATCGTATTATCTTAAATTTATATAACTTGCTATAACAACATTGGTTGATTGTTTTTTTTTTGCATAATTATCGATAATTAATATTAACGTTAATCTTTGTAAGGTAAAAATAATGTTTTAGTTATTTATTATTGAATTTTTGCTACAACTGCGTGTAGTACTGTAGTGGCCGCTGGAGGGCAGCATCTCCTGGTGGTTTGAATATCCTCCCCTCGTTGCTGTGGAAACCGCTTCCTCTTTTGTTCTCTTTAGCACCCGAACTGTTGAGGGGGGCAATCAAATTCTAATATTCGACCAGCGGCGGGGTCGATTGAAACCACAACGCACCTCAAAACGTTCCAACAAATGATACCTAAGATCTAACTAACTTTAAAATTAGAAAATTAATTCAAACATTGTTGTAGCTTTAAATTAGGCATTCAGTAGAATTTGGAAGGCAATAGACCAGAAGAATAAAGACTTTTGATGCCAGAAGCATTAAAAAGTATAAACCCTTACTTTTGAATATTCTTTTCCTGAATGGGAAGGGTATTTTTCTAAAAATCAGTGAGATGGACTTATTTCCTAGGTTCAAGCCAAAACTTAGTTTAGTTTTCAACCTACTTCACAGCTAGAACTGAGAAATAGCACAAAGTGAGAAGTGGGTTTAACTCCAGGAGGGTAAATGTGTTGTGTACGCCACTGGTTGCAACCCCAAGTGTTTTCTCAATGGGGTCGCATCTGTCAATTTTTCGCGTCTAGTTCCAACCTCTAGTGTTGTAGTGGTTTAGTTTGCGTTCTAACTTATTTGATCCTTCCCTTAAACGTTCAATTTTAAAGTGAAATGTGAAAAAAACTTAAGAAAACCAATCCAGCCTCCTACCAATTTAAAATCTCCAATCAAATTTTTCCTCTAACTCCCGTACCTAAATTTATCCAGCAGTTGCAATTATTTAACATTATTTAGTGATACTAAACAAGATCCTTTTTAAAATCTTCAAGTAATAAATTTTAAAATGATAGTGAGCTAAAATCGTGTTTTTAAGGGTTGTGTTGTGTCGTGTCCAAGATGTTTCAATAGTATTCAGAATTAATGCAAGTTACATAACATCGACTAATTTAATTAATTAAAAATTATCGAATTCATGTAAAAAAATATGAAGTCTTTTGAATGCGAATCATCATCGGAAGGCGACGAACCGACCATTCACCCCATCTCACGGACGATAGCGCAGCCTCCGCAGTGGCTGAGAGGGAATTCTGCCCCCGGTTGGGGGTGGCAGAGCGGGGTAAGTTATTTTATCCACCCCGGACAGAACTTAATTACCATAAATATGGATGAGTGTTCTTATATTGCCTCGCTTAATCATCAGCCATGAGAGCTAATTGAGGCGAGCTCAGTGGACGAGAAAACTCAAAATTAGTACGTCATCAGGCATTTCAGTAAAGGTTGCAATTTTTTCTTTGAAGGACCTAACATTTATTGCTAGATTGAGCTGCGACATAACATAAGAATCAAGAAATTTAAAAACTTATCTACCAAGGTGTATTAGTATATACTCACTCTCACCATGCATACAAGAATAACAACAATTTAAAAATCAATACAACAATCTTGTGAAACAACTGGCAACTTTCTAGAATAAAATATTTCTTTCTTCCATGGCTGAGTTTGATTATCTATATCTTGCTCACCATGCTACCGCTTTATCTGAATTAGTTTATTTTAGCTTCACTATCAGTCTTTTTTCTACCACAAAAAATCTTATATGCTTTAGTTAACAACGTAATGTCACTTAGTTTAGTTAGTAACTATTATTTGCTATGTCTCCATTCTTGTACTCTTTTCTTTCACATCTCATTTATACAACTTTCTTCAGTCCTTCTTTTATTTTTGTTTCACACATTAACACCTCATTCTGAAATCCATTACTGTTGAGTTATCTTTCTTCAATCTTTTAGTTTCTGCCTTGCCAACTTTTTCTGCTCTTGCTGCTACTGCTGCTTTCAGCTTCCGGCTGTGGAATATTTTCTGAACAGCTGGTTCTTGGCGAAAGCCTAGCTCTTGGAACCCATGCCACTGTCTTTCAGGCAGAGGCAATGGGAGTAATCCGGGGAGCCACTATAGTTGCAGAACGCGAGATATGCAACAAACGAGTGCAGATTCTCACGGACAGTAGAGCGCTGCTGCTGGCTCTCGGCGGGACCTGTGTCACGTCGAGGCTGGTATGGCGGTGCCACCTGGTTCTTGAGAGGATAGCACAAACAAATGCCGTTGAACTCATATGGGTCAAAGGGCATTCTGGAATACAGGGAAATGAGAAAGCGGATGAGCTGGCGAGGCGGGGGTCGAATAGCCCTCCGACAAGACCGGAACCGGTTGTGCCCTTGTCCATGGCAACCCTCAACTCCCTTATAAAAACGGATACCCTGAAGAGTCACACCGACAGATGGGTATCGATGGAAAGTTGTCGACAAGCTAGGGCCGCTATCAAAGCACCATGCCTGAAGACTGCAAAGTTTTGCCAACACCTGTCCAGGGACGGCTTGCGAAAGCTAGTGGGAATATGGACAGGACACTGCAGGCTAAATGGGCACCTACACAGAATGGGAGTCGTCACAGACCCCACGTGTCGCGGTTGCAATGAAGAGGACGAGACGGCGGAACATGTGTTGTGTCACTGTCCGGCGCTCGCACCAATTAGAGGATCCATACTGGGGGACTTCTGGCCGAGTATGGCCAGCATTGCCGATACCCCACCGGGTCTGGTCCTCAGGTTCGTCGAGAAAATCGGCTGGACTGAGGGCTGAACTGGGAAGGGGGAGCGGCAAACTCGAGGGGAGGTACAATGGGCCCACCTGTGTGCCTAAGTGCCGGTGGGGTCCTCTGGACCCCACACCCTCAACCGAAATCCAGAATCCAGAATCCAGAATCTTCAGCCATGAGAGCTAATTGAGGCGAGCTCAGTGGACGAGAAAACTCAAAATTAGTACGTCATCAGGCATTTCAGTAAAGGTTGCAATTTTTTCTTTGAAGGACCTAACATTTATTGCTAGATTGAGCTGCGACATAACATAAGAATCAAGAAATTTAAAAACTTATCTACCAAGGTGTATTAGTATAACTCACTCTCACCATGCATACAAGAATAACAACAATTTAAAAATCAATACAACAATCTTGTGAAACAACTGGCAACTTTCTAGAATAAAATATTTCTTTCTTCCATGGCTGAGTTTGATTATCTATATCTTGCTCACCATGCTACCGCTTTATCTGAATTAGTTTATTTTAGCTTCACTATCAGTCTTTTTTCTACCACAAAAAATCTTATATGCTTTAGTTAACAACGTAATGTCACTTAGTTTAGTTAGTAACTATTATTTGCTATGTCTCCATTCTTGTACTCTTTTCTTTCACATCTCATTTATACAACTTTCTTCAGTCCTTCTTTTATTTTTGTTTCACACATTAACACCTCATTCTGAAATCCATTACTGTTGAGTTATCTTTCTTCAATCTTTTAGTTTCTGCCTTGCCAACTTTTTCTGCTCTTTCTGCTACCCTAACTTTTTCTTCACCAAAAGTGTCACTAAAAAATTACCAGGTTATAATATAGTAATACATATAGTAAAAATACCAACTGCATTGTTCATTTAAATGATGTACGCTTATGAGTTGTTGGTCTAACCGCCAAATTGATTCAGTGTGGTTCGTCAACAACCGGAGGTCCAAGCTCGTCTGCCGTCTTAGATCAAACGAATTTCGCCCCCTTTACCTCAACGTCCACTGAAGAGGGTCAAATTCCCGGCAGACGCACCCCACTGGGCGCGGTGGGACTCGGAGGATTTTACTTTCAAGGTTGTCAACCCAACATCGCCAGCCACGGCCCACCTTCCGACGAAAACAACCCCGACCCCCCTGACTCCGGACAAGTCAACAGGTGATAAAATCTTCAAAACCTTGCTAATTTCACCAAAAGAAATTATCTACACTTTTAAACTTTAATAACTTTTCATTCAATTTAATTTTTATTAATCTTACAACAATTTCAGAAACTTTTTCTATTGGTAATACATAATTTGAAATGTTCTTCCAGGCCGCAACATTCTCGCGCTTCTCAAAACTCTCAAAATTCCAACCCTTCCAAGGGCAAGAACCGGCAAGGGAAGTCGGTGCGGTTAAACATCAATGCGCGAGAGAGAAGAAGGATGCACGATTTGAACGATGCTTTGGACGAGTTGAGATCGGTAATTCCTTACGCCCATTCGCCTTCGGTGAGGAAGTTGTCGAAGATCGCCACCCTTTTGCTGGCCAAGAATTACATTTTAATGCAGGCCAACGCTTTGGAGGAGATGAAACGGCTTATAGCGTATCTGCAAGGGACCGCAGGAGGTGCTGCTATCGTCGCTCCTTCTGGCTTTGATCTACAAGGCTTTCCAGCCGCCGCTAAGTTCTTGCAACAGCAACAAGCGCTTCAGGCTGAAAATAGTAGGAACAACGACGCCAACAACACCGGAGGCTCCGGGCCGGCATTGTAAAACCGACGGACCTGAAGTTTTGCTCAAAATCATCGTGGGTTGCAGCGGATTCTGCAAAATTATCTTCGGGCAGAATAACATTAAATACAAGTCAAATCTAAGACTGCGTACAACTTCTGCAAAGGTTGCAATTATCCGAATAAGCTTAGAGGGAGGATCTCTAATAATTTTCCTACTTTTCGTATTTTTCTCTACCGTCCAAATTGATTGATACAATTTTTAGTCCCTCCAAAAGAGTTAAGTGTTATAATGAGTAAACATCTGTTTGAGTGCAACCAGCAGCAAGAAAACTGAACGTAAATTTTAGATATGCCGATATACGCATGATAGCTTGTGTGTATATATATAGTTGCTATTTGATTCTGCTCAAAACTTATTTTCCAAAATCTGTTGCTACACATGTTATACTGAAAATTGGTAATGTTTTGAAACCCGACATTTTTTTCCATTGCAATAAAAAAGATAATTAACTGTTAAATTAGTGAAACATAAGTAATGTAAAATGCTTCAATTTGTCAGGATTCTAAGTTATAGACAATTTTAACAACAAACTTATAATTTAAAATGCTTGACTTAAGACTATTCTACCGCAACTCGGGTGATAACTGAGCATTGCCAATTTCCAATATGCATTGCTCTAGATTTCAGTATTAATAAAGCTCCCTGTGTTAGAGAATTTACTAAACAGGTAACTTCTTAAATTATGATGCTTTGGAGTTCAAGGATCCACATTGAGTATAAGTATTCGCATTGTCGTGCAAAGTTTTTTTTTATTATTTAGATTTCGAAAAAAGAGTGATTAATTTACATTTTAGTACAAAGAAGTTTATTTCTAGTCATATAACTATAATTTAGGATGATGAGTGAGGTAACCAAAGCAATATTGTACTAATCAAATATGAAATTAGCAATAATAATGTAAAATTTTAAATAAACAGTAATTTGATTATAGCAGCTGAATGTCCAAATTTGTAACAATCTAGTCAATTTGGTAGAAATGTGTGATGATGTGTAATGATAATAGATATGTTTGTAAATTATATAGAGATAATAAAGTATATGTGAAGAATATTATAAAAAGTTTTCTTTGTGGTGTCTTGATGAACGTTACTGAATATTGTCTACATAGTTAAAGTACGGTATTTGCCCCCTAGCAACTTCTCAGACTCGCTTCAAGCGAATGTATATTAGCTAGAAACTAGTCAAGTGTATGAACCTCTAAAGCATGTGTAGCTTTGATGGCTAGTCGGCTAAATACCTCAAAGAGGTTCAGGTCAATACATTAATAATTACAAGTCTAAGTTAGTGCTGCGTAATTTAATTTTAGATTAGAGCACGTGATAAGTGACTAGCCAAATTGGCTAAAATTAACTGCGTTTTCTTTTATTCGGTCATGCAGCCAAGTTCACAATTTTTGTAAAAACTATTTTGATTTCAGGAGTATGAAAAAACTATTAATTACACTTTTGTTTCTCATACTAGTATCTCAATCCAACATCCAACAGATCTCTTAAGAGGATAAAAGAAAAACTAGGCAATCTGATGTATAGAGGGCAGCACTAGAACCACAATTGTTACTTCAGGGGTTACTCCGAGTTTTTAAGTTAGAACCTCTTTCAAAAATTTCAGCGTGCATCACCGCACACTATTATACTTTTATGAAAACCACATTAGTCTTTCATATATTTAAAATGTGCTGCAATTTAGGCAACTAAACTTAAATGTGGGCTAGTGCCCACCTTTTGCATTTTAAATTTTTGGACCTTAAACTAGCATTTTTGAGCTTTACTTATGCCTTTTCGTTTATTGATTCTTCTAGGTCTTGATCTTTTTTTGTAAAAATGCATTTTTTATGTAGCACTATCCCAATCCGCTTTCTAAGGGAAGGGGGGTTAGAGGGAAAAAAGAGGAAGGAGGGGTTAGAAGAAAAGAAGGGGTTGAAGGAAAAGGAGGGGTCGAAGGAGTAAGAAGAGAAGGAGGGGTCAGAGAGGTAAGAGAAGTGGGTGGGATAAGAGGGGCAGGAGTAGTAGGAAGGGTTATAGAAGTTAGAGGAGTAAGAAAGGATGGAGGGGTGAGAGGAGTTGGAGGAGTAAGAAAGGATGGAGCGGTGAGAGGAGATGGCGGGGTAAGAGGAGATAGAAGGGCAGGAGGAGTTGGAGGGGTAAGAGGGGTTGCGCACCAACCAATTTAGAGAAGAAAGCGAAAAAATTTGTTCCGTTTCAGGATATTACTTCCAAGAGTCTTTGAAAAATTATGATACTCTACAACTATTTCTAGAAAAATTGTAGAATCTTTAATTTGAATTAGTTTTTTCGGAGCCTTGGAGTTTTTTAGTCATTTTTTCATTTCCACCTTTATTTAGACTACTTGAAAGACAACTTTAGTATTTTTCTTCAACTACCTCGCCAGACTACTACGCTTCACTTTGTGTTTGTTGCAATCGATTTTCGCCAGTTATTTGGCACGTTGCATCCCATTTGCCGTTGCAGCGGTGCAGTTTCGCCAGCAACGTTTCAAACCGATTCATAAACAACGCACCGACCAGTTTGCGCAGACTGAAGAAAAAGAAAAAAACAACGTCGAACAAAAAGTCACGTGAATTCCTTTGTGTCGCTGAAAATTATCCTCGGTCTGAAGGAGCCTCCGGAACGAAGTCCTGGCGAAGTGTAGCGAGTCCTAGAAAGCAGGTGTCCAGTGCTTATGCGCGAACCTCTGCAGGATCGGTAATCGCTATCAGATAATATGTACCATGTCGGCGATGGTTTTGCTTCAGTCGTCTTGCCGCCGCCGACGTCGACAGCCGCCTCCGAGCGCCACGACGCCCACAACGTGACAGCTGATCTTTCACACAGGTTGGTGATATCCTTTTTACAGATGATAGACGACTGCCACGAACGAAAGTATGGGGAGATGCGAAACGAAATAGTAAAAACAATTTTTTTGAAAATAAAAAATACTGACAACAATTATAATAATTGATATAGAATGCTGGTAATAATTTTGATAATAAACAATTCTAATGGTAGGTTATTAAAACAACTTTAGCACCAATCTATAGCATTTATATGGTCTATAGACGTTATCATTCAGACAAAATTGCGCTACTTCAGATAAGGATAATTCAATATTTGACACCCTGCCCAACTGTTACTGTTCAATTATTTCTTAAATGCAATCGCGTGTAGTCGGTTCAAATTCTTACATCGTTCTTTGAGATTTATTTTTATTTAAAATAATTAGCAATTTTTAATGGCGTTTAAATTAAAATGTCTTTACGGCTTACGGCAACTTCAGTAAAAAAGGTTTTTCTCAATTAAACCTTGCCTTAATTATTGCCATTAGATATTATTTATTTTATTTCATTTGTTAACGAAATTAAAGAACATTTTTTCTTTGGTGCCAGCAAAACTACGATTGTAAAATTTTTGTCTTTATACCTGCATACAGAATAATTAACTCTTCACAAAATAATGAGAAAGTAATTCTGCTTTAAAATACAATTATGTTACAAGTTATTACCTTTGTTGGGCAAGTACATACAAGGTGGGTTGAATAAATACAGAAATTGCAGTTATAATGTCTTTAGACAAGCATTAGTTAATATCACTTTGAACCTTTTTATCATGGTTGAGGTTGAGATAATGTTTATATGTATATTTACAAATAGAAAAAATTTATTATGCATGCAGACTACTTGAAATTTGAAAAAAAATTATAGTTGTTTTATGGGAATAATATGTCAATTTCTAGAAATACCTAACTTTTCGATAAAACTGTAAGTAATTCTGTATTGCCAAAATCTCAATTATGCCCTAAAACATAAAATTTCGTTCTACATCTGATGCAGATCAATCAAAAATATTTAGTAAAATTCTTAATAACCTAAACTATCGAATATGTATATGCCAGTCAGATCTTGAATTGATTGCAATCACATTCAATAATAATTTGATAGATGGATGCTCATGCAATTATTGCACTAAATATTAGAATAGATCCTATATCTCGCTGGTTGGAAACTGAACTCATCAAGTTAATGCTTTGCTGGCTGGGGGCCTTCTCTGACGCATATTGGGGTAATAGTAATTTTGTTGAACTTGTTCTCATTTTAATTTTGTCCTTAATCCGGGTTTTCCTCATATCGGCGTATTTTTTATCAACTTCACGACTTCTCGTTTACTCATGTAGCGCTACAGTTAATCGCTAAAAAACAATGCGACTATTTATACACTTTGAAATTATCCACCACCGACGTTGCGATATTTTACACGATGACGGTGATATCTAGCAACACACAAACCAACCGACCATCATCATGATGACTTTCAATTACGCAAACATTCATTAATAATTACTCACAAATTTTCCATATTTGCTTTGCTCCGAAAATTTGATATTCTATAAATGCTTCCTGTTAAAAAGTGAATTATTGATATTACTAGATTAATTGGTAGTAAATTATAATTAATTATATAATTACGTGCTGTTATGAACATTGAGGCTGGCGTTTGTGCAATGTTGCGTTCTCTACTGTTACGCTACTAGCTACTACGAAGCATTATTGGCACAATAATCTATTCTGTCATTTAGAAGGAATCTCCAAGACCATAGCTAATTTTAAGTGAATAACAATAAAGCTTCTGTCGACGTGAGTTTTTCCTATCAAGTTATGCACTTAGCAAGTACCAAAGTACATGAATAAAGAAAAAAAAATTGGGACAGAAATTAAAACGTTAGGATAACCTAAAAAGCAATAGACTAAAATGATAAAATCAATCACAACTTTAGTCAAAAATTGCAATTTTTAAATTTCAGGTGTAGCTCCTGTATAAAAGATCTCTTTTTGGACAAGACACAAAAACGTGTTATTCTCCTTTCTGCTATTCTTTTGCGACAACTAGTTCTGCTTTCCTTGTAAACTTCTTACAGTTGCTAAGTTGCTTATGTTAACAATTCTTCTTTTAGGTTGTTTCTCCAGCTCCTCAGTTTCGCCTTGCAAAACCTTATCGGCATCGTCCTTAATTTAAACAGCTTTCCAAATTTTACAGTAAACAGCCATTTGCCTTTCCTGGATAATGTGCGGTGATCATTGATCAATACATTTTTGGCGAGATTCCTGAAAAATACAGGGTTGGCTCTCAAGGTACCGACGTCCAGTTAAATATTCAAGAGGGTTATACCTACATGTAACATAATCATATTGACCTTTCACCGATAAAATGCGATTGCGAGTCACTTTACGACTGAATATATTTCGGATAAAACTCCACCTTACGGGGCAGTAAAATTTTAATAGACGACATGATTAGTTGTGGAACAGTGCTCAATAGCCAAAGCATGACCTTTAATAGGGTTTGTTACGTCCATTGACCGAATTGTTTATAATTATTACGTGCTTTAATTTTTAAAATCAAATTTTTTGAAAGCTTCTTCTTTCTACAGTCTCTAGAAGTTTTATCGCCTGAATCACTGGGAGCTAAAATATTATTGAAAATGAAAGCGATGAGTATTTTCACGGTCGATTTACGCACGAACACAGTGGATAACGTATAGTGGTAAAAAGGTTATAGCCCTGTAGTCTTGAAATTCATTGTTCCAACTTGCCCTTATTGCCCTCCATAAACAACGTTTTTTGATGGCAATGGGGCGTTTGGGAGTAAACCTATAATAACGCAACCCCTTTCTTCAATTTACGAACCTATCCTATGAAAAATAGAAATTACTTGTTTTGTCCATATAAGTTTACAGGTGGTTTTCTCTCGATTTGCGCTTTTATGCAACTTCATTGCTCGGCAGAAAAGTCTTTTACGTTTCATAATTTGTAAATTTTCAGCAGACACAAAATCGTCGTGGGTTAAGTACAACTATAAATTAAAAACAAATTTTTTGAATTCAACTGATAAAGCAGCGAAAAATAATATGTTATTAAAAACATTTAGCAAAAAAAAATTGAACAAAAAGTGGCTGTCAGAAGTGGGATTCGAACCCACGCCCTCAGAGAGGACCAGAAAGCTCAACCCGCTGCAATGCGGGCAAGATTAGACCACTCGGCCATCCTGACTTGTGATTGGCAGTCAGTTAAATACACAACAGTTATCTCTAAATTAGATAACACTAATTTATTAATTGAGATATCAATTTAAAAACTGCACCATCGTTATTTAATATTTAAAAATGTATAATATAACATGTTCTATTTTTTTTCACTGTTGTTTTTTATTTTCTTTCATCATGATATGAATAAAATATTTATTAGTATCTTTGGGCACGCGGATCTATGAGGCGCCGTTGTGGACAAAATGAAATTTTTGCAATTTTATATAATTTTGCCAAATAATTATAAATGCTGTTGATATTTATAAGAAAAACACAACTTTTATTTATTTTCACCATTTATATAGAAAAATGTTAAGTTTTATATAAATATCATGTCGCGTTGGAAATAATAATAGTGCTGACCGTGATATAAAATTGCGCACTTTTATAAATAAAGTCGGCACGCTCTCGATGTAAATTTGTGCGGCCGTGATATATTTATTGACGTTTGCCACCAAGACGCCAGAGGCCGCCACGAAAGGAAGATTTTACAATCCGGCAACGCTGGCTGCGGTTTAGTTACATTGCTAGTGACAAATCTGTCAAACTCAAAAGTTGAGGTTAGAAGTGGTTAACAATTACCCACAAGCGAACACAAATAAATGACTATTTAACTCATATCACCTTTTTAATGTTTATTGTTTCTGTCGCTTATCTAACCTCTAACCTCAACTTTCGAGTTTGACAGATTTGTCACTAGCAATGTAACTAAACCGCAGCCAGCGTTGCCGGATTGTAAATCTTCCGTTCGTGGCGGCCTCTGGCGTCTTGGTGGCAAACGTCAATAAATATATCACGGCCGCACAAATTTATATCGAGGGCGTGCCGACTTTATTTATAAAAGTGCTCAATTTTATATCACGGTCAGCACTATTATTATTTCTAACGCGACATGATATTTATATAAAACTTAACATTTTTCTATATAAATGGTGAAAATAAATAAAAGTTGTGTTTTTCTTATACATATCAACAGCATTTATAAATATTTGGCAAAATTATATAAAATTGCAAAAATTTTATTTTGTCCACAACGGCGCCTCATACGGATCTATGGACTTTTCAGTTTAATTCTTTTTTCCAGTGTCAGTCTAACTGTCTTTTTCAGTCTTACTCTCTCTGTCTCTCTCAGTTTAGCTGCCTTTCTCAGTCTAGTCTCTCTCTATCTTTTTCAAATCTATCTCTTTCCTACTCTGTCTATCTCTTTCCCAGTTTCTCTCAAATTTTTTTTTAGGTTTTTTATTTATTATTATTATTAATAATACCCCTAATGCATATAATAATAAAAATAGCTCAAATAGCTACAATAAAGGTAAAGTCTAGCACTCTTTTTAGATCCCAAATTTGGTCTTTAGTTTGGAGAATTAAAGGTAAATGTGCTTATGTTTTAACAAAAATTTTTGCTCTTCTGCATTAGCAGTATCTAGTAGGTAGCTGATAGTAGAAAATAACAGGGGTTCCTTCACTTTGAACCAAAAACTCCAAATGGATAATTGCTCCTTGTAATGTCTACAAAGTACCTATTTCCATCAGTTACATAGTTATTAGTCATCAGCAGGACCATAGCACTACATGTCAAAGACAAGTTATTAACGACAAGGAAATATTTCTGAAGGTTCTATTTATTCCACTCCGATTCCTTCCGCGGCCTCTTGATTTATAGCCACTCTCCGTATACACCGACCAAAAAAATTGCAAGTCTCTTAATGCCCATATGACACAAACCAATTTTTCGAATGGATCAAAACTATTTCGTCACCCAAAGAACAGCAGCGTATCAGGTAAAACAAAATAATTTCGTATTGATTAAAAATAAATCTGTGAATTTTTGAAAAAAACGCTATTTGTGTTATTGTCAACAAAAAGTTCGGTTTGATTACTTTGTAATGATTGTTTTTGTTCTGATCCGGTGGTGTGGAATAATTGTTCATGAATAAATACGAACAACCTCGGTCGAACCAGGTACTTCCCCTTCCTTATTTCCGTTTCGTCGTTAAAAGAGTAAACCAAAGACAAAACGACAACCGATAAATCCCGCGAAGGAGGCCATAAATCCCCAACTTCTTACGATTCGCTCCCGGGAACCTACTCAAACAAATGACGCCGTACGGCGCCAAAACAAGGGGGATCCGGAAACACAGTTGTCATCAAACCACAACAAAACTAGATAGGTACAGTTAAATGCTGCACGGACAACAAACTAAACCGTTAACACTCGCAATTGTATCGTAAAAATTTAAGACCCCCTGTAACGCATCCCGTTAAAAGGTAAATAATAATCAAAGCTTCGACAACCCCAAGTTCGATGCTAAAAATATGTATCTAGGTATCTAAATAACTAACAATATATAGGATGGAAAGGGGACGGGAGTTTGGGGGTTCAAGGGTGGACCGGCGAAGGCAGAGACGGATTGAGCGATTGTTTGGTGGAGGGCCGCAACTGCGGTGCCCTAATGTATGTGTCACTTAACAATATTACCAATCCCCTCCACGAAATTCGCGCGGAATATGGCTGCAATATATTCCGTCTATACGTGAAATCAATGTGTTCAGTTGGTAACCACGACGACGGCAGGCGTCATGGCAACGACGGCGCTAGCGTCGTTGCAGGACGACGCCATGTCCCGTTCGGTACTTTTCGTGTTTCTTCGGTGGTGATGCGCGATTTTTTATTTCTTTTGGCAATTGTTTCGCCCTGACCTGATTATTATGCAATTCCATTGCGCCGTTAGCTATTTTACCGGCTTTGCCACACTTTGGTATTTCTCATCTAAAAAATTCGACAACGAGCTGTTAGCTTCAGAATATTATCAGAATATTTGTGGATCAGCTTTTAATAATTGCATCACTCTTCATCAGCCGCTTGCTTTTCTCTTCCCTTTCTCTTAACCCTTAAGTAAGTAAGAGACCCTTCTGGATCACGCATAATTTAATGGGTTTAGTCAAAAGTGAGAATTTTTTTTATGGAGATTCTACAAACTTTAACCATTTCTAAATTTTCTAGTACTTCAGTTTTTGATTTTCAGAAAGTATTAACTTTTTTTAAATAGCTAAAATTATCCCCAAAATAGTACAGTTACATGTTACCATTGTTACTATGACCCTTGAATGACCATTTGAAAAAGGTGGTGAAACTGACGCAGTTAGGAAATTACATTCACGGTTACTGTCATTCGATTGGATTCAAGGCGGCACTCATAGATGCCGCGACCAGTGCCTTCTCCATTCATATTTGGATAATTGATTACAAAATTAAAGCAAGTAACTATCATAGTTACGTATTGTGATTGATCAATACGCTATAAACTGTTTATTGCTAATACATAATAATGTTTACACAAAAATGTATAGTAATTAGGTGCAATTACTATCGATCTGGTAGTTTCTCGAACGTCATGTTTTTATTTAAAGATGTATTAAAAGCTTGTTGTGAGCCCCCTCAATTACAATAATAATTGCTATGTACAGTTAATTCCAAATTGATCGATTAACTGGAATTAGAGTTCGCGTTGTCCCTATTCAGACGATTCTAGCGCTTTATTTACCCATTTCCTTGTTAATGTTGGCGGAAGGTCACAATATTTTAGATAATTGCTACCGATGTTACTGTACTGGGTCAAGTGCGATCATAAATAATCTAATTTGCTTTTATTTACAGCACGACGAGGGAAACCAATCTAATCCTTCAAATTCATTTTTGAAACAAGAAGGGATTAAAAATTGGTGCAATAATAATTATTGGATAATTTTAAATTCGGGCATCGAGGATCGTTCTTGATACAACTTTCCGTAGAGGATCCGGGGGCAAAATTAACGTTAATCGAGTTTGTAAAAAAGTAATTTTTGCCACGGTTTGTGAACTAAATTCAATTATTGAAACTTTTTTAATTTGCTTCCGACAGATTGGACATCAAGAAGAATTGTAGAATAAAGACGTGTAATTTCAAGCAAAACCCGAGGTAACAACAAAAATTATTTCGAGGTTTTCGTACGCGGTTGTGGATGTAAATTTTTACCACTTGATTTTTAAGTGTATTAAATTGTCCCATAACTAATAATTTAGACAAAAATAAGCATGATATGTAATATAAAGATAAATCGCGTTTGTCTGACGTCAAAGTATGTAGAAACTAAAATGTTGAATTCGGTTATAATCGCAATTTCTTTCAATATTTGTTAAAGTTTTATATCTATACTCAGTTGTTACAAAAAACATAAAAAAATATATTTTAAATAGAAAATAACATTTATTATACTTTAGAAAATTAAAGTTACGAAGAAAATTTATCTAGCGCCTTCACCATTTTCACCATAAAGCAATTTGGTTAATATGTCAACTGACAAATAATAGCATATGACCAATCATTTTACTGATTAAATTAAAATAGACAATAATTTTATAACATGTGTTGTGGTTAGAAAATACCGCGTTCAAATTTGTTGACCCAGATTTTAAGCCCAACGATGTGTTACTTAATTTAAGTAATTGCAACCTTGTGACCTAGAATTTTAGCATTCTCTAAAGTTTTATTTGAAATGGCAACAATTTCAAGTCGTTACAATCAGTCACTTTGGCTCCATTTCTAAATTTAACAGATATTGTAACAAATTTGTGGTAACGACATCACTAGTAATACTCTTGCAAATTTTATCTTTGCGGATGAATCCTATATACAGGGTGTAAGCGAAATAATTGCATTAATTTTAACTGTTAATAGAACTCTTCAAGACCAAAAACTTTTCCTAATATATTTTTTTAAAAAACGTATTAGTTTTTGTGTTAAAATTATTTTATAAATCTTACACAATTTTCTTACACGCCACTGGAAGCAACGTTACCTAGTCAACAAGTTTACCTTATGAATTAATTGTATTATTATTGTTCTTTGTTGGAGCATTTCATAAAAGGCTCGTCAATTAGTAGGGGGAAAAAATTATTTAAAAAAATTCGATTTCGAAAAAATGGTACATAGAAAAAAAATTGTCTTGATGAGTTCTACCACTGGTTAAAATTAATGTACTTATTGCGCTTACACCCTGTATATATATATTAAATCGGTATGTATATACCGAGTGTTTCAACGAGAACCGCTGGTGCCAAATTGCGTATTTTCAATGGAGTTAAAAATTTGAAATTTGGCAAAAATAAACTGTAGTGAATGCGCTACAATATGGCGTCATTGTTTGGTCTATAATTAATTCTAGGCGCCGTCGGGACGCCATAAAGTGCTTTTTCAGAAATTTTCAATAAATTTTTATATTATTATTATGTTCGTAAAGCTGGCAGGTATACGTTCCTGTTGTTAAAAATTTAAAATTTGTAGTTGAAGTATTTTCAATTGTGTTTTTAAGAAGTTTGCTGGATTTTGACGAATTTATGACACGACTGCTTTATTGAAGCAGTCAAATTTCATGACAAAGACCGCCTAAACGGTTCGGTTATTTATAACTTACAAGCGGTATCTACTCAAAAATCTTTGCAGTACAGAGATTATCATAAAATCTAATATGGTTGCCTGCTAGGTAAAGGGCCACAAAGCTGTGATGCTGTCAATCAAAAATGCCTTCAGGGCTGAAATTTAAAAATCCATGTAATTCAATAACGGTTTGATATAAAAATATTTTAATTACTCGTAATCAATCTTGAAGGTTGTGATCATGTGCTTGAAGAAAATCAAAGAGATGAAGTAAATATTTCGATATGAAATTGAGATCGAAAGTGAAAACTCACACCGTTTAAAAAAGGAAAAAAACGATAATGTCATCTTGTAGTTTATTTCTGCCAAATTTTAAATTTTTAATTCCATTGGAAATACGTAATTGGTCACCGGCGGTTCTCGTTGAAACACCCTGTACGTATAGCCAAAACTACTCATTTGAAAGCAGACAGGATTATTGATAAAAAGTATTTTTTTAGATGTCCTTTAATCACCCGAAGTTTGTAGACCTAATTATTGGACGCCCTGTATATTGGATCCGGTACTCTGAGGTAATTGGGGAACGCTTGCTTAGTATTTCACTGCGAGCCGAACATTGAACTTGATCCAATCAATATCCATTAAATTTCTTTATGGAACGATTAATTGTTTCCGGGTTCTCGAGTTAAAAAATTGTCTTCTAGCAATTTCATTGTAAACAACAAAACTTAATCGAACGTCAATTTTTTGCAAAGCTCCTAACGCGTTACGATTTCCTCTCACGCTTCACGACGTTACGGATAATGACAGTTGTTGGTGACCGCACGTTATGTATAGCTACCTTATTATGTTTTGTGTATTTCGTCAACATCCACTTGTTGATCGAAACTGGTTTTATGCAAAAGTTATGACGTTAGGTCCGGATCTCAATTCGAAGCTTTTCCGTCCAGGAGCGCGCTTCGATTAGACGTTTGACTTTCCGGTGTCGTTCCGGGTGCGCACACCGGCCACTCTTCGCAATCACTGGAAACGCATTAAAGCAGAATGTTTTATAAGACGGACCAATTCTCCCTGAGAAACGTAATAATTCAGACATATTTTCGAAACGGTCTCAATAAAGAAACTTGTGTAATCAAAGTTCTCCCTCATGTCTTCTTCCATTTTCGCTGTTACGTTTCAGATGGCGGAGCAGCTTTTGAGGAAAGCACACTTTGAAACTTGTACCGCGTATTTTCTCATTTTGTTTTGTTTCTGTCTACACTCGATTATTTCCCCCACCTTGCAAACCGACGAGCGGGAGCTCTCACCCCGAAATCTCCATTTCAAAAGGGTTTTTAGGGATAATATTATATACCGGGATCAATAATTCCTGAGGCGGAAAGTGCCGGCTTCGGGCGAAGCTCGCCGAGCTTCGGCGTCAATAGATTCAACAATACGCCGAGGTGGGGATCGAGCTTTATTAATATCTATAAACTTAGCGGCTTCTCTTCAACCCTAACGTTCCGGATTCCGGACCCAAATCGCAGTCTGTATACCCGACGATCGTAACTCGATTTCGATCTATCGCCGCTCGGCTTCCCGGGGGTTCGTGAGTCGCCATTTAACATCCCTCTTGGTCACTTTCACGCACAATTAGCACCTTTCCTCCTCCTTTTAGGGCAATTTCCGATAATTAAGAGGCCCAAAGAAGCGTACAGATCTCAAGATCCTCCGGTGATTGGAGCGCGGTTCAGCCGACGACGAACGAAATAAATCCGCGCTCAACAGGATTGAGCTTTTAGGGACAATTAACGAGCGTTTCGCAATAAACAAAATCTATCCGACCCCAGCGCAAAATAGAAACCCCGGAAGTGACACCAATTGAGGTTTCAATGAAATGAGTGGACATTTTTTCATTCAAAAATGGTCCACTTATTGCATCAGAAAAAAGCTTTGAATGAAATCCTGGCTGCAAACTTCTTCAGTAAAGTTTCAATCTACTAGTGGAGATATTTTATTAATAATTGTAGAACGTAAAAAATATTTTCGGAATTAACTATTTGCTATTTATTTAGATTAATAAAAAAATCTAATTAGCGCGTTGGTTAGTTGTGGAGTCAGTGGTATCTTGCCTTGGTCCCGGAGAAACGATAGCGAGCAGAGATGGTGATTCCAAGAAAGGCAGAAACTATTTTGAAAAAGACAATCTTAACGAAATTATCTCAAGCCGGAGCTTTGATAAATTTTTTGCCTAAACTCCGGTCAAGTGTCTGAGGTTGAACCTCCAAACTAATTACGGTCTTGTTTCAATCGCGACGAAAAAACCTTTCCTCGCCGTTTGATAACTTCAACCCTCTTCATCTGCGACCCCTATAAACGCTTTATAACCACCTGTAAGCGACGCTGCTGTAGGTCAGTGAAAGCTCGCGGTCGACGCTGCGTGCAAATGACCCCGGGTCATAAATCTGTTCGACTTTGAATCGGCTAAAGGCAAATAGATAATTAAATTTTGACATATCCAAGCAAAGCGGTTGGCAGTTGCCAAACCGGGCACATGTCTTTGTTTGATGGCAAAATGTTGGTCTGGAACGCTATTGAGGGTAGATTTCGATTTGAGGACTGTTAGGTTAAATTTGCATCAATAATTGGGAGTGCTTGCGGTTCCTTAATTATCATCAATTAATTTTAATTTGATGGCGCTTAATTAAAATTACTTCAACGAGTTCAGGGAGGTTGTTGCGTCTGATTGACCAATTCCGAAAACTGAAGAAAAAGCAGACTTGTCGATTACTTTCCGCGCCCCGATAAGCTCCTTCCTCACTTTTGTTTACAATATCATTTCAGATAAAAGGTAAAAAATTTTAAGGGTAGTTTTCAGGAAAAACTTTAAAACCAAACGTTCAAGAGCAGTTTTCAGGAAATACATAGTAGATAACTTGGAACATTATAATGGGGGATTGCCAACTCTACTTCTCCTCCCCTTTATAAAAAAAATTTCGTGTTTGGTACAACAACCTGCTAATATTTCTAGGATTTTTCAGTTGGTTGCGGAAATCCCGACACTGTTATCTAATTCCAACCACGTCTGAACGAAAATAAGGGCACGATCGAAATCTGATTAGAACATATCGTTTAACGCTATTGAAAGATTAAGTCGTCTAGACCGGCAAAAACTAATCCTTATCAGAAAATTCCAATGAAACGGCGAGGAAAGCAAACTGTTTAGAACCCCAGAAAGAACGTTATCGTCGATCTATGAAAACACAATTTTAACCCTCCAGCTTTTTCTTGTCGCCACCGAAAAAAGCTTCAGTGACGAAAACAACGCTTCATCCCCTTCAGGATGCATCTCGACAACCAATTGTCGTCGCTGACACAATCTCAAAAAGCCGCACTAAGAAACAACATCAATCGTGAGGGGCGAGCTTAGCTCAAAAATTAATCACGCAATTTTCTCTTGCACACATTTCATCGCTTCCTATTTAGTTACCGAAAACGTTAATACAAGCCCGGGGGTTGACTACCGCGCAATTGGTGGGCGAAATAATTTTCCATATGAGGACACAAGGGTAGGATAATTCTGCCCTTAATTAAAATTGTTTCTTTGAAAGTTGGATGTTGGAACGTAATGTCAAAGGTGAGTCGTTTTGTTTGCAAGGAACTCGGTAATTGAACCCGGTGCCTTGTGAGGGTGGAAAACTTCCAATTGCTACCTTCAAGTATCGATCAACCTCAATCTCGAGCTTAGAACTGTTGATCTAAACACCTGAGGAATTAAGTGGCGAAGCACAATATTAACCGACTAAGTTTGGGTATTGCGACACATCTCTTGACAGGGCTAATAGAAGACAGATTTGAATAATTTGTAGAACCTCAAGGACCCAAAGGGTTGACTTAAATTTTACGATTTGTACAACCACACAAGGAGAAAGTGAGGAAGACTAAAAGAAACCTCAAGAGAAAGAAATTGTAGCACTGATAATTGAAAGAAAAAATGTTGATTAAGATGAACAAGCTAGTGAAATCATAATGAAGTAGCAGTAACTAGTAACATAATACATAAATAGCATCCAACGGTAAGCTGAATAATTGTTAAACATCAAAAGGAGAAGATTCTTTATTTAAGGACGAAAGAAAAGTCTATGATAGCTACAGTTGTTGGAAAGTTAGAGTCATCTATTATTAGAAGACAAATTAGAAGAAAACTGGTCAAGAAAATGAATGAAAGAATAAGAAAAAATAAGAGAATCTAGAGGAAAGGTGTAGGGGGTAAATTCCAATCACTAACAATTAAGGGGCTTACAAAAGAGAACCAACCCTTGAAAGCCGTCTTCTAATAAATAAGTGCTAGAATTCAAAATTTTGGCGTGCACCCTAAAATTGCAGCATCCGCTCCCGCAATCTTGTAAAGTAGTAACCGGGGGTTCACACATTATTCCAAAACAATAAAATACAGGCGGAAGCGCCCGTTACTCCTTTACGACCGCCGCTCGTGCCCAACATATCAACAAGTTCCCCCTGCATCTGGCCTCCGTTCTCAATTTTTTTCCCCATAACCGCCCCCAATCTCCCAATCGGCGTAAACCACTTAGTTTGAATTTATCGGAACAGTTACCATTGAATTAAGCGGGTTAGTGTTCTGTTGAGGGTGGGTGAATCCTCGAACTGGCCAACCCTCCTGCAATTACGGCTTGGCTGGTGCACGTGAATAATTAAGCGCCGTAGAAGTGCCAGAACTGAATTATCAGCAAAAAACGAGAGTTCAAAACACAATCAGTAAGCTGGCGCCGGTCGCCAATAGTTGGTTCGTCGTCCTGGCAACTAGTTACGTCACGACGGTTCCGCCAACAGCGTCGCGACGCTGCCCGTCCGACGTCGACGACGTATACGAAAACAGCGCACCCGCTGTGTCGTGGAAATGTCACCCACGTGGTTGGTTTATTTTTACTTTCTGGACCTGCTGGATGCTTTGAGTGGGATGGAACGAGATTATTTCCGTCAAACGCAAGCGAACGGGGAGTATTCAAACGCGGGATGTGAGGGAATTTGAGGAGTTTGATAATTAATTGCCGCTGAAAACTCACCAACACACCCACGTAATTAACGCAAACGTAGTGGTAGAAGAAGAGGCCTTTGTTGGCCCGAAAATAATTGCACTTGATTACTCTATTTATTGCTGTAGAGGTGAGACCCTTGTCCACTCCTTTGATGTAAGCGGAGTTGGTCTGTTTAACGCGACGATGTACCCCTCAAGTTGTGTTTCTGACTCTACAGATGGCGCTGTTTCTTGGCCCAAAATAATTTATGACACAACCCCATGGAAAAGAAGATTTACTGGGTCCTAATCGGCAATAAACTTTGGTCGACTACCTTCCGTGAAAAGGTTCTCTTATCACAATACACGCCATCTGGTAACTGCCACGAGGCCTGTGACGAGGTTGTCGGCGAGTTGGTTTTCGAAATTTACGTCTACAGACAGACGTTCACCGAGTTATTGCTCCTGAAAGATGCGCATTATGTACTTCGCGCATGGAGACAAAAGACTTCAAAGATAGAGCACTCGAGGGTTGCTGGTAAGGTAGCCGCATGGGATAGTGGCTGAAAGTGGACGGTCGAGGTCGTAGGCCCAGGACAAGGATTTTTTTCCATTTTTTTTTAGAGGCACGCGAAAAAGTTTTGTACAAGGTCAGTTCTGGGCCCTGTAATTTTTTTTTAAAAGCACGATTAGAAATTACCACTAAAAGAAGTTTTACGTTTTACATAATGCGGTCATTGTTTACTTTACCCACTTCTGGATTTTCAAAAAGCCAATTACAGCAAAGCATTCCTTAACATTTATATATTACGGAAATCAATATATTTTTTTGTGCAAACCACTTCTGTTTTTACTCTTATTTTCTTTGCCTTAGCACATCTACATCTCAAAAACCAAGAAGTGGACATTGTAAACAATCACCCATAATGCGCATGTTTCAGGAGCAAGAGCTCCGTGGAACGTTTGTCTCTTACAACCTTGTCCGCGGCGTCCTTTATAGAGACCTATGTCCTATAGCGATTCCACAATCGCTGGATGCCCGATGGGCTCACACCAACATCTCTTGCAACTTGCCGAATGGAAGTTCCATTTTCAATTAGAGCAACAACGCGTGCAATTTCCACCTCATTGAGATACCTCATTTTGATATTAATACTGGTTAGATGACATTTAATGTCAGTTTTGAGTAAGACAATCAACAAAGAGTCGCATTACATTCACTTTGATTTTTGTAGTTTTATTAATTTTCTGTTCAAGTCTTTAGAAGAAAGGATTGGTTGAATGTTGCTGCAATTGTTTCTTAGGAATATTAGATGACGGAAACATTATTGAATAATAAAGACGTTTCCATTATTGGTACAGACCAACTCCAACTAACCATGAAAAAAGCTGTTGTTTCAAAAAGACGTAGTTTTTGTCTTTCTTAGGAATGTGACCAACTAACCCTTAAAAAAACACACAATTATTACTTTCAAATTCAGGGGCAATTGAGGATCACTAATGCAGTGAAATGTTATTTTACTGGGTACAATGAGTTTGAGGGAAATAATCTATTTATTAAAGAATCTCCATGCCGATTTTGTTTTCTTCATTACCACCGTAACCGCCGGACAACGAAAATAAACTATTATGTTTGTCGTGGTTGCTTTCGTTCCCCATCATTTCAGTTTATTTATGGTACATTAGCAAAGTAACAGATAAGGGATCATAAAACTGACCGCAAGTGCACCCCTGATCGACGGTGACAGGTCCGTGACAGCTCAAACTTTGAAGCGCCACGTGGTGGCTCTACACCGAACTAAATTTAACATGGCAAGCATAGGACCGTAGGTTGTCGATTAAGATAGACAGTAGACTAATTAACTTTTCTTAAAATTTCTTTAACTTTTGTTAATAGCGTTTTAAAATCTAGCTATTAACATATAACCGCATAGAAAAAAACAATGGCAACGTTGATTAATTAATCATAAAATCAAAATTTCAAACTTTAGCCGGATTTTGAGCTCGTTATTTTTTAGATTACAATTTTTTGTATGCAAGAAAATGATCAAGTCCTCAAAATCTTCGGTTGTAACCGCGATATAACGATCAAAAGATTGCTGCAGACGTATTCTAAATTAACTATTACCACTTTGTTAATTGAGGTGCATACTTCAATTTTACAGGAGTATGTAACTGAAAGATTCCTTTATAATATTTAATAAAATGTATTTTTCTAACGCCATAAGTTTTCATACTACAGTGGTATAAAGTCGAGCAAAATTTGGCAAAATGTCTCCTTCGCCACCTTAACTGTAAAGATTATTTAAAAATGACCATAGTAGATTAGAAATATTTTGTAAGGAAACGGAAATTCTTCAGTTACTATTTAGCACGACGCTTCACCCCCTCAACTCTAACTTCCAACCCTTATTTCCATTATCCCTGATCTCCCTGCCGCGCCGCGCAATATCACGATTTGTCGTCCAATTAAATAACACAAAATTCCTGAAATTCCAGAACATCTCCGTACAATCGTCGAACAAAATAAATCAGACCCTATGATGGAGTCTCATGCTGGGCCCTTTGGTCATTAAAAGTAGTGTTCTGTGCAAGTAATTCAGCAGGAAGCCGGAATCTTGCATTCGTTGCTTGCAGATGGCAGCACAATCGTCGTCATCGATTCCGATTCTTTCTGGTGGCAGACTTTCATACCGTTGAAAATAATATTTGTTTTTTTTTTACATTTCGGCTCGGATTAATGCATTGCAGTACGGGGAGCGATGGGAATGGGGATGGAAAAGTGCACGTTCTTTGGGGATTAAAACGCGCACAATAGTCGCAGACGCAGAACCGGCAACCGCCGCCTCCAACACCAGGAGCTTATTGTCCAGTCCTAGACGCGTTCGAATTTCGTGTCAATTCTCTTGAAACTTCTTCTATATAAATAATTAATTTTAGAAAAAGTTACAAATTACGACCTTTACTGCTGCAAAACCATTAAATTTTTTTGTAATCCGTACGATTGGTAAGTAGAACCATCTATCCACAATGAACTCAGTGTTCAGGTAAAGGTTTCGAAAAGCGTCTCGTTAGAGTCCGAGTCCACCAAAATCCTGATTAATTAATAAGATCTATTGTTGAAGTTCCGTCATCGTCTAAAATCGTTAGCGCGCAAAGAACCATAGTGCGCATTTTGCAAGATAATTCGAAGGACGCGTAACTGTTTTCGTCTCTGCTCTCCTGCTGCAATGTACATTCATTGTTGCTAGTAATTGTAAACAAAGTCGGCAATATGAACATGTTGATTGGTGGTAACATGGGTTTTTCGTTGTTTTTGCAGGTTTGGCCGGCGTTCCTGGACCAGATCGATGATTTTTTTTCGAAAATGCACGAAGATGGCCCCAAAATAACGTTCGGAACGGTGTAGTCCAAGAACGTTGAACCCCGCACCAGCGTGCAGCTGGTCTTCCTAACAATCAAAAGGTAAAGTTGGAAGAGATGATTTTACGTAGGTAAACGGTTTTAAGCCTCTCACACTATCAAAGCTCCTTTGTGCTGGAGACTTCTATCATTGTATTTCTAGAATATAAATACAATGCTTCTATGTTAAAAATGGACAAATTCGTGAATTTTTTAAGGAACCTAAAAAGACAACTAACTTTTTTTTTCTATTCTTCCAAAAATTAGCGCTAAACAGTTGCAATTTTTTAATTAACATTAGCACTTCCTGCAAGTGCTTCTGTGATGTATCAGCCGGAAGACAAAAGAATTTGTTGAAGAAAAAAATTCTTCTCATTTAGAAGAATTGTTTTATTTAGATATTTTATGAAAATAATTTGCAAATTCACATATAAATAGAAAATCTAGAAGGCAAGTATCTAGTGACACTTAAAGCCCGTTCACAACCACTTAGCATACGTAACATAACATTAAAACAACGTAAGAAACATACAATAGCTATTTATGTAGTAAGTTGCTAAATGAAAGTGTTTTTCGCACCAAGACGTGAATATTACCAAACGAGCGAAGCGAGTTTGGTAACACGTCGCGTGCGAAAAACACGAATTTTGCAACGTACTACATACAAGATTTTTTATACAATCGTGGCCAGAATTGTTAAAAATGTAAAAAGAAAGAATAAAATTGCACATTCTTACTGCATAATCTAGTTGCACAATTTTTCGTTTCCTAGGAAATGCGACATAACAGAATCAACTTTTCATTGATAATTGAGGTATTTGTCAGTTAATTTTACATTTGGATCTAGTGCGAAAAAGTGACAGTTTAGTGAAAAAAAAACACGTCATTTCAACATGAAAATGACATTCGAAATGGTACTATTTCGATACGATTGTATAAAAAGTTATTTTCAATTCACAATGACGTAGAAGACATGGGAAACATAAGACTTGCACATGCGCATAGTGTGGATTAACCTCAAATATGACTCGTGGACGTAGAAACGTATGAAACGAGACTGAGTAGACTGGACCAGACTGAACTGACACTGATACCATAGACAAGGACACGACATGACTATCGGGGACCAGACGGCTAGACACGACATTGCACGACATCGCACTCAAAACCGCATTTCATTGGTCAAACATGGGAGACATAGCACAGGAGACATAGAAAGTTAAAGTTGGCTCAACTTTTCCGTGCGTTACGTTATGTCTGCCATGTCTTATGTTATTGTGAATGGATACATCTAAAACCGTGCATTTTAACTTTTCTTACGTTATGTTTTAATGTTATGTTACGTATGCTAAGTGGTTGTGAACGGGCTTTTAAGCTTATTGCAGTTCCGTTAAAGTTATAGTCTTTTTTAAAAAATAAAATACCTTTCTACAACTCACCAAAGAAGTTTCTTTTTGTTTAACAAATTCCTAAATGTCTAATATTTATTTACGTAACAATTTCGGTTCTAAGCTAGAAGACTTAATCTATCGCATTGCATTTCGCAGTTGGTTTCTGAATTGTTTCGTAAAGAAACCGACGCCCCCCATACTCTGTTCCTGTTGCTGGAACATAGCGAGGGGGAGACATTACACGTTGTGGTCTTTCAAGATGGGTGCGGGCCCAACCCATGGCGGTAAATAAACAAATTTGTTTACGACTTGACTATTTTCACTAGCGTTGTTGTAAATCTAAACTAACACTGAAACCACCACATGTTACGTGAACATTAAAATTGTGTTTTCAAATTGAACTCTTACCGCAGATTTAGAACTTTAATTTTCGTCTCATTGTGGAGGTTGAAAATTATAACTTTTTGGTCAAGCAAATTTTTTGCTACAATTATAAGTTGTGGTTTTTAGTTCGAAATTTCTCCCGGGGTTCTAGTTGTTAACGACTGATGATTGCTTAATTGAATCAACCTCATCTCGGTTCTGATTAGATATCGACAGTTTACTTAATGTAGTCGTAGCGCTTTGCCCTAGATATCCGAATATGCGAAACTGATTCACAAAAAATGATTACACAAATTATCTTTGATGGTTCTTGGACATTCTTTTGTCTTTTTAAAAAACTGCTGTAAATAAATAAATAAATCGCAGCGTCCTCGTGCCGAGAAAACGTATACAATTCAAGAGTTAATTACAATGGAAAATTGTAGATATGAGCATGTAAAATATTAATTATTATACACAATTAAATGTTATATTTCTCAAATCGGACGATTGGCGTGCTTTCGTGCCATTACCAATCTCAGTAGATTTTGTGACTTTCTATACTTTAACGAGTGCACGTGTAAAAGACTAAAAACCAAAACAACTTTAATGATATTGAGTGCCATTTGTAATCTTGACAATAACTCCTAAAGTATCGATTGAAAAATTAACACACGAGTTCTTTTGATGTAAGCACTTACATCATCACTTTTTGGCAAAGGGCTTGGTTCAAAAGTGAATACTAAACCTATTCGAGAAACATAGATCTCTTATTGCTTTGAAGTAAGTAATATACTTTTAGTTTCCATTTTTGTATTTTATCTGTCCCAACCAAATCTTTCTTTGACGCTTACCACATCTGGATTTTTCTTTTTGGAACCTAAACCATCTTTCTAATATTTTGTGAACATTTTACTCTCAATCCTCTTTGATACTTTTCTTGAAACTCCAATATTCTTTGCTTCTACACCTCATCGTCACTGGTTACATTAAAGCATTGATTCGACTGAATTAAACAAAAAATGAACATTAGAATGTTTGTTCTATTAAACTGATCAATGTAATAACTTCCTGCGGGGGGTTCCCCCAGAGCAGAACCCGGAGAATATATTGAAAATAATCTCCAGTTATTAATGAAACACTCTGTATTATTGATACGTAAAGACACACCTTAAAACTTTAAAATAAATAGTTTTTTCTTTTATTTGCAGAAACCAACCTCAACGTAAAATTTCTGCCCCAATAACTTTTTTGAAATTTACATATTGCCAACACAAATAAATAATAATTTGCGTCGCTAAAAAAGTAATTATTGTTGAACTTTTGATGGAAAATCCCACAAACAGCTATGGCATTAACCATTAACTCGGTATTTCCAAATAAATTAATGATAAGAAACAGGATTAAGACGAAGTTGAGGTAAAAAATTTAATATTTACCTACCAGCATCAAAAGTTTTTCGACAACTACAATTAGAAAATTAATGAGAATTAATGATCTCATTTTGCAAATCCAGATTTGATTACGTAATCTGGATGCTGGAAGAGTTTGCTCTACTTTCTACTTTAATATAAAATCCAATCGATTTGAACACTGAAGCAAAGAAGGCCAGTTCTAAATTTTCTAGACCGGTCAACGTTCAACAATAGAAATAATTGAAGAGTTATTATTGAATCGATTAACGAAGGGCCAGTAGAACTAAACTAACTAATGTGGGTCAGTGTGCAATTACAATTATCAAGTTTTCTTCGACGATAATTTAGGCTTTAACAGTCAAATAATAGATAGCAACGATTTTATCGAAAAATAAATTTTGCAAATCCACGTACTCAACAGTGCAATTGTGAGATTAAGTTTCGATTTAATTGTGTTGTGTCACAGGATGGGAAGCGCTATCGGCGAGAGCGTCGCGCTTATTTAAATAGGTCTCGCGTCCATCTCTACGAACAAAATTCCTTGTCGACCCGAACCGTACGTCATATGCTCAAGTTTAACTTTTGCGCATGCGCCTGAAAGTACGTTTCTCAATGTATACTCGCTGTTTAGTTTACAAGCATGTAGTGATGAACGCAGTTGTAGATGTAGATGGAAGATTCAGCACTCCTAACTCAACAAACAGCAAATTGTGGATAAAAACCACCAAAAATAGTTGCGGTTGAATCAAAGAAGAAAGTCAAAAAATTAATTTCGAAAAAATCCGCGAAGCTCGTGCGGTCACAATTATACAATTAACGACTCGTGGCGGTTAATTCGAATTTCGACCTTAATTCCGTGGAAGAGTGAAAACCGACGTGTGTTGGCGTGCCCGATTCCCTCTTTGGCGTTCCCTAGCAACTCGTGGGATGCAACCAGCAACCGCCGAGTGTCCAACGGAGTGCAGGTGATTATTTTTTTTTTTTATTAAAGTGTTGGTCCGACAGGTGCAATTTTTTCGGTCGGTGTTGTTGCAATGTCTTCTATTGTAACGTTAAATTGTCGAGTTTTGCAACTCTCTTTTAAAATTTACTTTTATTTAGTTCAAGTTGAAAGTAGGTAGAACCGTTCTCTTGACGGGCGAATTTGAACCTTGTGGCCGCAACAATTAACGACGTCCAGGTGTGCAGCGGCATGCGGCACGGTGCGGATTCGAAATTTTTCGTTGGGGCGCCGTCGAGGGCTCCGGGAAAAAGTAATTTTTAAATTGCGATTAATTCGCACGTCCTTCGGTGATAACGCGGCTATTTTCCCTTTATTTACGGGAAAAGTTTTTTAATTAGCTACAACACGCTTCAATGCGTTATCCGTGTCAGGATGGGAGCTTGCACAGGCTTTTACGAGTTTTAAAAAGCCCCGATACCGCTAAAAACCGCGTTGTGGAATAAAAGCCTCCGACCGGCCCAAATTAACACTCCTGGATTATGTACATTCGCATTATGGCAATTATTATAAATTACCAATGTCACAACAACGAATATTGGGTCGTTGCTAATAAATTTTGACCGTCCTTACGGAAACCTTCAATCTCGCCGTTTCCATAACCAAGAAAAACGCATTAATTTGTTGCTGACCAAAATTTCGTCTCTATAATGTTATCCTTAATGTGCCAACTGGTTTCTTATAACTTTTAATGCAATAATACATTGTTCTATATATTAATAAAAGTGATATATCCAAGTTTAATAAAGTTGGAGATTTTATGTCACATTTGTTGCATGTTTTCGGTTTTTTCTCACGTGAACAATATGAAACTTTTAACGGTGATTTGTTGACCCGCTCTATATCATGGTCGATGTGTCTGCGCAAAAGAGGTTTAGATGGCGATCCGTGAGAATCCGCGTTGTACATTGTACAAGAACAAAGAAATTGGAATCGACTCGAAAATATGGAAATGGTGCCACTTGCCTCTTTTTGGATTAATCCGTACCTACTTACTGAAAAAATGTGTCCATGAGGTAATAGGTCAGTTGTCGCCGAGAAGGAATGAAAGCTTCTGAAAAAACTAAAATTAAATTCAAAAAGTATGGTCGTTCTACCAGTTTCCCTGGAGAGTTTCTAGGCTGACTAATACATAATTGCTCACCACTTAACATTCAGAATTTTTAAGAAATTTGAAAGTTTTCGAAGATTGACAATACCTAGTGTCAAAACTGAAAAATTTCAGAAAGCTTCCAGATTTTATAAAAACTCAAAAGATGATTAGGTTTGAAGAATTCTTGAAAATGATTTTCTCACATAAAATACGTCATTTGCGCTCTAGTGAATCAAATTTTGAGATTTCAGCAACAATGTCCACCCCTTGGCAGCGACAATCCATTGGTACTCGTGACGCGGGCGTACAAGATTGACAAGCGCAAATGACGTCACGAAGGTTTGCAATGTTCTCTATTCTCATCCGACACTTTCACATCTGTAGGCAATGTTAATGCCTACAGTGAGACGCAAAAACTTTGTAGGTAACCATTGCTTTTTATTTTATATGGAATTAAATTTAATTGAATTTGCAATACATATTTTATTCACCAGGTCCCTCGATTGTAAATTTTAGTTCTAGGCTTTCAGTAGCTTTTTTGAACACAACTGTTAACGGTTATTTTTGAAATTGTTATTTTTTTAGCCATATACTATTATGTATACTATGTATACTATTATTGTATACTATTATGTATCTATATACACCCATAGTGGCATCTCCCAAAATTATAAAGTTATTTAAAAATTTGATCACTACCTACAATTGTTACAATTACTTCTCTGTAATGTTTTTTCTAAAAATTTAAATGTTTCTACGAAGGTAAGGTTTATTGGAAAGAATTATGACGATTTATGATGGAAACTTTAAAAATCTGGTCAAATTTGTACGAATCTTGAATCACCTCTTTGTAGATCTATATTTATGACTATTTAGATTTCATAAAGATTTTCTGATTTGGAAGTTTGTAGAAAATTTAAAAATTCCGAGAAAAATTCAGTTTTTTAATAGTTCTTGGGGACTCCACTGCTCCAATTTGTCGTGTTCCAGTATGTATCTGTGTTAGAGAAAGAAGTAATTACGTTTCATCCAACGTAATTTTCTGCACCGTTGTTAAAGGTTCATAGTTAACGCTTCATGAAGCTTATTGGAATTTAATGGTAAAGTTGCTTGATTGCTTTTATCAAAATACACCTAAACGACGAAATTTAGGTTAATGTAAATGCATCAGGCTCGAATCGGTATAACAAAACGACCTTCATATTTGCACCAACCAAACTTCAATAATCGGTCATAACGGAATGAAAGTCTGTTATTCAACAAAGATTAAATTAGCGCATAGGTATGTACGTAGAGAGCAACAAAAAAAAAATGGCAACGATAAAGCAAAATCCGTTGATTGAGTAAAACTTGGCAATCAAATTCCGCAGAGAAAGACACGGTATAGGTGTAGGTCATCGACTGCATCGAGGTGCTGTTATTTCGCCATGATCATAATTGTTGTCCTCTATGTAGTGTAATTTGATGTAAATTTCATTGTTTCAATATTAATAAGCGCACTGTTTTTGGCACATCTCAAATTGTCCGTTTTTTTCGTTGGTAATTGCAAAATAATGAAACAAAACATGAAAGTTACGCTGCTCCATACTTTCTTGGATATTCAAACTGAGAGTTTCTACGTTTCTGTGGTTAAATAAGATTACAACCTAGAGCGTATGATCTGGGGGACTCATTATTTGAAATTATAGAAGACGACGGTTTCGCAAGCTGAACTACCTAATTATACTTTTAACAGACCATAAGCGATAATATGGCACCAACTTTCATTTCTTAGGAGCCAATGAGAGCGCTGTTGCCATCGAGGGTTTTCCAGAAAAAGGGTAACCAATCGGTAAGAGGCGAAATTCCTAATTAGTGCCTTCGGAAATTTGAACTCGGTATTAAAAATTTCTTGCAGCTCAATGTTTACGTTTTTTTTTTCTTTTTAGTTGGCCTTTGCCAGGTATTTTGTTTTTATCCTGTGTGCCCGGGATAAACAAAGTTCTATTTCGGACCTTTCCACGTAGATCCTCTTTCCGGCAAACGTTGATTTACAAACGAAACCAGATATCGCTTAATTAATTGAAAAAGAGGAGCAACAACTTACAGGAGTCTATTATTGGCGGTACCTGTGTATCAAGTGAAATGGGTTTTCACGGAAGCAATTACGATAACGAGCTGAATATCTAATAGATTAAATTTAGCCCAAGATCAATATCTTGAAAACTCTTCATTGATTGAGGACCGAAACGAGGCGATTTTGGCATATGCCGCAACTATTTATAAACGTACATTCTTATTGGAAGCCGGCGTTGCAATGATTCTATATTAAAACTGATAGATTGAACCAACGGAAATTGTGCTGCGGACAAGTTAAAAATCCTCTCCCATACATAACGTACAATTTAAGAGAAAGTTTCAATAAAACCGAGCCGAGGTGCTAGACTAGACGATTCAAACAGTTTCGAATACAGGACACGTGAGAGATAGAACCGAACATTTCCGGCGCGATTTTTCAAATCGTCTCTGTAAATTGGTGACGTCATTGGTTACATCACTGCAAAAATTTCGCTTCCTTTATTACTCAGACGTCCAAGATGCGGCAAGACACCCATCCCAAACTTCCCAACTAGAATCGTACCATTTGGCCCCGATGAATGAATAAAAAATCGCGGCCTGTAGCGGCCAAATGAATTTCGCACTCCAGCAGTTTTTAGAAAATATACAGGTTTTACCTCACTCGCAACTGCGCTGCATAACCGTGACTTAAATCGACCGGAAGAACCATATTTGCGAAAGTCACTAACGCTAATATTCAAAAGTTGTAAACTATCAAGATTAGTTGTAAAGTAGTTTGAATTTTATTCGTGGATTGCAGCATCACCTTCCATGTTCGTCTTTGTCTGACTGTTTTTGTCGGTGTACATATCAATATTGCAAGTATGCATATCAAAGTGTTTATGTCATTTTGTCTATTAATACTCGAGTTCAAAAGGTTTGCCGTAAGCACCCGATGGGATTTGCCGATTTAATTGAACGTCACGGACGTTCGCTCATGGACGGTTGTGCTTTCAAATTACGTACATTTTGGTCATTCGACATTTCACAACTTCGAGAAGTGTGGTGGGAAACCTTAAATGGAATCGCCAATGAAAAGACACCATCGTAAAATTAAGGTGTTTGGTTTTATGGAGCGCTGTATAGATAAATACTGTGAAGGTGTCAGGTCCCTTTGGTTTGGCGTTGGGTGGGTCTCTAATGTTCATCACTGAATATAGAATTTTTAATTGGGGCTAACCACGCAGATAATACAAACTACTAAAAGTTATTGATGAGCCCCTATTCTCGACTCTCGACGTCCAACGAGATGGCTGGGTAGAGCGTTTACAAAAACTCACGAAATATGCATAATTTATCTTCTCCATGTAAAATTTACTCTATGGCTATGTATGATTTTATTTTTGGTCTTGAGTTTTTTTAGTTCATATAATAAGAAACAAGTTGGGTAATTTCATTTAACCAAAGAGGTACTTGCCTCATGTTTGGGAAATATACTATATAGAAAATGTAGGTGATTCCATTAGACCCGTATTTTTTTATTTGGTTTTAGGGTCAATATTACGCACAGAATTAATTTTTGGACTGGTAGATTTGTGACGTAGCCGGCCCCTGCACGGCATAGTTCTAAAAGAAATCGTATGATGGCGCTTTACTCAGATTCCTTATAAATCTAATGCCAATCCGCTGTACACATGTCGCGCCATCTAGTAGCAGCGCAGCATAGTAGCCAAAAACAAGAGTCTATTCAATATAGGTGTGAGTCTTGGATACAGGGGTCCAATACGTCATCAAAAACAAAAATTGCAAATATTTACAAAAAAATGGGAAAAAAATATTTAAGCCTCTTTAGTTATTTGCATGCATCTAAATCTAAAGAATAGAAAGTGCAATATTTTTTTAGGCAAATACCCCTTTCAGTTAATTTTCTGTTCTCATGAATTCGGTGGCAGTGATTCGTTTCTAACTAAAATATGTTGTCTTTACACTTGGAATTAGAAAATTAAGTCAATTTGAAATCTATAGACTACAGAATATAAAATAAGAATTGAACTCTTTGGAAATATTTGATTTACGTCAGAATAGATTGTTAATTATTAATTTTCTATTGTTGTTATGACACCAATTTGAATAAAAGCTCAGTTTTTTCTTGTTTCCATAAAGAAAAATTCCGACATTAATTTGTTTAATTTTTGTTGTTTAAAGTTCTCATATTAACATTGAAGTTTCAGTGAGTGGCTTGTGTTGTGCTCAACGCAACAAATTTGTTTGCGTAAATTACCGGCAACAACAAAATTATACAGCTGTAAAACATATTTGATGCGATAAATTCAACGAACAAAGATTATTTATATGCGATATCCCTAATAAATAAATAATTACTCTACACGCATTGTAGTACAATTTGTTTACAATGCAACACCCTCCTAGATTTAACTCTACATACCTAATGGTTGTTTACAGTAGTCATATTTTGTTTATAACAAATAATTTTGCCCAAATTTGTAGACTGGCCCAAAAATTTCTTAGTGTAGAGTTTGAAATTTTTGCATTTTTTTAAAAATGAAGTGATCTGGAATTCTGAATTCAAAATTAAAAATTTTTAGCCTCCAAAACTTACATGCTGACTTCAGGTAAACCGCAAGAATTGGTGGAACCAATCAGTTGTTAATTTTTAGAAAACCGTTGCAAATCAGCTGCATTTTTGACATTCCAAAAAATTCAATTCATCATTCACCTGTCGCTTACAGTGAAATAGCAGACAGCTTAAAAGTTTTAAGCCTAGAATTCCTCAAAATGTTTCCTCAGTTGCCTGGCTTGCCTTCAGAAATTAATGATCTCCACAAATATAATATTTATGCAAGCAATATGAAAAAATGTTCTAAAAGTTGTAGAAATTTCTAATTTGCCATAAATTTTCTTCACTTGGCTGAAATTTAACGGGCTAGATTTGGACAAATTAATCCTAGGGAGCTCCAATTAAGTTTTATCAGTTCTGTTACCTACGTAACCAAGTAGATTGGGCTTATCGCGTTTATTTTTGTTATTATTTTTTATGCTCGCGCATTATTCGTTACAGCACTAGCGACTCCAATGTAATTTTGTTGTTGGATCGAATCTGATGCAGTAAGTGACTAGTTTTATTTGTTCTGTTCGCAATTATTCTCTTGAAGTCAAGTCCGAGAGTTTTATGTAAGTGGAATTTTGCGCAAAATTCGTCACAATGACCTCTGAATATGGTAGAGTAGAGTGCACGCCGTTCCGAGTTTGCGATCGCGGCAGTTCCATGTGCCATATCGGGCAAGTTAGGCATCTACTATTTGTAAAGTTTATGCGCAAGACAGCGTGGGTAAGTAGAGGCAACAAAACGGTTGATTCAACTAACTCCAAACCCAACACAACAGAACCGACTTTTGCTGTACTCACCTTAGCGATAATGAGGCAAGAACTCGGGACACTTCCAGGCTCGTCCTGGCCATGAAAAAAATTGCGTCGTTGCCCCAACGGCTTTATAAATTGACCCGCCGTCGGGTTGAGCGACCTCTCGTATCAAGTTCGCAAGTGATGGGCAATAGAAAGGACTTGATGCGTGTACGTGCCGACTTTTTAGCTGGTAAGTGGTAAGTGGCGGATTGAAAGTACATAGGTCCAATTTTAAAAATGGTTGTCGCCTGGATCCATCCACGTTTTGACAATTCAATTTTTTGGCAAAAATCCTATTGACACTGTAGAACTGAGAAATTTCTTCTTTCCACCTCTCCCAACCTAAAAATGTGGTGATGATACTACTGGCCTCTTCAGTGCCCAAATTACGAAACATCCTGCTGCGAGGAGAGGGAAGACAGCGATGCGATCCCAAGACTACTTTCCCGCATATCTTGGCTACAGGTACCGTTCAGTACTAAAGAGGCGAGATGTGTGTCTCCTATTTTTAAAAACTCTGTAAGTGCTGTCAGTAAAATTAACCAGTGTGTAGATTCATAACGATGAGTAACGACTAACTTTAAGGACGGTCTGGTCGTTCCGTGATTAGTCATCTCATTAATTCTTAATCCACCAGGGCCGGCTTGCAACACCTTCGCCAGACGCCAGCACAACCACAATTTTGTTAACTTGCGACAACGCGACGAATATTGAATTATCGCAAAGTCTTCGGATTCAACGAAAAGTCACTGACATAATTCTAACCCACTAACTATGTTTTCGCAACCTTGAGCGGCGCGAACAGTACGCCTAAAATTTTTGCGCCAAGATAGACAAACCAGTTTCTAGTTATTGCAAAACGACATTTTGTTTTGTTAAAACCGTAATATTAGCGAGTAGATATTAATCCTATCCTATCTAGCCTCAGTGCAGTTCGATTCTCGGTACCGGCCGGCCTTGCATGCGAAATTAATAATTTATTAGAAAGAATCAATGAAAGTTGTTTAGATCGAAGACGAATTGAAAAAGTTTCAATTTTTGTTTGCTACCTGCCGCCAACTAAGGTCACAGAGCTAAACTTAGACCGCCGATTTCGGGTTATTAAATCATAGATTGCGCATCTACGAAGTACTGATTGTTGTTGGTTTGTTCCAGTTAAGCATGTCTGCCGTTGTGGAAGCAGACCCAGAGATCAGCAACGACCCCGCAATCCTCCCGAAAATGGGCTCCAACGAATCGACAACCGCCCACGAGGCTCCGAAAACGTCCCAGGAACCTGCAGCGATCCCAATTGATTTGTTGAACGTTAACATTGTTGAACCTGTTAAAATTTTTGTTGATAATCCTCTAAGTACAAATTGTGAAAATTCGATCGAATGTAACAGTGAGCGTGTTGATTCTAAAATAGCATTGAACGAAGCAATAGACAGTAAAGAGAGTTGCGAATCGGAAACGGAGTCTACGAATTTGGCTAGTAACGGAAACGATGGCGAAGATTCGGCAACGGAAAGTCTTCCTCCGACCGAAGAGTTGACCGAGGAACCCCACGATCGGTCCGACGGCTCTGATTCAGGTTTAGGATCGGAACTGTGCGAAGAAAGACCCGAAACTTTGGTAGCGGCCACGAATTTGGCGGAGAGCGACAGCGATACCTCCTTTCTGGACCGCATCAACGGAAACCCCAGCACCGCGGCAAATTTCGATGAGTTCTCTACTAAAAATCAAGAGGATTTCGCTTTGCCGTCGACGAGTTTTCAGGAGACGACCAAAACTGAGGAGAATAAGGAGGGGATGATTGATATTCGCGATATCCTTGATGTTGCGCATCCTGGAAGTTTGCCGGTTAAAAGTAGTTTGAAGCGAAAATTGTCGACGGATGAAGATGAAGGGCCTCCTAAATGCAAGAAGAAACGCGGCATTTCGTTCGATAGCGTTACGGTTTTTTATTTTCCCCGAGCGCAAGGTTTTACTTGCATCCCTTCGCAGGGGGGTTCGACTTTAGGGATGGGGGCGCAGCACAGTCATATGAAGAAATTTTCGATAGTAGAGCACGCTAACGAGCAACGTAGAATACATCGGCAGTTGTTGCAGCAGTTGCGTTCTGAGAGACACTCGACCGGTGGTACTGCTGGGGCGTCTTCTAGTGACGAGAGTGATAGCGAAGAGGAACCCAGTGACGCTTCCGAATCTGAAATGGACTTGGACAATTATTATTTTTTGCAGCCGGTGCCTATTCGGCAGCGACGAGCATTGTTGAGGGCGTCTGGCGTTAGAAAGATTGATGCCTTGGAGAAGGATGAATGCCGCGACATTAGGTCTTCACGCGAATTCTGTGGTTGCGGCTGTAAAGGCTACTGTGATCCGGACACTTGTTCATGCAGTCAGGCTGGCATCAAATGCCAAGTTGACCGCCTAAACTTTCCTTGTGGGTGTTCTAGAGATAATTGCGGAAATTCTAGCGGCAGAATCGAGTTCAACCCGGTTCGCGTCCGCACCCATTTCATCCACACTCTCATGCGGCTTGAACTGGAGAAGAAACAGGAGAAGGAGGAAGAACTGAAAGCGGAAAAAAAAGACTCAACCGCCAACTGGATGGAGAACGAGAGGCTGAATTCTAGCTACCAGGTGAAGCAGGAGGCACAATTGAATTCGAAGACTGCAGGTGTGAAATACAACGGCAACTTGTTGAGGCCCAGCGTGAATTCTCACGGGACCGTCGAGAACTGCGTTCACGACGGCAGTTTTACGAATTTGCATTACGGCGCTCCGGGGGAAGGTCCCGGTCAACTCCCTCGTAACCCCCCGTTTTCGGACTTACCGGCGCGCGAAGACTCGTTGGATCTCTACACTTTCCGCGAAGACTGGTACGGAGATGACGCGACGCGGGACGGACCTGCGGAAAGGAAACCAGTTTTTCCACCCCCTGCCCAAGGGTTCCATTTCCCTGATCCCAGGTTCCCCGATGTCGGTTTCCCAGCCGGTGCCGCTCCCTACCCCACGCCATCTAATCAATATACGCAGCCGTACCAGTCCAACTTCGCCGACTTCACCCCCGTCTTCAATCCGTATGGCGGTGGGGGAATTTACACCCCCGAGTTCGGAGCGGCGAAACCCCTGGAAGGAAATTTCCAACAGGGCTCGAACGGGTACGAGCACTTTGCTAATAACGACGGTTTCGCCGCCAACGTGGAGGCGAGCAAGGAGAGTCAGTACACCAGTTTGAATCCTGTCGGGGCCAATAACAAGATCGAGTCCTTCTCCGAGCTACTCAACGGACGGTATAATTATGCTGGTTATGAGGAGACCAACGGTTTTGCTGGCGTTTCCGACAATGCAGCGGATCGAGACCAGAAAGGCAATGCGACCAATACGAACGCCAACTCCGAGGACTGCGGCGACAATTTTGGGGAAATTATTAAAAAGTCTATGGTAGATACGACGTCAACTTAAGCTAATCAATAAATATATAAATAATTATTACGTTCCACATTACTACTTTGTTATTATTACTATTATTATACAATATAAATGAGATTTATATATAAAATGTAGAAGATATTAGAAAAAAGTGTTTTAATAAATGTTGTGCAGAAATTAATTTCCTTGAACCCCCCAGCAACTCGGTCGCTGCAAATTTGTGCAACTAACGGCAACTGTTTTGTAACTTTTTTGAAACACTAACTAGTCCAGTGCTCTTAATCAATTGTAACTTTGTGTCCTTAGCAAAACTGAAACTTTAAAATTGCGAAAAGTATTGCTTAAAGCCAAATATAATTTATTTACTTTAGTTTCAATAACATAAAAGAGTAGGATTATCTGCATTCTGTATTGACACCATCAAGTCTTGTTTTAAGGCCAGGCGTAACAAAGATCTTATGTCATGCTCATGCTGAGGACGTGACTAGATTTTAAACCATGGTTTAGCGAAACCTGTTATTTAGTTAAATCTTGACCCAATTACTCAGGAATTTTAGGGATGAACCTTTTTTGGAAATTACATCTTGTCATTGTATTTTTCAAACTAAAACTTTAAGCACTTACATGAAGCAATCATACTTGATAAACTAATTTGAGTTCCAAGCAAACTGCCAGAATCTGAACATTAGCTCTATATCGATGAAGAACTGGAGCCATCAGTATTCTAGTTTTTGATGAGCTTTTCTGATTAGTCCCAAATTCCAATTTCGCATTTCGCATCGTCAAACATTTGTTTATGTATAACCTGAAGATTTCACATTCACGCTGTGATTAATTAAAACCTTCAAATAGTTTTAGCCAGGAACTTTTTTCAAGCGCTAACGAACTAAGTTCTCTAATTATTACAGCCACAATCCTTTAATGCTTGATAGGGAGTTAAAAAGGCTGCTGTAAAATCGACTTATTGTCATGATGTTGACGCGCAACGTCCAATCAATACGTTCTACTCAATTTTTTTTTGCCGCCAGTCCCAAACATGATAACAAACCCACAACTTTCATCGAGTTATCATCATGTTGGTAATAATTAGATGAAACACAATTTCAAAGGAGAATTCTCATCAAAAGTCCGGCTTGTTGCATAACGAACAAGTTGGCTCAATTTTGCAGCGAATCGAGCAAAACAAAATTAAATGGTGCTTTACAGATGACGAATCCCCTTCCAATCATCGTTGTGTTGTCCCTAGAACCGTTAGGTACTCTAACAACAATTTACAAATTGTTTCGGAGGTCTTCTCAAACAAGCTTAGAAATATACAGGATGGGGCAATAGTGCGCCCGAGTTCGATAGCTCGAGTTCTATGATAGGTAGAAATTTGATTTAAAAACACAGATAAACTAGAGAAAGACGTCTATAACCGGAAATCATTTTTGAACATACAGGGTGAGCCAAGACAATTATACAGGAGCAAGTGAGAGTTTTTTAAATGGAATGTGGTGTGCAAAAGAAGATTTTTCGGAGCCTTTTCGTAGACTCTTTTCAATCCAGTATTACTGCTGACTATTTCCAAACCACTTGGATGTAGCGATTTTTTTTGTTCAAATAATGGCATCTGCAGATGCATGTTAAAAAAATCACTACAGTCACAATTATGAGTTCTAAGAAAAAATTATGTAAAGACTAGTTATGAAACATCTGTGGAATGTCTTTGAATCGTTTTAACTTTTAAAAAATTATACAGGGTGGCTAAATTAAATTTTTCAATGTAGAACTTTTTGAATTTAATTTTCTTCATTTTTTTAAATAGAACACCCTGTATATTTTTTATCGGTATGATGCAGAAACTAAATACAAACATTTTTTGTATGTACACCCCTATGGCTATTTGTAACCATTTTCGATTTATCGCCCAATAATTACAAAAATCAAGAATAATCTTAAATAATTAGATGGTTTTTCAAATTACTCGACAGATAAAATTGTAATAAGTGCTCCAAATCTCCTGTTTATAAAAACAGCCTAAGTTTTTTTAGTAAGTTCACTTTATGTTTGTATCTTGATCATTTTTTGCATTTTATATTATCCGACAAAAAATACACATTTATCGCAGTTACCTGTCGTCAGTTGTCATTTTTGTGTCTATTTTGAAACATTTGAAGTTTTTTGTCGAGTTATTTGGAAAACGATCTAATTTTTTAGGATTATTCTTGAATTTTGTAATTATTTGGCAATATCTCGAAAATGGTTACAAATAGCCATAGGGGTGTGCATACAAAAAGTGTTCGTCTTTAGTTTCTACATCATATCGTTAAAAAATATACAGGGTGTTCCATTTGAAGAAATGGAGAAAATTAAATTCAAAAAGTTCTAAATTGAAAAATTAAGTTTAGCCATCCTGTATAATTTTTTAAAAGTAGTTAAAACGGATCAAAGACATTCCACAGATGTTTTCTAAGTAGTCTTTACATAATTTTTTCTTAGGAGTCGTAATTGTGAGAGTAGTGATTTTTTAACATGCATCTACAGATGCCATTATTTGAACAAAAAAAATCGCTACATCCAAGTGGTTTGGAAATAGTCAGCAATAATATTGGATTGAAAAGAGTCTAGGAAAAGGCTCTGAAAAATCTTGTTTTACACACCACATTCTATTTAAAAAACTCTCACTTGCCCCTGTATAATTGTCTTGGCTCACCCTGCATGTTCAAAAATAATTTCCGGTTATAGACTTTTTTCTCTAGTTTATCTGTGTTTTTAAATCAAATTTCTACCTATCATAGAACTCGAGCTATCGAACTCGGGCGCACTATTGCCCCACCCTGTACATGAGATGGCTCTCTTACTCACTAAAAGATAAAAAGTGTAGGTATCACAATGAAAGTTGTAAGTTTTATAATGGTGGCGTAAGTTGGTAGACTTACTACTAGACCTGATCTTCCTACTAACCAAATGGTTCCTCAATGAACGGAATATTATTGCTATTCCTCAACATAAACGTGCAGATTTTCCATAAATATCGCCAACTGTCATTTCAAAAAACCATAATAATGTGGTACAATGGTACTTAGTAAAAGAATTTTCCATTTCAGATGAATTCAGCTACTCAAGACAACTACTTACCTACAATTTTGGGTCATTGTTTACTTTACCCAGTCTTCGATTTTCAAAAAACTAATTACACCAACGCATTCGTCACCATGTATACATTACGAAAATCAATATCTTTTCTTGTGCAAACTACTTTTATTTTTACTCATTTTCCTTGCCCTAGCACATCTTTTTTTTTTCTCCCCTATAAATTTTGCATAAAATTATTTATCATTTGCACAACATTTCATTGCTCAAAATGGCATTCTAATGATGTTTTACGATGGTTTCCAAAAAAAAACAGCACAAAAAGCGAAGAGTGGAAATTGTAAACAATTAGCCAGTTTTGCGCTATAACCAATTCATATCCTATTTATTATTTTATTATATCTATTTTCTAATTGATTAACAATCCAGTAGATATTAAAGAATAATTAAAAGCCTCATTGTTCAAAGTAGTTGATAACGACAAAGTCTATATTTAAAGAAGACAATAATAATGTGAATAAAAGATGAAGAAAAAATATAAAGAATCTCTATAGGTAGGTAGAACTTACTATAAATTGTCTTCAACAAACAAAGTCTAGCTGAAGATCTACCTAAGTTGTTCCAAAAACCATTGCGTTGTACATATTTCCTTGAAACTCTTACTAGTGATAGTCGTTGATACGAATGAGAAACTAAATCGTTTTTGTAAGTCTAATCTACTGATATAATAACCCTGGTTCCTTATCAACATTTAGTATGTTTGTACCATATGTACACAACCACAACACCCACTAATAGCCTAATTCCACCAAACAACAATATTAATACAGACTTATTTATAGGTTCCATTGGTTTACATCAATTTTTCCACCGACACAACAGAGTGTGCTAGCGTCATCCCGGACGCGAGAACCGTCAAGAGAGAAACCTGTCCTGAAACTCCTGAAAGTGTCCCTAAGGAATTCCCACCAAATCGACACGTGAACAACTCTAAACCATTAACCAGCAGCAACTGAGTGCGTCTAGTGAGTTGTTTGTTGAGGAAATCCCCCTAACGTTGTTAACAATGTTAGAGCCTCTGATTAGCAAACTCAACGAATTACGAATTGTGCTAGCAAGCAGTTCGCAACAACGTGCTATCCTGTTGCACAGTACGGTAAGAGATGGCGCTTTACCCCCGCCGTTTGTTTAATTTTTTGAAATTTTAGAAATTGAAATTTGAAATTTGCGCTTCCAATTACGAGGAAAACTTGAATCCTAAAGAGCATTCGTTTTCGGATTTTGTCGAAACTACAGCTTTGGGTAAAGTTACCGATGTTTGGGAGCAGCTGAAGGACGACCGAAAGCCGCCTGACATCATCATAGGTGTGGATACCATGGTCGCCTGCAACGGCACTTTGTATGGCAAACCTAAAAGTAAAGAAGATGCTGTTAAAACTATAACGGAGTAATATTAATAACGTCTTGCTTATTTGCAATCACTGGGGGTTGGTTTTGTTGTAGACTGAACAAATCAGGAATCCCAAATTTGGTTTACAGCGGGGTTGTGATTAGGTACAAGAATAATCTTTATAAGTTTACTGAAGTTACCACTGTTCATATGGCGCCGTTAACCGACGAAGAAATTTTGGCTTATGTTGATACAGGAGAACCAATGTAGGCGAGAATTTAGGTGTATTTTGGGTTGCCTACATTACGTTAATTTTAATAATTTTCAGAGGCAAAGCGGGCGGTTATGGGATCCAAGGCATTGCAAGCACTTTTGTTCAGAGAATAGAAGGCGACTGCAACAACGTAATTGGACTGCCCCTGTGCAGATTGGCCCAAGAACTTAAAAAAATCTTAAAAAATCAATAACTAATTTGTTCTTATAATTAACACGTAAATAAATAACTTATTTGAAACCATTCTGTTTTCAGTTTCAGGGTTCTTAGACTTGGCTACTACTTTGGGTTTGAGAAGTAGATACTAAAGGGATAGGTAAAGTTGTTGCATTGACTTTTAATCTCCTAACCTGGTACCGATTAATCTACGTACAAGATGGTCCTACTGAAGATTCTGCAACTGGTAGCCGTGAATAAGACCGACCCTTTTGCAAGTTTTCACATCAGTTTTATTGTAATGCTAACTGCATGATTGACCTCTCATCATTTCAAACTACCCATGTCCTACGTCACTTATCCTATCCTCCTATATCATTATCACATCCAACAAATTTCTGAGAGAGGTCTTGGTTTGACGGGGAAATTACCGTGAAGAACGAGTTTTTCCGCGGAACATTGCGTGTTATTTTCTTCTGTTCTCGTGTCTTAGTCATTACGCCCGTGCTCTCCAACGCAGAAAGAAAATGATTTTAAAATTCGCACTACTCACGTTCAAAACCGAATTCACTTGGACCGTTTATTAACACAACATTTGCTAAATATAACGCTATAACAGCATATTCACCTCGAAGATGAAACGTTACTTATAAACATAATACGAAGACATCTGCTTTTCTAAACTGTTTACTTTCCACAATAATATTTTCTACATAAATTGATAGAAGACACGCCTGATCATCACTCAGCTTCCAAAGGCAAGGTGTGTGCGAAACATCATCGCTCCCTTTAAGCCTTTGCATGTTTAGTCTAGAAATAAGAGCAGATTCGGAAATTGACTAGGGGTGGCTGAAGTGGCTGCGGCCCCTTTTGAACCGAGAACTTCATATTGTTGCGACTTTCGACCTTTTTCAAATTTCGTCACGTCATTGGAGGATCGGGTTACTAGAAAAAATGTTTTGCTTAATATTTATAGTAAGACGAGTAGCAGTTGACATATTGGCACCATATGCTACTCTTGTCGATCTAATCTAACATCCCATGTTTCACTTTCTAATAATCACATTAGGGCTTACGAAGTGTAATTTTGCTGGTCTCACGCTCTGCAACTTTCTAAAAAAAGAATCTGGCTAATTAAGGACCAATTATGGCTTCAATACCTACTCCAATTATCAGTGATTATGGCAAAAAATAGAGAAATTGCGGGATGCCGGCGAAAGAGTGGAGAAATAGTGTCCCATGGCAAATGTTCAAAGACCTTTGGCTATCTATCCCGCATCGCTAGAACAAACAATACGAAACCCCCTCTTCACCTCGTAGTATATCCGCTTCCTGAATTATGGTTAGGTGTTCAAGGCTCGCTCTATCTGCTTTATCTACATTGAAACGCTTTACCTTCAAATGTACTTGTAAAATGGTAAATTTTGCGAAACCGTGAGGGCGATAAGAGCGAAACAATAACTATGCACTTGTCACTTCCTCTTTATTCTCTCCCATACTTTTTACTTTATTGCATCGAAACCAACAATGAATTAATTCTTAATTGGGAGCTGGTTCATGGTCCATTTCTCAGATACTTGCTGAGTCGAGTTTTAGATAGGTAGGTAGTAGATGTTTGGTTTGTGAGAAGAAAAATTGATCATTTCCCCGTTCCCATTCTTTATAAGAAATACGAAATAGGATCACAATAACGTTGGGTAATCGAATATTGATAATGCTGCAAAATTAGTTTTTGCTTGCATTGTGACGTAATATTTACGAATATTAATTTTATTTGATACAATGTAACAAAGACCGGAGAACTTCTGCAATGTGAAAGAGTTGGAACGATTTAAAAAATAATTGACATGGACCAAATGCTTCGTAATTTGTCTTACATAGTGGTCGTTAAGCAAAGCGGTTAAGCGATTGCTTAAGCATGAAGCTAATGCTTTTTTAATGGGAAGGGAAGGTTAAGGCGCAAATAATTGCAAATTTAGGTTTGCAGTCTTTGGCAGTTTTTATCAACAAACTCTTATAACTACCTATTCTCATTTCTCAGAAATTTATAGATTAATTAATAAATGAAATAAATAAATGTCTGATAACTTAAACAAAATTTTAACGGGATTTTTCTTCTCTAAATCTTCTGATGCACTTGATTTGTAGAAACAGTAATCAGCTGATTGTTTGACATGTGTGTAAAGAAATCTGCACCATGTTGTTTTAAATTTTGACTAATTTTGACACTTCTTACTTACTTGTCAAACAAAAATCACAAGCAAAATTATTCTCTCCTTTTATTTACTACGCTGCTAATTTTTATAAATTTATTACAATTAATTTATTTTGGATAAATATTGATGCCTGTAGTGACTATTGAATGTGCTAACCTAATATCTTCTGTCTATATACAGAGGAAAAAATACCAAATATATAAATAAAGATAAAGAACATTATGCAAATAACTGCAGCTCAGATAACGGAACTTTATCTTCAAAACCTCAAAGCTAGAAGATATACATACTTATGTGGTTTGAAGATTATAAAAGACGAAGTTTGCATCTGGACGTGGTTATGAGTAAATTTTTGTCATTTATTTGAATAATAATTCTAACCTGGTACAAATTTTTATAGGATTAATCTAAAATAAATAGGTACCTGCACCTGTACATTAAATATTAAATGACACACCCAGTTCAGACTTATTTTTTGGTTAGGCCCAATATTTATTATTTACTAAAGATAGCAATAGTACAAGTAACATGAAGTTAACATATTTATTGGGCTAATGTTAAGATTATTTTTAACGTTATTTCTCATGTTGAGCCTGACTTCTGTTCAGCCGGACTTATTTATTTTAGATTGTGTACTTGAAATATTTTTTAAATAAAATTTTGTAGACATTTATACAGGGTCAGTAAATTTGCGCTTTTCCTTTCCAGCACATTGTAGGAACACATTCATAGAACTCCATAGAAATAGTAAACAAAAAATGATCTCTTCTAAATATTAATGACCAAAAACAAAATCATAAGTTAAACACGCACCAAGTTAAGAACAAGTTAAAATTTTGCAATAACAATTCAAAATTTATTTTCCATTTTGCACTTCAGCATTTCTTCTGTATTTACCAAAAACCACTTGCAAGGTGGCGAAGGAGACATTTTACCAAATTTTGCTCGACTTTATACCACTGTAGTATGAAAACTTATGGCGTTAGAAAAATACATTTTATTAAATATTATAAAGGAATCTTTCAGTTACATACTAACGTAAAATTGAAGTATGCACCTCAATTAACAAAGTGGTAATAGTTAATTTAGAATACGTCTGCAGCAATTTATGATCGTTATATCGCGGTTACAACCGAAGATTTTGAGGACTTGATCATTTCCTTGTATACAAAAAATTGTAATCTAAAAAATAACGAGCTCAAAATCCGGCTAAAGTTTGAAATTTTGATTTTATGATTAATTAATCAACGTTGCCATAATTTTTTTTTATGCGGTTATATGTTAATAGCTAGATTTTAAAGCGCTATTAACAAAAGTTAAAGAAATTTTAAGAAAAGTTAATTAGTCCACTGTCTATCTTAATCGACAACCTACGGTCCTATGCTTGCCATGTTAAATTTAGTTCGGTGTAGAGCCACCACGTGGCGCTTCAAAGTTTGAGCTGTCACAGACCTGTCACCGTCGATCAGGGGTGCACTTGCGGTCAGTTTTATGATCCCTTATCTGTTACTTTGCAATTGTACCATAAATAAACTGAAATGATGGGGAACGAAAGCAACCACGACAAACATAATAGTTTATTTTCGTTGTCCGGCGGATACGGTGGTAATGAAGAAAACAAAATCGGCATGGAGATTCTTTGATAAATAGATTATTTTCCTCAAACTCATTGTACCCAATAAAATAACATTTCACTGCATTAGTGATCCTCAATTGCCCCTAAACTTGAAAGTAATAATTGTGTGTTTTTTTAAGGGTTAGTTGGTCACATTCCTAAGAAAGACAAAAACTACGTCTTTTTGAAACAACAGCTTTTCTCATGGTTAGTTGGAGTTGGTCTGTACCAATAATGGAAACGTCTTTATTATTCAATAATGTTTCCGTCATCTAATATTCCTAAGAAACAATAATTGCAGCAACATTCAACCAATCCTTTCTTCTAAAGACTTGAACAGAAAATTAATAAAACTACGAAAATCAAAGTGAATGTAATGCGACTCTTTGTTGATTGTCTTACTCAAAACTGACATTAAATGTCATCTAACCAGTATTAAAATCAAAATGAGGTATCTCAATGAGGTGGAAATTGCACGCGGTGTTGCTCTAATTGAAAATGGAACTTCCATTCGGCAAGTTGCAAGAGATGTTGGTGTGAGCCCATCGGACATCCAGCGATTGTAGAATTGCTATAGGACATAGGTCTCTATAAAGAACGCCGCGGACAAGGTTGTAAGAGACAGACGTTCCACGGAACTCTTGCTCCTGAAACATGCGCATTATGGGTGATTGTTTACAATGTCCACTTCTTGGTTTTTGAGATGTAGATGTGCTAAGGCAAAGAAAATAAGAGTAAAAATAGAAGTGGTTGGCACAAAAAAAGATATTGATTTCCGTAATATATAAATGTTAAGAAATGCTTCGCTGTAATTGGCTTTTTAAAAATCCAAAAGTGGGTAAAGTAAACAATGACCGCATTATGTAAAACGTAAAACATCTTTTAGTAGTAATTTCTAATCGTGCTTTTAAAAAAAATTACAGGGCCCAGAGCTGACCTTGTACAAAACTTTTTCGCGTGCCTCTAAAAAAATAGAAAAAAATTCTTGTCCTGGGCCAAGAACCGAACCTACGACCTCGACCGTCCACTTTCAGCCACTATCCCATGCGGCTACCTTACCAGCAACCCTCGAGTGCTCTATCTTTGAAGTCTTTTGTCTCCATGCGCGAAGTACATAATGCGCATCTTTCAGGAGCAATAACTCGGTGAACGTCTGTCTGTAGACGTAAATTTCGAAAACCAACTCGCCGACAACCTCGTCACAGGCCTCGTGGCAGTTACCAGATGGCGTGTATTGTGATAAGAGAACCTTTTCACGGAAGGTAGTCGACCAAAGTTTATTGCCGATTAGGACCCAGTAAATCTTCTTTTCCATGGGGTTGTGTCATAAATTATTTTGGGCCAAGAAACAGCGCCATCTGTAGAGTCAGAAACACAACTTGAGGGGTACATCGTCGCGTTAAGAGAAGTGTTACTTCTTAAATATTGACATCTAAGTGTTAAATAGTCAACCACTGGTGATAAAGACCATTGAAACAATTATATGTAAGAAAGCAAATACGTAATAGCAATGGTTGAAATTAATTACTTTGAGGAGGATGTGGATAATGACGGCATCCTTCCAATTGACGTGATAATTGTTCCGTGAATTTCAAAAGAGACTCTTTCTTAGATCAATGAGAAATACTAATTGCGCCCAATAAATAACTTTCCTTTAAGGAACAGTCTTTGGCATTTTAATTGTTAATTGCCTGGCTCTTCCTAAATGTTTGCCAGATGAGAATTTACGTTTGCTCGGAATTGCCGGTAACAACGTGGAAATAGTTTGTTTACCTTAGATTACAAACCGCCACGGACGAAATTTGTTCCGCCTTCATATCACCCAAATCTGACATTATTATTTATTATCTCGTCCGTTTTTACGACATATCATCGAAATGGTAGCAAAGCATCCACGTGCTAATTAATTCACTGGATATTCTAGAAAAAATTAAAAGTCCACAACCACGAAAAAGGTCGACAATGGGTCGTTTAGTGGTGGCCACATGGTGATTATTAACTTCAGTTATGGGATTGAGAACGGTTTCTCCAACTGTTGTACCACCCCCTAGTGTTCGAAAGGAAAGTGTGAGAAACAAAAAGTTCTCGACACTACAACAATAGCAAGCAACATCCCACATGATCTATATCTCCAGATGCATTTCTTGGTGCTTCGTGGTTGCGCGCACTACGGCGCCCTCACCCGCCTCAGCAGCGATTCCCATCCTTCGAAGCTTCGAGCTTCGAGCGGCAATCAAATTAGTCGCGTTACGTTTGTGGTAGTGGAAGGATGTAGTGCTGTTCCATTCACGAGCGAGTACATGTGCAGTGCACGTTGTCGAAAATTTTCAGTGTTATTATTACGCAAACTTGTCCTTTGTTTAATTACCAATATTGGGATTACCCAGCAATCAGTGGACCCTCCAAGGTACGTCACTTAGATATTTTCCATTTTTTTTTTTGTTACCCAACACTTTTTTCTTTTAAGTCGACACAGTTTTTGTCACTACATACTTGTTGTTTTTTGCATAATAAATATCAAATCGTACGAAAAAAAAATTGCATCTCTTTTAGTTGATGAAGTTATCGACGAAGGGGTAACGACACCAATTTTTTTGTGCAGCCAGTTTGCATGCAAATATTGTCAGTGTTACATTGTGTACCGAACTAACAATGCACTACCTATGCCAGATATGTCGTGGTGATAAACTATTATTATTGCTTGGCGTGTCTAAAATTGCTATAACTACATTACCGACCAGCCAGCTCTTCAGTATTTCGAGAAATTGCAGAATTGGTGGTCTTTAGTTTTGCAACACTATACTGGTCAGTGGGTAGTGTTATTGTTGTCTCCGGTAATTTTAGGCGCGCAACAGTAAAACCTTGTTAAAGAGATAAGTTGAGAATTTTGCATTGTAAATATGTTGATGAGTCACGTCACCATCACCTTAATTTCGTTTTTTATAACATCGCCATGACGCTGGGTCCAGTAATCGACCATCGGCCAGGGCCAATTTCGTTTTTTTTTTTTTTAAGCGAAAGTGACGTCATTCCGTGAAGACGTTTTCCACTCGTCATTAACAACGTCATTATTCTACCATTTTCTCTGGGCTTGTGTCAACTAAATTTGACAACCGGACGTTTACACAAGTTGGCAGTTTTGGCACGTCAAGGGTCCGTCCAAATGACAGCCTAGCCTCTCGAATTGTTTGGGATAGTAGATAAACATTTAATTTTGCAATTATCAACAATGATGTGATCTAAGTTTTGCATCATTGGTCCAACGTGAATCATGACTCTATTGTAGTGGTAGCGCATAATATCAAGGAGCTTCTGCAACATTCTTTGATAGATAATAATTGCACGGTAACGAGAGGTCGTTTTATAATAATTATCCACATGCGTGAGAATACGAACCTGTCGCGTAAACCACGCAGATCAGATGGAAGCGAAACTAAAAACTGTATGTACCTACTACGAAAGTATAGTACTTTTAATTGGTCCGTTAACCAATATTATGGTGAATAATTCAGCAACAGGTTTCGCGGTGACAAAGCTTGTGACAAACCTTACCAGGAATAAATTCCTGGGCTTTCTCAGTTAATTACCCAACACCAACAGCCGTAATTCCGAAATTTCCCATTAATTATGCATTTGATTGGAAATATTCCGGGTAATTACGGGAAATCGACATTTAGTCACGCGATCTAATTACGTCTAAAATTGCCTTATTTGCGAGCCCGCAGCTTCTTCTCTTAATAATTACCACCATCCACCTGGATAAAATCTGATGGTCGCTTTTTCTCAATTGCTGTGTTATTGTTAAAACTTGAATTCCAGATTTGACTCGGTGCGTTCTTCGAAACATTCTTATTGCATTATTGTTGATATCGAAACATCTCATTTTGGGTAGTTTTAGTGCTAATTGAGGACGGGCAATAAAACCACGCATCATTGGATAAGTGGGAAAGTTTCGGCTGTTTTCCGGTTTTCGAAAATTCGTTTTATTTCGTGAAAGCCACTAAAAATTGGTTGGTTGTTGATTGGTGTTTGATGAATGGAATTGGCGGGCAATGGATTTACGGGGTGCTTCCGTCCGTTAAATTTGGCCCTTAATCGCTTTTTCAATAATTAACGCCAAGACAAAATTTAGCAGAAGAATTTGTAAAAATCAATCTGTGAATTCCGGGTCTAAACGCCAGCAGTGCTACTTGGAGATTTAAATTTTAAAGATTTCAGAACTACTCTTGGCTGTAAATAAATATTTTATTCTAACAAAATGAAAACTATTTCTTCTAATCTGAAAATCTTTTTCTTCTCGCATATTAGAGAGAAACTTCGGTGGTAGTTGCGGTCCAAGTCTCCCTGTGCCAGTTACATCAGTTCTTCAGTTGATATAATTCTTTTATTATTTTATTTGCGGCCTGTTTTTTTTTAAACTGGGTTTTTGCTCTGCGAACCCGCTGAACACCCGGCTACTACTCCACAAAATTAGATTTGTTCCAAAATTTAATTACTTGTGGCTTTCCGTAACCCAACAGAAGGGACAAAAGTTACAATTTACTGTTGCGGTAAATTTGAAAAGTGTACATTAATTTTGCAAACGGCTGTACTTTGTTCCAATGTCGTTCTACAGATTCTTGCTTTCACTTGTGCGACAGTTGAGATAAACTCTTTTCTGCACAAATATTGTTGAAAGTGACGAGGTTTTTGCTTTTGCGTTTCATTATGCCACTTCAAGGATTTAAACTCAACAACATGCGTAATTTATCTAGTATGCTGTATTTCATTACCTTAAATTAAATAATTCCCAGTAGTTAAGGCGGTTTAATTATAAGTTGCTGGAAGTACAATTAAGATTTTACAGAATTTCGTAGCCACCAATTTCAAATTCAGCAATAACAAAGCAGTGACAATATTTAGTAGGTAGGTACTCTTGAACGTCAGGCCATTATTACGTTTGTCACTACTAGGCCAGTGAGTAAGTAAAAAATTTTACATTAATTTTAACGTTTTTTAAACCGAGGGGTTGACCACTACGAATAATGGTGTACACCACATTTACATTTACTACATTTACAAGACATTTACCACATTTATAAAACATTTATCACATTTACAGGACATTTACCACATTTACAAGACATTTATAACATTTAAAGTCATTTACCGCATTTATAAAACTTTTAATCACATTTACAGGACATTTACCACATTTACACCACACTCATCACATTTATAGAACAACTTAGTTATAATTATAATCAAAATAAGATTAAAAGATACATACGACTGGCCCTATAAGTAGATACCTACCTATAGGAACAAATTAGAAAACGTATAAATGAGCCAAGCGCGACTGGACATTACCTTTAGCCCCTGCTTTACCTTCCAATATCATTGAAGAAAAGAAATATTTACAGAGGTGGTTCCCAATATGTGCATGGTATAAGAACTACAGGAAAAATTTAATTTTAAATTTGACTGGGGAAAAGGGGAGGGGGGCTTACGAGCTTTATTGTAGGTAATCATTGCAGTAGTATGGAATAAATAATAATTTTTACTTATTGAATTAAAAAGTTTATTAGCAACATGTTGTTAGGTTTGCAATGATTTTTGTTTAAACATTATAGGTTGCTAATAATTGATCGAAAACCTAAGACACAAAATAACTGTTCATTGCGGTGCAAGTAAACTCCTTTTTTTCCAATAAATATTGAATAACTAACATGTACTTTTACAAAACAATTATTAGATATAAGTTTCAGCACAATCTACATACATTTGCATATTTACAATATATTTGACGTATGTATCAGACGGTCCCCCGCATTTACGCGACAATTACTACATTTTTCACAAATTTGTTGCATTTATCAGACATTTACCGCAATGAGGTATTTACCTAAAAAAAATATTGCACTTTTTATTCTCTAGATGCATTCAAATAACTTAAAGAAGCTTAAATATTTTTTTCCCATTTTTTTTGTTTCATATTTTCGTAAATATTTGCAATTTTTGTTTTTGATGACGCATTGGTCCTCCGTATACAAGACTCACACCTATATTGAATGGACTCTTGTTTTTGGCTACTATGCTGCACTGCTACCAGAGTGCGCGACATGTGCACAGTGGATTGGCATTCGATTTATAAATAGACAGCAAGCAATCGGAGTAAAGCGTCATCATACGATTTCTTTTAGAACTACGCCGTGCTGGGAACAGCTACGTCACAAATCTCTCACTCCGAAAATTAAAAAAATAATTCTGGGCGTAATATTGACTCTAGAACCAAATTAAAAAATACGGGTCTAATAAAATCGCCTACATTTTCTAAATATTACATTTTCCAAACATAAGGCAAGTACCTTATTACCAGACATTTACTACATTTACAGGACTTTTACCACATTTATTAAGTGGACAACCCCTCGTTTTAAACTTTGCCGTGTAATGTGTAACGAATCGAAACAGAATTTTGCAACTCAATTAACGGTCGGCATCATTGTGAAAATCGGAAAAATTTAAATTAAGCGATATCTCTGCGGGAAAAAATATAACATTGTTGCAAACTCGATAGAGTTTTCATTGCAATATTCAAAATGCACAGCAAAGTTTGCAGGAACTTATGAATTAGGCATAATAATTAATTATCATTAATAAACATTTACGAATGCAGTCATTTGCAATTGACATCTACACACCTTACGTTTTTTTCGAATCGTTTTTACGTAAATAACTATTGATTTTGTTGTAAATTATAAAAAATGGGCCAACCGCCGTCACCGAATAGAGTTGAATAGAGTTGTAAGGCGATTTTAGCAAGTTGATTGTAGTTTTGCAAGCACGTTAAAATTTTTGCTGGAAAATTAGATAAAAAAATGTTATTAATGATAATTAATTATTATGCCTAATTCATAAGTTCCTGCAAATTTCGCTGTGCATTTTGAATATTGTAATGAAAACTCTATCGAGTTTGCAACAATGTTATAATTTTTTTCGTTGAGATATCGCTTAATTTAAATTTTTCCAATTTTCACAATGATGCCGACCGTTAATCGAGTTGCAAAATTTTATAGTTCCGTTTCGATTCGTTACACATTACACGCCAAAGTTTAAAAAATGTTAGAATTAATGTTAAATTTTTTAGTTATCATGTCTCTATTTACTGGTCTATACTGATTGCCGTAATTATTGTAATCGATTGATTATTTTGGATCGTCATTATCTGTTATCACTGACGCTATAATTTGTTTTTCGAACAAGTAATAAACTGAACGATTTGGAATTCCCTTGTCTCTCGATGAGTGAAGCCCCCCGCTTGAACATTTTTCTCATGTACAGTTATGAAATTAAAGCTCCAAAACTCGTATCAGCTTGCTCTTTGAGCGCGAAATTTCGCAAAAACCCATCTTTGTTCGTCCACAGAACGAATCCAATCGGAGTTTTTTTTAGTTTTACAATCACATTTCTTTGGAAACGCAATTATCATCATCAGTCGAGATGTTTCGCGAAGACATTAACACTTCGACCGCACATTAGAGCTAATCATTTTACGGTCGGGTGCAGCGCCAGGAATGTCAATAAATTAGTCATGATTAGAAGAAATTTTAAGGTACTTTCAGCTTACTAGCCCCAGGACCATTCCAGTAGCGACAACCTTCCAGTATTTGGAGCGGCATTTTCAAAGAACTGACCACTTCCAATTAATATTCATAGAAAATGTCACCTTCGAAAACAATTCGGAGAAGTCCGAAGTTCTTGCAATTTGTTGCGTTATTCAGGATTAGCATTTAATGCAGTCGGCCGGTTTATTAGCATATTTAAAGCTCGCTGATATGACGCGAAAATGGATGTTCGGAGTCGAAACTAATTTCTTTCTATTGTGGTCAACTCCGGACAGGTAGCCATAATTTATTGTGAATTGCTAAGCGGCTCGTTTTGCCGAAATCAATTTGAGAATTGGACCATTTTTGACGTGTTGAGTAAACATGACGGATTAGGGTTGCCACAACAAACCGCAAATTTTAACAACGTCTGGTTAGTTGTACTAATGACCGACTTGTCGGGGGTTTCCACGGAACAAATACAAACAATTGGCTCTCGATGCGTTTCCGCACCGGAAGGAAATTGACCTGCCATTCTCCCACGGATTCCGGTAGTAGGTACCGGTAGTTGGGAGGTGGTACCGGGGGTGCGAACCGGATAAGGGCAGCCGCTGTGACGGAGCGAAATCTAGAAGCGTGGAAATGGTGAGGAGGCTGACAAAACTGATGCAACTTCAACAAATTCTGTCCTGCGAGGTGCTGAAAAACAGTTGGAAGATTCTTTCAACAAAGAGGCATCCCTGATTGTCTTTTTGCCGCCAATAACGGCGTGTTTTTCGTATTGGACGGAAGTTGCTTCACACATGGCCGGATTCGGTGATTTAAATGCCCGCACGGGCCGCGCTATTGTCCCGAGAACGCAGTTTTTGTTAATGGTCGCTTTTTCCGCCCTTGTCCAGAGGAGCTTCCTGTCTTTTATCTCTGTTGGCGCAGTTTTCATAATTACTGTTATCCGCGTGTTGGGTGATAGCTTCCACGCCGAAGAACGAGTTTACTTCCTTAGCTTTGGGCAAGGTGAGGTGACTGCGGCTACCAGCCGACCATATCGCATTCCTTTCGGTGTTGATCAACTCCGGCGATTCCATCACTGACAGCGCGTTGAAATGATATTTTTATCCAACTTGCATTGTGGTTTGTTTTCAAGGTAAATTTTCGGAGGCAAAAGTAATTACCGGTGCGACCACTAACCAAACAATGGCAACGAATGTGAAAGTTACCCAAACTGGGACAAGAAGCGTTATCAAATCAAATCGATTTCATGATTTCAAACAGATCGATTTCGGGGAATCCATAAGATGCTGCAGTACCGCTCCAAACCCGAATAAGGCGAGGAAGACCGAAGAACAATCAATTATTTCCGGCAATTAAACGCCTCTTCATCGGTTTTCGTTATCTCAGCCTGCAATGGTGACCACCTAGACCTAGACGCCTACGTTTGGGAGCGACTCAGTAGTGGGATCCTGGAAAAAGCGATTGCGATCGAGTCGCTATCTTTACGATTTCGGTCGCTTTGGAGGAAAAGGGTTTAGGGGAGGATCTTTTCAAAAATGCGAAACCAATCATTTTTCAGCAATTTGTTAAGGTGAAAAGTTTTCAAACTACCTAACCTAAGTATCGTGAACGTAAACCTCGTGGACTTTAATACACTAAACAATTGTCACTTATAATATTCCTAGTGCATTGATTATTTCCGGAAATTTTTTCGAATGCATTTCTAAAACGTATTAATTAGCCCCAGTGGAATATGCATAAGAATAAAATTTCCGTAAAAAAAAAATTTTAGGAAATTTTTACATTGTCATAGAAACGACATCGAATTCTATTTTTCTATTGGCTACTTTTCGGTGTCGTGCGATTTTCATCAAAATGGATACCAACAATACATGATAACTTAATTCAGTAGTACATGTGCAAACATTCGGAAAAATTGATCATAAGAGTCAAGAGTTACGACAATTTTCAAGAACTCTTCCTCCGTTATCAACCGTTTTCGAGAACATGTTTATTAAGAAAAGCCGTTTAATTTTTTGATTTTATATCGGCCTCTCAAGTTTGTAACAGTTATTCCGGGACACTCTGTATACAAAAATTGAGATATGCGTATGGATTCAAACTTGCGTTTCAATCTGACAGAGTTAGAATATAAGCTACTGTATATTATGAATCCAACAAATTATTATAAATGTAACAAAATTTGTGGAGGATATTATTTTGTATAGAAACATAGTTTATGGTACGATTGTACCTAGGACTTTTGTTTACAGATATTTTTTCTGAATGTAATTACAAATGTCCAAGTTGACTGGGATGTAACGTTTATTCAAGGAAATAATTAAAATGTTTGTCGAGATTAAGATTTTGTAAAATTTGCAAGCACGTTTTGAAGAAGAAATTCGAATAATCTAGACATCATTTAAAAGTGGTTTCGGAAATGAAAATTGTTATTTTTTACCTACAAAAGTAATAATATTGGTACATATTATGAACAACAAGATAAAGATTATTTAAAAACTCTTTGTTAATCTCCAAATAACGATAAATATGCAATATCCAAAGAATCGCTTTTAAAGCAGCACCTTTGGAGTTGTAGAAACGGTTTCTACCAAAAACAGGTAAACTTGGGTACCGGAGGCTATAACCCTTCCACTTGTACCTGAAAATATCTGAAAATCCAGCCCCTAAGCCGTCATCTACCAATGTCATTCATAGGGATGCACCTTCGGAACACCAAAAAAAGCGATAGCCTCTTGGAACTCTCTGTTTAACCGATGGAAATCCATTGCGACTCGGCTGATATCTATCCAAAGCAACCGTTTTCGGTTGCTTAGAAGCGACTCGGTCGCAATCGCTTTTTCCAGGATCCCACTACTGGAGAGTTTCAGGTATCAAGAGGATCCACGAAGCGAAACGGTCGACGGTACTGAACCAGAGACAAGTACGCTGACCGCGTTGTCTTCATGTTCTCGGATCGCAATGATTCGCCGGAATGCTCTCTTTACACATATCTTATTAGAGTTGACAATGTGTCTTTGTCAGTTTAAATTAAATTAGATCCAGATTAGACTGTGTGATACCGCCAGACAAGTCTCGCCGTTTAAGTCCGGCAATAATTAAACGGTGCGGAGGACGCTGATGCCATCATAAATCTCTGACACTAATTAATTCCCGAACTATTTCGATTTTTTTTTAATTGGACCCGCGATTGAAAAGTTCGGCCGGTTTATGGCCGGGGTTTTGATAATTTTCGAACAGGATGCGTTTTTATTGGACCTCTCTCCTGCATCCGCATTCTTGATTTCGGCCAACTCTAAAAATTATCTCCTAGACCGCAACAAGCGCCTCACATACTTTTGTATAGATTTGCTCAACGTTTTAATTCTTACGTAGATATAGCAAAAGCATTAGGGAATTAATTTTGTATTAGGGTCTCCGGAAATTTTTCCTTATTTGAATTGAAACATTTTTCTTTAACTCTGGTCTATTCGACGAATTGCGAACGCTTTGCTTGCCCTCCAGAAAATTTCAACTGTTTCAAAAATCGTTTTTAATAAAAACAGGAAATAAAAGTTATGCCAATAAATTTTATTACCATTACAAAAAAAAGAAGAGCGTTTTTGTACTTTACGGAATTTTTAAAACAAGGTATATTTACATATTTCAAAAGACCATTTTGGCGGAGGCGCTAGTTTAGACGAGAGTCCTTGTCAGTACCCTACCACATTCGCTTCTTTAGATTATTGACACTTCCGACTTAAAGGCCTGACAGTTATATTTGATAGTTTTGTTGTCCTTTCTTTAGATAAATTTTGATTATTATAGATAGGTATAGGTAAACCGTTATCAGTGATACTTGAATTATCTTGCGACCTTTCACCGTCTTTTTAACCTCTTTCTAAAAGTTAAATTAATTAACAATATCTTTATGCAATATCTAGTCGCTACCCAGATTATAAATATTTGTTGCATACTTCTTGACGCCTTTTATGCAATGATTCTGATATTATTTCTATTTTTGTTCACGGGTTTAATGTTTTATTTTTCCTTTATATTGCGAGTAATCAACAGATATTTTATTTGCTTATATGTTTTGCAGTATGCAATCAAGGTTGCAGCCTACATGCAACCTGATTAAAGAACTTTGTTGTTTTGTTTTTTGATAATGATGTTTTCACATTGTTTATACAAATATCTATAAAGAAGAAAAATCTGAAATAATTGGTAATTCTCTTGTCGTTTACAAACAAAAAATATATTATGTTTATTTTTTTTTAATACATCGTATAAGTATATAGGTCAATAAATAAATAAGGCATTATCTGTAGATTCTCAGTATAAGTGAATTCCATTCGGCAGTAGGGAAAGTCATTGCTGCCGGCCTATTCCCAGTTAATTGGCGGTCGCGCGGTCGGTGGTCGGTAACCATTGGGGTAGGTATGAACAAACGGATTTTAAAATTTTAAACTACTACCATGGCGCTGACACACCTACACAAGTTCAAAACACGAATCGTGTCTACGGTACGGTCCTACTCCGTTGCTATTATTTGGGTTTAGATTTATAGAACAACAATTTGCAGAAGGATGTTGATAAAAGTTTAAGTTTTTGTTTTATTTACATCAACAAAATATTCAGTACTTACTACTTATTCTCGGTACATTAAAATAACTACTAAAATTACAAATTGAGTTGTGTTGTCTAAATTTGAAGGCGGATCAAAAAAGAAACCCAAAAACTAATTTTTGAAGTCCTTACAGTTAACACCTGTTGCAAATTAGATATGTACCTACCCACAAGAATATGTAACTATATTTTGTTAGATGGGCGCCTTCAAATTTCCTATAACTAACTTGATTGAATCAATTAAGCCTCGAGCACGGTCTGAAATTAATTACTTCATTTAACTTTCTCTGTAACTGGAACGAATCAGCAATCCTCTCTTCTCAATCGTAATTTTCGCGAATCACGGCGACACTGATTATAGCTTTGGTCCGACTTTTTACTTGTATTTTTCAACGTTGCGATGTTATAATTGTGGGAACGCCCAATAATTTCCAGAACTCGCCGCTAATTTCCTTCACCTTTCCGTTGTTTTATCGAAAGAACAATTTCCCAATAGAAATTGCTTACTTCATTAAAATTTCCAATTAACGATTGCGACCACGTCCGGCGCATACGTTTTTGTTCCCTCCAGAAGCCCAGAGCTTTGGTGACGTTTGAAAGAGTTGCGTTTGAGTGTCACGTAATAAATTAATTTTTATTGGAAATTGCACAATAAAAGTCGCGAATGACGGCGTCAACAACAATAATTTAGGCGATAAATAATTCCACTGGACAGAATAATGGTATTAAGGGCAGGGAAGGAAGAGGATTGAGCAATGAGCAACGGAGTGACCGAGTGTCGACTTCGTGGAACACCATCCCACACGCTCTCCCATCTGGACTCGGGCCGCTCCCACATAATCCATTGTTATTTATTTCTACAGAACGTCTCTAGTCTCTACCGAATTCTTCCATTTGTTCCATTTTTCCGCATTACTCGTGCAACATCATGCGAGTTCCATTAACCCATCGCGCTCCGCATTTAATTAATTATTCCGGTCTGGATGGTCCTCTTCGCGGCGGAAGATGATGGGTTGCAGGTTTCTGACTCGGCGAACCTCAAAAGTGTACGTTTTGTTTTGATTATATCTTCAGTTTACTTTATTGCATGCAGACTGGCCAGTAATTGCAGATGCGAATTATGCACGCTTATAAACTATTGTGGACGTTAACAAGAAACTTGAGAGGAGTATTTGCTTAAGACGCGCCATGTTAACTCTCGCGTTATACATCAGATTCCTGATAAAACGACGAAGCAAACAAAAATGCAAGTTTGCCTCATCGCGCTGAACTGGACATTTGGAGGGTTATCTTATCTCCGTCGCAATCCCCTTCAAGGCTACCACTTAACTTTATGGGGTCGATGGTCCGCTGGCTTAATTAATATTAATCGACTGTCCCAAACACGAATGTTGGGCTTTTGGCGGAATTGGGTCCTAATAAGGCTACCGACACCCAGCCTCACAACCTTTGCGATTAAGGCTTGTTAGTGTTCGATTTTAATGGTACCCTCTCCAGACATTGGAGCCAGCACATGTTCCACTTTTTTTACTTTACGCAAAAACTACCATCTTTTGGTAACTGACTGTTAACCAATTTTGATAGGAGTAGATATCAATCTGAGTTTCACGAAAAGTCGATATCCTCGTGAGAATTATTTTTCTTTGTCTTGCAACAAAGTCAAGATTGTCGTGATTTGAAGATTGTTGCCTGCACCTACAAACTCGGTAATTAGTGAACGAATCGGAAGAAACGAAAGTTCTGGCTGGGGTCAATTTTTCTTTCCGCTGCCTCCCAAATAGGGATAATTATCGACATAATTGTTCCCGGAGTTTTCAAAATTTATCTCGGCCCTTCACTCGCGATTACTTTCTCGATTTTCCAGTGCCTAAAAAAAATATTGCACTTTTTATTCTCTAGATGCATGCAAATAACTAAAAAAGGCTTAAATATTTTTTTCCCATTTTTTTTATTCCATATTTTAGTAGATATTTGCAATTTTTGTCTTTGGTGACGTCATCGGTCCCCGTAAATAAGACTCACACCTATATTGAATAGACTCTTGTTCTTGGCTACTATGCTGCGCTGCTAGCAGAGGGCGCCACATTTTTACATCGGATCGGCATTCGATTTATATGGAATCTTAGTAAAGCGCCATCATACGATTTCTTTGAGAACTACGTCGAGCTGGGGTCGCTTACGTCACAAATCTCCCACTCCAAAAATTAAAAAATTAATTCTGGGCGTAATATTGACCCTAGAACCAAATAAAAAAATACGGGTCTAATGAAATCGCCTACATTTTCTAAATGTTATATTTCCCAAACATGAGGCAAGTACCCCATTGAGGTCAGTCAAGGCCTCGCCTAATAATAGAACCTCATGTCAAACGATTCACCCTTCCCCTCTCGGTTTAATTTAAAGACGGACTATTTTCTCCAAATACACAACTGTATCATCGCTAATAACTCAATTGACCTCTGTTGTCCAAGTCGAACTTTGCTCTCTTAAACCGGGCCCGGTCCAATGGAGGTGCGATTCCGCCGAAACAGTTGATACCGAAACAAATTTACATAAAAACTCTCGACATGTGGCATTTATTTTTGGTTACATTATGGTAATTTGACATAAACGCTACAAATTCGAGACACGCCTCAATTTTGTCGCTTATTCGTTCCGCTAACTGAAAAATCAACAGTTTGCTCCAATTCTCTAGAAGCTACTGGATTTTGATAAATAATTGCGGTCGTTAAAATCACTTTCGTTATCGTTTACGCCTTGAGCGAGTACGATGTAACAACGTTGATCTCGCGATCTCAAAGCATGTAATCAGCTGTCGTCGGTTAGTCGGCTTTGCTTAGATGTGAATATACGGCTAATAAGAGATTAACAGGCGGATTTTTGTTTTATGTTCGCGCTTTCGCGTTGGTGGAATAACTTAACTTGAAGGCAACACCTGGGGAGAAGGCACCTACGGCTTCAGGAACCGATGCCGATTCTTTTATAACCCTAAACTATATTTCTTAAGCTAACAAAAATTTGGCGACTTTCTGATTCATTTGAAGCAAGAAGAGAAATTTCTCTAATCTTATAATAACTTTTTTATTTTTTGGTATCATTTTTCTGGTTCTTCAATTAGCAAAGTTTTCTTGACTTTCTATGCTTTGAAACGAGTGGACAAATTTTTGTAATTTTTTTTAGTTTTTTTTTTATTACTTTTTATTCTCTGGTTTGGTTAGTGGTTACGCGAAGATTGGGTAAAAGCTTCGCATAAATTCTGACCGTCATTCTTCTTTCGGCTGGCACGCCTTGCGGTTCGCTTTCTCTACGGCCTGCATTATGCCAATTAAATTTCATCGACTTTTTGCGCCAGTGCAGGTAATTTTAGGGTAAACGACCGGGGCCACACCTGCTTGATTTACGTGAATGCATTGCCGCGCCCCAAAATCCACCCTCGCTTTTCGCCAATATTGCTGGATGCGGGTGCCCGATTACATCGTAATTGTTTAATGTAGCGGAAATTTGAGGACGTTCAAGCAATTTCCAGAGTAACTTAATAGACTTCTTGGGGCTTGGTAGTTCGAACCAGTAGCTCTTGTAATTAGTTGATTGGCTGCTATTTCATCAAATACATGAACCGTTCAGGGTTGAATTTGTTTATTTTGGTTAGGTCAGTTCTGTCGGCACAACATTTGATTAGAAATTTTTATGTTAGCGAAATCGTTCAATTTAACGATTTCTTCAATAATTAATCGCCAGCAAATGGCTAATAAGGTTCTTTTTGATTAGAGATTTGTTTTCTAATAATTACTTTTGAACGCGCTTCATCAATTGAAATTTTAGCAGCCAATTTTCTGGTTATGGCTGCCCACTTTTTTTTAGGAACGATGTAAAGATTTGTTTATTTTGTATCAATCACTTCAGCACAAATCGCTAAACATATTATTTTTGATTTGAGATTTTTTGCCATTTTTACCAATAATTTTTTCTATTTTCTGTCTGGCAATAAAAACATTTGTTTCACCAATTGCAATTTTAGTTTCAAAATCTTTGGTGACATTTTTAGTGGTGAATACGTTCGTACTTACAATAAACAATTCGTTCATTTTCAATCAATCATTTGAATAAAACTATTTTTGATTTTAATTTTTTATTTAATTTATTTATAGTTTCTTAGTACGACACATCATTATAGTGTATCTTTTAATTCCTATCAACGAATAATTAGATAGGTGTACTTTTTCGATCACTCTTTACCAACTGCAGTCCAAGCAGTCAAGTTGCTGGCGCAACCGTTCAATTTACGGATTCATTCATTTTGAGTTGATCATTTAACAAATTGCAAATTTCTGATCATACTGTTTTTTATTTGACCATAAGGTACGCGGTATTTTTTGGTAGAGAACCCCTATGAAATTGAAACTGTGGGTTAAATTCATGATAAAACAAACATGATACAACTTCTTTCCGGTTCTAATAGTTTCGCAAGCGTTGATAACAGTTGTTTGCTGGTTTCCTGGATTTTCGATCATCCATTTCCTTTTGCTTAACTGACCAAAATTTTCCTCACTAGTTTGTGGACTAAAACTGAAAGATTTTTTTAAAAATAGATTGAGGAAAAGAGAAGGTAGAAATGTAACAAAAAAATTTGGCCGTTTTTAAGAATTTTTAATGCAGTGACCACAAAGATAAAATTGAAGCCAACTATCTAAAGCACTTTTCTTTTTCTTGTAGTATTTTTACATTTTCTTCTTCACATCCAAAAGAGCCACTATTCACGAACAAAATTACCGCAAAAAATTCTTTCGAACGGCCATCTTGATGACCATCCAGTATCGAGCTCTGCATTTTTGGCCAAATAGTTTTTGCTTTTGGGATCAATATGCAGGATTTTAAAAATCATGTTTCAGTTTAATCAGTTGCTTAATATGCATACCATTTAGATATTAACAGGATCAACAATATTTCAGCTAATTAAATTTTGTAAGAGGTGGGCCGCCGCCTACCCGTTCTTATCCTTTCCAGGCTCTGAGGTGCAGTCTGGCTAAGTTTCAGATCTTATCGCAACACTGCCGTTGGTACATTCAATTTACAGCGGGGAATGGTAAAAATTGAAAATCGGGCAAAAAGTGGGTTAAGTACTGAAAGTTCTCCAAGTCGACAAAGCGCCTTAGCCGTGGTAAATTGCGTTCAATTGATCGATCTAAAATCGGATTGATTCATAGAACCTGCTGCAATAACGAATAAACGATAGCAATGATTCGTTGGTCCGATTCGAAAACACAATAGGGATCACGTTTTGCCGGTGAATGTTGGTAATCGTGGAAATTGATTAAAATTTGTACACACCACCGACCCAGGTTAATTGGACCCTTTAAATAGCCCCACGTTTGTTGGGTTGTGTGGGTGTTTTTTTTTTTTTTTTTAGAAAACGGTCAAGGTTCAGCAACCTCGACGAGGGCAGGAGGTGTGAGGCTATTGTTTCTCAAAACTGAAATGACCAACTTCTTCATTAATCCTCGTGGGTCGCGCTCTCGGAACTCGCGACGGTTCCTTTTTCGTGCCCATCAAACACCCACAATCTCGTTTAATTTATAACCAATAACAATTACTTAATATTCATTATAAAAATACAAATAAATATTCAATCGGTACGTTATAGACATCGGTTTGTGTGACGAGTTTACATAACAGGTGTACGTGTAATTTTTATCTTATAAGTTCAACTGTAGGTAGACACTTTCTTGATTTACATACGGCCAACATCTGCGATCACCCACATGGCGGCGAATAGACCGGGCACGTTATGGACATCGTGCAGGTTTATCTTTCTGAAAAGTGTCTTTCAGGTTGAAGTTGGACTCGGTGACTCGTACAGGAAATCGAGTCGGATGTGTTGTTTCCGGAAAGTTCCAACATCTTGGAAACATAAGATGTTTTGACAGCCACAGATGCGGGCAAATTTAGATTTAATCGAAAAATTTTGTCGGTTCTAGCACAAGAACGATTCGATTACCGAGGCGACCTAAACAAACGGGAGAACTCGGGAAACGTTACAAATTGCCGCCTTCTACAAATAAACGCCACTTCCTTTTTGTGCCCGTCAAGACGAAAAGGGTTAATTATTGTGATAGGGGCGAGACCACACACCAGCGCTGGTGACGAGTTTGGTCTAAAGGTGAATAAGTTGGGGACTTAATAAATGCCAATAAAAACTCTCCGGGTCCGGGAAGCGCCAACAAACCGAGTTTTGGATTAAATGCTTAATTACCGAAGTAGTTGGAGAAAAGGTTATCAAAATTAACTAACTTCTAAGTGTTAAGCGTTTTCTTAACCACAATCCTGGTTGAGTTAAAACGTCCAGACAGCGTCCTGAATTTTTAGCTTTACCAGCAAAATCGAATTTCTTAGGATTTTTGATGTTATTTGGTCTTGTCTGTCGCATGTCATGTCAAGTGTAACAGCTAATAAATGTGCATTTATTCTGAGGATTGTTTTGCCTTAGTTAGTGGTCAGTATTATTTCGACAAACTTCATTCTGTGATGTTCCACAAGTATGAGGCGCCGTTGTGGACAAAATAAATATCATGTCGCGTTAGAAATAATAATAGTGCTGACCGTGATATAAAATTGCGCACTTTTATAAATAAAGTCGGCACGCTCTCGATATAAATTTGTGCGGCCGTGATATATTTATTGACGTTTGCCACCAAGACGCCAGAGGCCGCCACGAACGGAAGATTTACAATCCGGCAACGCTGGCTGCGGTTTAGTTACATTGCTAGTGACAAATCTGTCAAACTCGAAAGTTGAAGTTAGAGGTTAGATAAGCGACAGAAACAATAAACAGTAAAAAGGTGATATGAGTTAAATAGTCATTTATTTGTGTTTACTTGTGGGTAATTGTTAACCACTTCTAACCTCAACTTTTGAGTTTGACAGATTTGTCACTAGCAATGTAACTAAACCGCAGCCAGCGTTGCCGGATTGTAAATCTTTCTTTCGTGGCGGCCTCTAGCGTCTTGGTGGCAAACGTCAATAAATATATCACGGCCGCACAAATTTATATCGAGAGCGTGCCGACTTTATTTATAAAAGTGCGCAATTTTATATCACGGTCAGCACTATTATTATTTCTAAAGCGACATGATATTTATATAAAACTTAACATTTTTCTATATAAATGGTGAAAATAAATAAAAGTTGTGTTTTTCTAATAAATATCAACAGCATTTATAAATATTTGGCAAAATTATATAAAATTGCAAAAATTTCATTTTGTCCACAACGGCGCTTCATACACAAGCTGGGCTTCCATTTTTCGTATTTGTCTTTAGCACTAATATTAAAAAATAAAATTACAAAATATGTATGTACATAGTAGGTATGTAATTATTTTTTGCATATGAAAAATTCTGACAGTTTTCCCGAACTATAGAAAGTCACTGATGTGACTTTTCGTTTTTATTTCGAATAATTTACCCCAATTGGTACTCAGTTTTATGATAATTGCTTGCTAACAAGCGATAATGCAATAAAAAATTATTCCTAGAGCTTCTCCAATATCAGAGATGGGTCTGAATCTGCGTTTTGAAGATTAGTGGGACGCCCACTCATCGGACGAAATTTGGCCTGGTGGTGGAGGCTAATCAGAAAAACACTTCATCATTAGTTTAGATAACGCCGCCGCCCGCCAGGATGCGACCACCATCTATCAGTAAAACGAAACCCAGCCGCAAAGGAAATGTTTAATACCAACCAATTAACGGTGGCGTCTCTGTAATTAAATTTAAATTACTGTGTAAGCAGGAAACAAAAATTTAAAGTCTTCTTTATTGAATCTCCGGTGGTAGATGAATAGGTAGCAAATTTCGTACATTTACCTTTTTTTTTGTGTACAACTACCTACTCAACAGGAAATTCTAAAACACTTGATTACCTACCACAGGATGAGAGGAAGAAGAAAAATTCCGACCCGATGATCCAATTCAGGAACTTAGATGAATTCACTTATAAATCCCATCAGACATAAAGAGCGATCGGTGAGAAAGTTGTTGCTCATGGCGGCAATCAAATAATAATTATTACTAGCAAGCATGCAAGGCAGCATTTGTAACCTCGACCTTAGATCTAACACGTGCCCATTCAGGACGATTAAGGATGATTGTGCGTTAAATCGTTGCCGTGCTTAAAATTGCCGACTTTATTCGCGATTTTACGTCGAGAGACGCCAATTGGGAAAGGGTGAGAACAGACTCAGATTCTGTAACGGAAGGAATAGAACGTTGTTGCTTCAGTCATAATTTTAGATTTGGGTTACAATTAAGAGGTTTAGAACTGAAGCCGTATCTATAAAGTAATAGATTCCCTAAAAGTGTTGATAGAGATGATGACATAAAAATTCTAATTATTTTTAGAACTCTTGTTTAGTTTTGTAATATGGGAAGTTTTATTTCTAAGTTTGCAATTTTTCTTTTGCTGTTATTAAGGTACCTGCGGTAAATATGGCCCGGGGTCTCCATTTTCCAAAATATGCTATCTATCCGCAATTTTTGAACGTAATACCGTTATCAACGTTACCGACCTACGATTGTGAATTTTTCCGCAAAGCGCTCCAACTTACATGCATGCAGCAGCACGTTTAGATGAAAGTGGACGTAAGAATGAGATTCGGTGTAATTTTTCCTGCTACTGAAAATTTATTCTATCGTAAATCAGAAGTGCAACCGCCATCGCGTCTTATTTAAGTTAAGGATCATGTTTTTACGGACCCTTGCATATTAAATATGAGTGGGTACTACATTAGGGTACCCCTTTGCAACCCCACATTCTGTCAGGTTGTCATTTCGGGTAATATGGCCCACTTATTCTATATTTAAAACTCTGCTGAATTTATTATAATGTTATGTTGTTATATTGAATAGTGTCTATGTTTGTTGTGTTTTATGTTGTGTTGTATGTTGTGCTATGTATTTGAGGTACCTAAAAGCGTTCATTTGTATTGATTAATATTAATATTTTAAGGGATGATCAAGTTGATTCATTTAATTATATATTCTGAACAAGTTTCTAATCATTTTCCACTAATACAGTGATTTCGAAATGTGCATAAAAGGCTATATTCACCATTTTGAGGAATATCCAGGTAATGGGCCATATTAAGCTTACAGCGGATAATATGGCCCAAATGCAGATTTCCACCACTTTATTCAAAAAAAAGTTTTCCCTTTGATTTAGATGGGTGGAGTTCTTATATATGATAACAGAATAGTTGTGATTTAGAATAAACTAAAAACTATTGATAGAAATTATAAAGCCTGTAAGTAACAAGCATTTTGGCGTTAGGTGGGCCATATTTGCCGCAAGTACCTTGGTAGAAAAATATATGAAACTAAAAACACTTTTTTTCAAACAGGTCACATTTCTTCATGTATTCATAATCTTTCATGTAAAAAAAGTTATTTATGTGAATCTGACCAGTAGTGGAATCCTGGAAAAGCGATTGCGATCGAGTCGCTATCTTTACGATTTTGGTTGCTTTGGCGGGAAGGGGTTTAGGGGAGGATCTTTTCAAAAATGCGAAACCAATCATTTTTCAGCAATTTGTTAAGGTGAAAAGTTTTCAAACTACCTAACCTAAGTATCGTGAACGTAAACCTCGTGGACTTTAATACACTAAACAATTGTCACTTATAATATTGCTAGTGCATTGATTATTTCCGGAAATTTTTTCGAATGCATTTCTAAAACGTATTAATTAGCCCGAGTGGAACATGCATAAGAATAAAATTTCCGGAAAAAAAAAATTTCAGGAAATTTTTACATGGTCATAGAAACGACATCGAATTCTATTTTTCTATTGGCTACTTTTCGGTGTCGTGCGATTTTCATCAAAATGGATACCAACGATACATGATAACTTAATTCAGTAGTACATGTGCAAACATTCGGAAAAATTGATCATAAGAGTCAAGAGTTACGACAATTTTCAAGAACTCTTCCTCCGTTATCAACCGTTTTCGAGAACATGTTTATTAAGAAAAGCCGTTTAGTTTTTTGATTTTATATCCGCCTCTCAAGTTTGTAACAGTTATTCCGGGACACTCTGTATACAAAAATTGAGATATGCGTATGGATTCAAACTTGCGTTTCAATCTTACAGAGTTAGAATATAAGCTACTGTATATTATGAATCCAACAAATTATTATAAATGTAACAAAATTTGTGGAGGATATTATTTTGTATAGAAACATACTTTATGGTACGATTGTACCTAGGACTTTTGTTTACAGATATTTTTTCTGAATGTAATTACAAATATCCTAGTTGACTGGGATATAACGTTTATTCAAGGAAATAATTAAAATGTTTGTCGAGATTAAGATTTTGTAAAATTTGCAAGCACGTTTTGAAGAAGAAATTCAAATAATCTAGAGATCATTTAAAAGTGGTTTCGGAAATGAAAATTGTTATTTTTTACCTACAAAAGTAATAATATTGGTACATATTATGGACAACAAGATAAAGATTATTTAAAAACCCCTTGTTAATCTCCAAATAACGATAAATATGCAATATCCGAAGAATCGCTTTTAAAGCAGCACTTTTGGAGTTGTAGAAACGGTTTCTACCAAAAACAGGTAAACTTGGGTGCCGGAGGCTATAACCCTTCCACTTGTACCTGAAAATATCTGAAAATCCAGCCTCTAAGCCGTCATCTACCAATGTCATTCATAGGGATGCACCTTCGGAACACCAAAAAAAGCGATAGCCTCTTGGAACTCTCTGTTTAACCGATGGAAATCCATTGCGACTCGGCTGATATCTATCCAAAGCAACCGTTTTCGGTTGCTTAGAAGCGACTCGGTCGCAATCGCTTTTTCCAGGATCCCACTACTGATTGGTCTTTACTATCGACTTTTAAATCGGGACTTAAATTGCGTCAATCTTCTTACATTTGCTGTTATGGCTTTATCCTGTTCCAGGCGTCAACAAAAAATCATAATTAAGCCTCCAACGGCGTTTTTACAGTAAACTTGAATAATAGCTAATAACTTTATTAATTTTAATGCTATATAAATTTTCGAAAGTAATGAACGATACTTATCTTCAGTGTGAGAATCCACTTTAGGTACTACATCGTTACGCAGTGACGGTAGTGACCCATGCCCATGTTATGCTATTAGCGCCAAGATCATGAAAGTGCAGGATAACGCGATTGTTTGAGAAAATGTTGCATTTATACGAAAATCAGCTGCTGAAATGTTTCTTATTAGTTCTAATAGCCATCTGCTGATTGGTGCCTTCCTGGTCGCCATGTGAGGTGGCCGGTTGCTTGTCGGCGCCATCGATTAATTAACGGGGAAAATGTGGGAAAATAATTTGCGTCGAGCAATTGGTACTTTTTCCATAGTTTCAAGGAATCCAGTAGTATTTCAAAACGACGCAGGTTACTGTAATTTGTTGCGTCGCCAGATCCCACCGGTTTTTATTTTGCAACATCCGGTGAAAAACAAGGAAATTACACAAGTACCGAACCCGATTGTCGCAAAAACGTCATCAACAACAACGGGTTGAAAAAAAGACCTCTAAAACAGTTGACAGCATCAAAACATGATCCCGGGCGTTAGCAAGAAGCATGCACCTTGAAATCAATACAAACACATTCTCTCTTGTACGTAACAAAATCCTGCGGTTTCATAACTATTTTGCGGTTTCTAGAAAAATATCTGGGGCGACGGACTGAACATATCGGAATTGATGGAAAATGGCCGGATGCAGAGGTATCGAACAAAAACCGAACGGCATTTTATTAAGTCGTTATGTAACAACAAAAATTCCTGAGACCCTTGCAGGATTTTAGCAAGCACCAGGATGTTGCAGGAGGAAGTCGTCCATTGCTCAATTTTTAATAACGCAAATTTGGACCAATCAATACCATTGCCCAACTTCAATACCATTGAGGCAGCATATTTGGCTCTTTGTTTGCCAACAAAACAAGAAACAGGTGGAGAGACCGACGCGATGATTGCTGTAATTTAAAGTGCATCAACGCTGAAGTTTCAAGGTTTGCTAACTGGATTTTCGTCAAATGGTGCCAAGTCCTTTTCGGTTTTTCTCTTGCGCACTTATTTGAATGTAAATGGTAGGCGAGCGCTGACATTTGACTGATACGGAGGTTATCTCCGCCACAAATCTCCTCGTTAACCCAGCTACAAACAAGGGATCTCTTTGCGACCAAAAAAGCTCATTACAAGCACGAGGCAACAAGAGACGGCTGTTTTTGAAGCTGCAGTCGAATTTAGAATCCGGCTTCGACTCTATTTAATGTTTTTATTTCCTAGTCGATTTCCTTCTTTTTCAATCAATATTAACCGTATTGTGTCACGTCGAAAAAAAACTGTATAGAATCGGATTGTTCACGGGGTTTTTTGACACCTCAAGTTGCATCGAAAAACTCGTTAACAGTCGTTTCTTTTTTGGTGCGACAATGACAATTCTATTAGCATACTTTCATAATTATTGCACAATTAAAAATGCAACTTTACAATTTCCGGGAACCTCCATTATTTCTTCGATTTTGACTGGTTTCAGTTTGAATTTTGTTGCAGATGATGAAACACGTGCAGCTTTCTCCTTACAGGAGTAGAGCTGACACCGTGTCCCTCAGCTCCACCACGTCCTACGGCAGCCTCAGCCCGGAGCCTCTCGGCAGCAGGTCCTCCAGCTACTCCTCCCTCAACGACTCGCAGTCTTCGACCAACTTGCAGGTAATTGATTATGTATAGCTGATTAACGACTTCCTATTGCGCAATGCTTATCGGTCCCGAATGAAAGAAAGCACTCATCGATCCAGTTGCTGCGATTACTTGTCGATTCATCAACGCTCTGAGTAATTCTTGGGTTATTTCGAGAGAGTACTCTCGTGAAGTTTCTGGGAAATGAATTGTCGCAAAGTCGATCACAAACAAGGCATAATCAACACAGTTACAAGGCTGGCCTTAACTTTTACTAAATGCTGCTATGACGCCTGATTACACCGCACTAAACGATTCGAATTGCTCACAGGAACCTTCACCCCAGGTGACTAAAGTTGTGCAGAGATTACAGCAACCGTGACCATTTAACAATCGGCGAAGCCCTTGAGCCCACTTTGTTTTTCGGCATAATTATTACGGTGAAGATTTTAATTGAAGTCTTCGTCAAAAAAGACTTTGCTAAAACAAAGGTTTGGAATTACAAAAAAAAAATTAAATACCCAAGTGTCAAGTCAAGTTTACTTATATGGTTGGGTCTTTGTCATCAATCACAAGTGTTCGAATCAATTTTCATCATTTCCGGACGGCCTGTACCTATATATTTTGTTTTTAAAAATTATTTTATAAAACCTCCATTGAACGTCGGTTTGAAATTGCTCAACAACTCTTTGGTCCTCTTTACAAAATTTGGGAGCTGGTTGATGTCCGGTCCTGCGAACGGGGCTCCCATGCGCAGGCCGGACTCGAGGGAATTACAGTTAGCGGCCTAAACAATAATCATCATCAGCATGGGAATCTAAAAAAACGTCACTGCGTGGGAACCCGTGTTCTGTTCCCGTGGAAATGGGTTGCCTTGTAAGGTCGGAGAATCCATTGAAACACAACACCGAATGTTGTGACACATGTGCAGCGAAGCAGGTTGACGAAATTTCCAACAAAACGTGTGTCCACCTGACGATAATCGTGTAGTAAAGTCTCCATATTCTGTTTTGTTATGGGCGAATTTTTTGCGATGGAACAATTAATTTGGTTGACACGCAATTCCTGGAGATGACTCCATGAGAAATCGAGTCATGATTCACCTAACCTTTCATGATTATCGTAATTGACCAGTCTACACCAGTGAGGTTTTAAATGGCAGAGAACAGCACGACTCGAGACGCGGAAGATGACCCTTTCTGAATCCTGAGGATGTCTTTTCTCAAAACAAATTTTTGCTCGCGCGTCGTTATAAATAAACAACCAAGTGATTAACATTGTTTATTAATAACGGAAAATTCTTTTTCTGCGTCATTACTGACAATGGGTGGCGTCGGTCGCCAATTGTCAATTGTTGCGGTTCTCTCACCAAATTGGCGCAAACTCTGGAAGGGTTTGTTGGCACCAATTGGAAGTAACTCGATTCGAGCAATGACGTTGAAAAAGGTAAAAAGCTCTTCTTCTCGTCGGATGTTCCCATGGTGTTGCGTAGCATCTGGTTGCCGCACATCCCCTGTCCATTCTTTTACTTTTCTTTGTGGCTCTTCGGTACAGCACGTTTGCAGTGCAGAGACCAGAACGGTCGTCGGAATGTATCGTTGGCGAAAACGCCTTGAACGTCACCATTTGATGTTGGTTTCCCACAAATTTAATCCATCGCCTAGTTTTCACCATTATGTTTTCAAACATCAACGTGAACAATGACGAATAACAAAACAGTTTTAATTAATTAACCTCGTTTAAGGAATTCTCCCGGGCTTCAATGCGATTCCCATATTTTTGTTGATGGTTCCGTTCCAATTTCGTTCGCTGCCAAATAATTGCGGGGTTTTTTCAAATTGGCGGACGCGCTCCAACTAACTTCCTATTAGTAATACGGCCTTGAATTGTTTTAAGCACACGAAGAACTGCCGAAATTATTTGCAGTATCGCACCACAAAAGCAAATTGAAATTAACCGAACCGGGTTTCCCTGTTACGGCGTTTCTAGCTTTTCTTTTGTGTGTTTTTATTTTCGTCCAGCTTGCGTCAATCTCACTTGAAGTCTTCCGTTGGATGAAAGTCCTCTAGGTGAGTGACTTGCGTCAATCGTCTTTTAAAATAATTAAAATTTGCATGGATACGAAGTCAACCAAGGAAACTCGGTATGTATCGGGAAAAGACGACGTTTGGACAATGGTCTGAAAGGAATGAAAAAATAAAATGACAAGAAACGAAAGAGTTGGGAAAGAAAAACTCATAAAGTTTGTATCAAAAATTCCAAAATTTTGATTTTTTTTCCACCTGATACGTCCATCCGAAATGTAGTAAAAATTTCAAAATCACCATCTTTTACTTTAGATGGGAGGAAATCAACGTTCTGCCATGGATTTGTTCTTCTTGATACCAAATTTTACGTTCACTGGGCTATATCTACAATTGGGAAATTTATAATTTTATTATAGAAAACTTGCAACTTTTGAATCGACAATTGAGTGGTATTGAGAGCAACAAGTACGAGAAATCTGCAACTAAAAATAAAAAAGGAGAAAATGTTAATTTTGAGTTTTGGTCAACCGAAAATCTGAAAGCTTTAAAATTTTCCAAAATTTTCAAAAAAGATATGTATATTGGTTTTGAAGAAAAATTTTGAGGGTGGTTTCCGGCACAACTATTCTTCAAAATTTAAACAATATTTTTGTCCCTATTATGTTGATTCCTAGTTCTTTCTGCTTTAAAAAATTAACTGTCAACTGTACAAAAAACGAAAAATTTGTTGAAATTTTAGCGTGAAACTTAATGCCGGTGTAAATACATCGCAACTTGTGTGGCTTGACGCTGTCGCCATTGATTACACGTCAATGTTTTATTCATTCATTTGATAGACTGTAAAAAATTATCACAAACAACTTTTTTGGCGCTTTTGTCGATAACATTATCTCAGCTTCTTTGTGCAGTCGAGATTATGCAACACTTCGAATTTCCGATCACCCCAGACTCTATTTCAACCAGAATTCTCGATTTCTTCACCAACCCGATAAGACGTCGCCATTAATGTTGATTTAGGATTAGAAAAATTTGATAGTTTCCACAAACATCGTCTCGTTATCAATTTCGACCTCGCTAGTTATACCTTTCAATTCTTACGCTATAATCAAATCCGGCAAGTTGCCGCCACATGAAACGATGTTGTTCTTCCCGAATACTCCCCAGTAAATAAACAACTTAACATGTGTTAGCAAGTGATAAAGCCGGTATTAATAAAATTCATATAAGAGAGAAGTGCTTAATATTCAACGTATAAGCGCCTCATTCACGCGGGTTGTTGATCTTTACGAGCTTGAGTGAGAATAATATTTGAGCATTCTTTGCGGCGGTCGTGGAGGTAATCACCAAAGGCCCTTGGAATCGTGGGATGCTAGAACCCAGATAGGGGGCGGACGTGCCTTTGTATTGTCCTCAGGGGGGCCATTGTTACCCGACACTGCATCGTGCAGCATATTGGAAGACAGGTTTAAATGGGGCCGAAGGGGGCACAATTTTGACACATTTTTGTTTCCCGGACTTCTATTGCCTATTGTTTCTTCCAATTCCATTTCTTTTAAGAGGAGCAATTTGTTACGAATGCAGTGGTTTAAAATTGTCTTCAACACAGCGAACATAGTAGGAGCATTCTATGTGGTCCCGGCTTTAGAGTTTCTCAGAATAATGGAATTCTATGCTTCTAATAGAAGTCACGAGGACCAAGAAGTTAAGGTGTTCCAGCTTCTAGCTCATCAATGAGGATTGAGCTAGAAGCATGCGACTGCCGTGCCCTTCCGCCTTTCTTCAACTTATCATGTAAGGAGTTTTAATATTCAGATAGGTGGAGGTTTGGAAGATATGAAATTGGTTAGGAAAGACTAGTTTTTTTATCCTTCTGGCAGGATAAAAAAGATGAAGCCCATCCTATTAGATGGCTGTACTAGGAATATAGTGCGTCTAGTCTTGCTTCCAATCATTTGTCTGCTGGCGATGCTTCCTCGGTCTATTTCAGGCCAGCAGTTTTTATTGGCTCCATTTGGGCTTAATTTAATCGCTGCATCTTATTTCGAGACGTTACCCGGCGTCGTCAGCCGGCAATAATTTGATTTTTATTGAATGGAGATTACCGATATTATCTCCATCTGATTGATTATGCCCGTCATGAAGTAAAAGTAATTTACATTTTACTATTGTCCCACGTGGTAAATTTATTTAAAATGTACAAAGGTTATTCAAGGACGCACCTCACTGTTGGAAAATATTACCACCATCCGGAGTAAACACGAGATGCGACTTTAATTTCAATTCCAGTAGCGTTTATTAGAGGAAATTCCCATTGAGGGCAATGAAGTATCACCGTCTTGGACGTAAATTTGAAACAATAGCCAAATTACCCGGACACGAGACGGGAAACGTTCCATTACCCCGTCAAAAACACCATCAATCTCAACCACCGAAGAACTGTCAATATGAAAATGACACCGTTTGACAGAAATTTAAATGTAGTACCGTGTACCGTGATGGGAGCAGCTCAGTAATTTTAATTAAAGACGCAGTTACATCAACAAATTGAGTCGTTGAGAAAAAAGCTGTTACCCGTTAATATATGCCACATCCGCATAACTCTCCAGAAACTTCAACTTCTGCAGTGTACAACCTGACTTGATTGAGTCAGGTCCTTGCCCTTCCGCTATTGCCGCAAAAATTTATCTGTTGACATTTCCTTGGAGAGGTGCTTGTGCCAACAAGAGGTAATCTAGTTTTTTCACGTACACTTCTCTGCTTACTTTAACGGCCGGTGATTTAAATTCCTGCCAGTTTAACGAACTAATCAAATAAAATCCACAGAGAACCTCGCAAATTTTGGGCAGAAAAAAGTCAAATTCTATAAATGTTGGGAGGACGATTTTGGCAATGCTGGTTTGGCCCAGAGCAATCTTTGGAAAAGGATAAAGGCCCAATTTTTTTCGGGCGTTCAGACTTGTCAAACCAAATCAGAAATAAGTTACCATTAAACTCTTGCTGCTTGATTTTCTATAATGATTATAAGAGATTTTGAACTCTTATAATCTTCTATTGGTAAATAAAGATCAAGATTTCCTATAGTCTTTTGTAACAATGATAAAAAAAGGTTTAGACCACTTACTAAGAGATGAGATCAAGATAAAGAGTAACTTTTACGTATTACCTTAAGAATAATTTTTGTTTTTCTGGACCCCATCTTAAGGCTGCCGTAAGAAACGGGCGAGAAAACGGCAAAACACGCTTTCGTAGTTCATGGCGTTAGAGCAACCTAATGATACAATCAAGTTCTCCTTTGACCCACGTAATGACAAAATATCAAAGATTTGGATAAAGTAATTTTTAATCGCATTTTTTTTTGTTATAAAGTAACAACCCTTCAAAGTTTGGCAACTTTGAAGCCACGTATTACGTAGGAATTTTTTTTTTACTGCTTTCATATTTCTTTTAGCTGAAAGGTCAATTCTTCAGCTTTATAATCCTGAAAACAGAAATGAGTTAGGCCTTCCCGTTTTTGCTAACCCCATGAACTCGTGGAGGGCTACCAAATAGATCCTCTCGACGATTCCGCCCGATCGCGGCAGTCAACAATACGTAAAACCATTATGTATTTGAGGGGTTTTCCCATATGCGCGTTTTGGCGCTGTTCTACAAGAATTTTGCGATTCCAGCGTGCATCGTGTTGTTTATATTTGAGATTTTGAAATCGGTCTCGGGTTTTATTTCCGATCCGGTGATAAAGAGCTAAATATAACTAAGTAGTTCTGACGTTGCCCTAGTCATCACGTATTTATTCCTTCTCGTTCCACGTCTTTGTACATGGAGAAAAGTGTGAAATGTGATAAGGCCGACCATATAATTAGTAAACAATATCCAAGGGATCTTGCTAATTATCGCGTGCAGCAATCTTTAATTGTCGGATGATGTAGCGGTATGAAGAAGACTGACAAATGTTAATAATAAAAGCCCTTTCAAATTAACCTAAAAAAAATATAAAATACCTACAGGCCCGGCTGTAGGAAATCTAGAGGTATGTGCCGAGGTGTGTGCACTGTGCAAGATAGCAACTGCCGCCCAAAAATGTAGAATATGTAGTATGTATTTTTCAAACTATATCAGTAATATTCACATTTCATTACATATTTAATAAAATGAATAAAACAATAAATAAATTTATACTATATGAATTGATCTTTATTAACATATTATACAGGGTGTTCGTTTTTTGAGAGCTCGCTTAATCTCAGAGATACAAAGTCGGTTAAATTAGGGCAAAGTTGCGCATTTTCATACTGAATATTAATGTGAATGAAAATTTTTCTCACCATTGAAAATTTTAAAAATTAGGCATAAATGTAAAAAAGTATTGTGTTGCAATCAAAAAATAAAAGTCAATCAATAAATGCTAAAATCCAATATGACGCCCATAAGAAAAACCAAAGTTGGATGAATGGCAGATTTAGATTTATTGTAAAAAGTGCCTTGACAATGCTTCGTTAAAAAGTCTAACTCCAATGGTTTTTGCTTAAAAAAATTAAAGCTTGAATGAAATTTTTGTCTGTAATTTAAAAACTAAAAATGTGAGAAAATGTGAGATGTATACATTATTTGAATATTAGGACAAAAATGTATAGCAAGAAAAACTCCTGTAATAATTTGTATAAGTAGGTATATCTAATGAAATAATAATGGCTACTTCTGTTTAAAATTTATTTACATGAGCACTTTTCGCACTTTCAATAAAGAAAACTTACTAATTATTTCCTCTACGTCTAACCTGTCTGCGATATCAGTTTCAATGGGATTAATGGCAAACACCGACAATCTTTCCTCTTACATTTTTTTTAAATATTTTATTAAAACGTTGCTATTACGAGTGGGAAGGCGGTAGATAAAGACAAAGAAGGCAAGTTATTTTTCATTTACATCGTAATTTTTTTATTTTAGAACCATAAAATAGAAGACAACAATATAAATGTGATGAAATAAAATAATAGTAATTTTTCATAACCTACTATTTTGACGAATTTATTTGATCACTTGTTATCAGCTCTTTATGATATTGATTTGAAAAATAAATTATTTATGATAATTTGACCATTTTTTCCTCTTACCACAATTTTTCCGGTCATTAAAAATGCTGTGTTGCTCTCTTTGTTCAGTGCCTACGTTTACCGTATACGCTATCTCCGTCGCGTTCACACAACTTGCCAAACCGTAATTAACCGCGTCTTACATTTCTTGTTCTAAAAACTTTATTTTTGAAACGCGACTAGGGGTTAAGCGAGATCATATCATCTTAATACTTGAGGCTATCGATCTACATAAAAAAGAATAAAATCCATATCGTGAAAAATGAAATGACACCTATTTGAACATGAAACTTTACTGATTTTAATAGATGTGACTAACAAAATAGTGCATATAGGATTTAATTGTGTATATTCTCTCGTATCATAAAAAGGATATTGATTCTCCAATTATTGCTTTTTCGAGCAAAATGAAAATCCACGCTGTGCGTTACTTGAGGCCAGAGGAAAAAAATATTGTTTCTGAAGCCGCGCGCTCTTTGGAAATAGCGATTTTTCAGATTAAAGGGCCCACAAATTTTTTTGGTACCACCAAAAAAAGTCATAAAACGAGATTCTGATAGTTCAAAATTTTTTTCGTATTTTTCTACTAAAGAAAATTTTTGGCAACTTATCGTTAGGCTGTGGTTCACCCAGACATTGTAGCGCCAATTTCCTGTATGTTTGGTGATCTAACTAATTTAAAATCTGGGCGGAAACTGACCTAGTCAACTCTTTACGGCAGCCTTAATTTCATCTATGGTACTGTTTCGAGTACTTCTTGGTATCATGAGTCGCGGCCCCATCTGAACTTATGCAAGGCGACCCAATGTTGATTTTTTTGCGCGAGGACGTTCCATGACCGCTGGAAAAATTTGCCGGTCTCAAGCAGACTGAGCTTCCTGCAGTTCGGCTTCTGAAGATGTTCCCAGCGACCCGTTCGGGTTTGCTCGCCAATTAGCTAAATAACCGTTTAATCGACTTGTCATCGTTTGCGAATTATGAACGAAGACGATAATGATAATTTGGGCTGGAAAAATATGGTAGTTATCGGCAGGAAGCTGCTCGTGCCCCTTCCGCAACAGGACCGCTGACCTTGCTCGGCAGGATATTGAAACAATGTACCTCGCGGTTACGTAACGCGTTTGTTGACAGCAATTAGCGTTTGAAATGGCGATCGGAAACAACCATAGGTGGAGCAATAGATACGGGTCTGGTTTCTGTGAACTCTGTGAACATTAATTACGGCAAAAATGCGGTCGGAAAAAACAGATAAAAGTGTGACTAATGTCTGTGGACGATTCTACTGTGCAACGAAAATCGTCGTTGTTGGGATTTATTGTGGCGGCCTTTGGAAAGTCGAAATTAATCTGGCGACCAACGACCAACTCTTCGACTAACGGAAAATAATTTCGTTTTTTTCTTTAGACGTTTTTCTGGTACAGTTGCGTCTCAAATCCCTGTTATTTAGTTGTACTTAACTTTGTTGAAGGAGATCGGAGAGATTTCGGCGGCAAAATTGCTCCTCTTCAATTTGCCAATTAATGAGTCGAAAAAGTGACCATTATATTGACATCTGCCTAGCAACAATGTCGGCAGATCCAAGTAGCATGTCAGAATTTTAAACTATTAAATCACGTAGCGTGACCGCATACTCCAATTTACCTCCAATAACAAACCTCCTCTCATCAGATATACTGGTAATCTAGTAATCGAAATTTTGGTTTAGCGCTGTCCAAACCTCCAATCTGTTGAATACATCCTTCATGAACCCCAAAAATTTGGCCACGTAACCTCGGTGACTCTAAACCGAAAGAAGAAAAAATATTGCAAAAACCTAGCTAATTTATTGAAACACCGTTGCATAGTGGTAACGATGTTCAAGAGTGATAATCGCTCACCTTTGAACTTATTTTCTAGTCTCCAATCGAATAGTTTTATTATTGTATTTATGATAATTAGTTAAGTTCAAAGGTGAATTCCTATCTTGAACTTAAAACGAGTTCTAGGATGTCGATTTTGACTTGATTTTGGCCGGACATAAATTATACTATATCTATTATATCTACTATTGGGTGGGTGTGTAATTAGGAAGCCACCTACTTCAGCCAGAAGCCCGAACAAATATACTTATACATAAATAGTAGGCACAGTGGCACAGAGTAAACAGTAGAACTATTTATTATGGGTGTCATTAACAAGTTTATTGCATTTCTGTAAAAGGAAGATTTTATGGCCGCTTCGAATTCGTCGCTAATTAAATGCTCGTAATTCTAACAATATTATGGAAGTTATAAAGTTTTTTTAGATTATGTACATACTTATTAAATTGTCGCATTAACTAAATGTTAACAAAAAGTTTAGTAATTTGTCAGTGACCTAACATAATAATAATAATAATGGTCATTGTTTACTTTACCCACTCTTCGATTTTCAAAAAACTAATTACACCAACGCATTTGTCACCATGTATACATTACGAAAATCAATATCTTTTATTGTACAAACTACTTTTATTTTTACTCATTTTCCTTGCCCTAGCACATCTTTTTTTTCCTATAAATTTTGCATAAAATTATTTATTATTTGCACAACATTTCATTGCTCAAAATGGCATTCTAATGAGGTTTTACGATGGTTTCCAAAAAAAAAACAGCACAAAAAGCGAAGAGTGGAAATTGTAAACAATTACCATAATAATTGTTACAAATTACAAAAAAAATGTTTCTTTTATGAGACCAATGATTTTTCAAAAAATGTTCTTAGGCAGTGATTGATAACAAAAATTCGATTTGGCGAGATCAACTGATGTCTTCTTTGTTAGTTTGTTGGAGCAGTAGATGTTGAGGAAAACATTAGTCGTAGCTCAATTCTTGTTCTCTTCATCTTGACATCTATCGGGGAGACGGGAAGGGACAAACTACGGGGTGAGCCCGGCATGAAGACCGGATTTACTTCAAATCTTTTGTTTCAAGTCAACGAGTAGAAAAATGTTTATTGAGGAAATCGGTCATGAGAAAATCACCGAAAATATTTCTAGTTCCTAATTCTTTTTGGGGAGACACAATTGGGGGCGATAACATAAAATAACTTTTTCAAGAGGAACTCCAACTCTTAAGATTTAGGGAAATGTACTTAAATAGAAGGTTTGTTCAATTTTCGAAGTTCCAAGAATCCCATGGTCAACTGTTGAGCGAAATATATTTTCCAGACACTAAATTAGTCGTATCTTTATTCAACCTGGTCATTCATCATTATCACACATGAATCCATATCTTCGTTTATCCTCAAATTAGAGACCTCAGATTGTTACACGTTCAAAATTGTGAAAGTAAAAAGTAAAATTGATCGTGGATTGTAGAAAAATAGAAATAACGTGTCGACTGGTCTTTTCAATAGGGGACACTCAAGAGCTTTATAAAACTATTAATTTTTTTTAAATGCTGTATAAAACAAAGATACGACTACATGTTTGTATCCTTGGAAGGTAGATCTCCACTCAACGGTTGACCATGAGATTCTATGAACTTCTATACTTTACCATTTGAAATATTTGAGAAAAATGTTATTTTATATCATTGCCCCCCGATTGTGATTAGAGGTTAAATAGCTATTTATGTTGTAAGTTGCAAAATGAACGTGTTTTTCGCTCTAGACGTGAATATTACCAAACGAGCGAAGCGAGTTTGGTAACACGTCGCGTGCGAAAAACACGAATTTTGCAACGTACTACATACAAGATTTTTTATACAATCGTGGCCAGAATTGTTAAAAATGTAAAAAGAAAGAATAAAATTGCACATTCTTACTGCATAATCTAGTTGCACAATTTTTCGTTTCCTAGGAAATGCGACATAACAGAATCAACATTTCATTGATAATTGAGGTGTTTGTCAGTTAATTTTACATTTTGTATCTAGTGCGAAAAAGTGACAGTATAGTGAAAAAAAAACACGTCATTTCAACATGAAAATGACATTCGAAATAGTACCATTTCGATACGATTGTATAAAAAAAGTATTTTTGCTGTCGTTGCTTGATTTCCTCCATTTTGGATTTAGAATTTTTTGAGTTGAGAAAGTGAGAGGTTAAATTTAAAGTACAAGACGTAGCTAAAACTGTCAAGTGAGACTGTTGAACTTTTTCGAAAATTTTGTAACGCCTTGGACTGTTTGAAATTTCAAAATTAACTGCAATAGCGACGTGTAGAGGACTTGAGACCTGTCGCGGTGTGAGGAACTGCAATCTTTTCTCAAACGGGCAAATAGGCTTTTGGAAAATTTTTGAGCAGCGTTGAAAATCACGTCAATTTCTAAATAGCCCTTTATTTTTAGCCGCACGCTTTTAACGGTGCGGTTTGGAAGTGTGTTCCCCGTCTAACAGCAGGGAGATGCACATTTTACGGGATGAAAGGGTACACCGGGTCTTGTTCCGTGCTTCCAACAAAAACACTACCTTACTTACATCCTGTCTTCTGTTGAAACGCCGCGCAGCTGTCTCTTTAATGTTTTACATACGTTTTGATTGTCTCCTAACAAACATTGTACATACGCTGTATCGCTTTAAAGTGGAGGGATAAATCATGAAAATCAGATAGTCATCTTGTTGCTGCTGATAGTACTAGAGACTTTCTCAAATATGGGTTAATTAGTTCTATATCTCGCTCCAAACGCAGGAAGCGGCGACCATATGTGCCGCCATACATCACATGTTCGAAAGGCAAGGGTCATTCGAGTCAGACGTGCCGTATGGCGTGTGCCATTTGTCGTCTTATTAAAATCCCTGGTGTGGAACCTCCTGACTGGGGGACTGGGGTGAAAATTGACGTACAAAAAATCCTGTCAGCAGTAAATCTGGTCTAGTCAACGAGGCGTGCCAAAGTTAAATTTTTGACTTTCCAAAATTAGAGGCAATAAGCACGCAACAACAATTATTAAATTACGCCTATTACGAGTGGTATCGACACCGTAATTTTAACAAACTGAACTGAAAATTTTCTTTCTGGGCACTTAAAAGTTGTAAAGAAAATGCGTAAGCTGCAACACACATAGATAGTTTAACTCTTTAATGCCGTAATGAACAATAATTGTGGCATTCCTCGACTGTTTGTTTACCTCGTTTCCAACTGTATTTATCAACAAATTGCCGGGAATATAAACCGTAATTTCGGTTGTAAAAAGGAAGTCTTTATCTGCAGTGATTGGCGTGAAAAACTCCTGAAACCAGGTCAAACTTCTATGTGGAATCTGAAATTGTTCATAGATTTGCAATAAGGGACGACCCACATTTTTATCGTTAGTCGAGCGACTTTCTAATTAATGTTAATTAAATTGGTAGTATTGTAAAGTTATTGCAAAACATGGAAAGTGTGGGTCTTTTCTTGACAATAAAACAATGGTATTAGCAGCGAGATGTGCGATTCCATGGCAAATTAGAAGGGAAAGCTCGAGGATTTCAGGCAAAATTTTCTCAAGTTCCATAACAACCGTCAATTTAATTGGCATTTTTCAAATTGCTCAAGTAAGAGATCAGAGACAACGTCACATATTTGGTTCGATGATTTAAAAATATAACGTCACAAGCCTCGATTTTTACTAAATATTGTTTAAGAGTCGAGCAGATAAGAAAAAAAAGATTGAAAATGTGAAAACGTCAAAATTTTTATTATTGTTTTGTTAAGTGTTCGAAATGGTCCATTAGAGAAAAGTCAACAAGTCTTGAGCTAATTTAATCCTAAGCTTTACATTTTTTACGACGACTTACTGGCATTGTAGTTTCTATTTTGAAATTTTTCTGGCGTGCTGTTGGACCACCCTTTGCATTCCTATTAGCCGCTTAGGTGCACCGCGTCTCCAAGAAACCAGAAGCATCCACAAGGGTTAATTAAGAGCTTGGCGGATGCTTTTTGTCACGGCCGGCATATTAATAACAAAATCTGAGATGTCTCGCTTTTTGAAGTCCCGGGGATGTGCCGTGGACCCATTACAGATAATTTACCCTGGAACAATATAAGTGTGTCTGCCTGTCAGGTGTTCACATGGTACACGTGCTCGCCACACAAACGGCTATTTCCGGCGCTCATATCGCGTTACTGCTTATTTACCCTCTTTAAAAATCAAACCCCCTAACATCCGAACCCGATTTACTTTCATGTTCGAACCGTTTCCAAGCAAGATCGAATTGCTCTTTGTTCCAGTGTTTTAACAACCATACGGAAGAGGGAGGGACAAATTTGGCTTCAAACTCGAAATTAATTGAACGTTTTGCAACCACTTGATTAACGTTGTGGCGTGAACGAGCTCGATTAATTAACGTTAAGAGCGATTAGACCAATTTACGGTACTCGTTACAGTTCTCGATATGGAATTACCTCACAATAACGACCATTTTGAAAAGTTTACTTGGAACTTCTTTCCATCTTGGTGATGTCTCTATTTGGATTCGGTTAGATAATAATGATAAAGCAATTGGGACTATTTACGACCTCCTGTCTCTTTCGACCATCTAAGTCTCCTCGTTGATTTATTCCCTTGTAATTCCGTTAGTTTGACGATCGAAATAAATAAATAAATGTTTTAAAAAAAGACATAAAACATTTCCGCTAAATTTATTACAAGTCTATGGACTCTGGAGAAGTATGCAGTAGTTGGTGTATCTTCGATTAGATCGTAGGAAATTGCGTCATGGCACAAAAGCGAGATCCTTGAAGACGTTTGAAAAAGTTTTGGAAAAAAATTAAACGAAACGCGTCAAGTCCTTGGCTGGAATTTGAAAGGTCGTGTCGCAAGTCCGGATCACGATAAATCTAATAGTTTTACAAGACAATGTTTACGCGTGTTGGAACGGCTATAAATAGTATCTCCGTTCCGTTAGCAAAATTACGTTTAAACCTGACATAAACGTCCCAAGAACAAGACGATAAATTGCCAATTAACCGGATATTTTGTTACAAGGCAACGATTAACGCAAAAAATCCAAATGTAAATTTGCCGGAATTTGAGTGATTGTTTTGGGCGTTGGTCCTCCTCCACTGCGTGATTTATTTGCCGCGACTCTTGGGCGGTAAAATATGAACGCTATACCATCTATCATACTTATGGAAGCCGCGGTTCACAGACATTTTACTGGTCTTTTTTCGAACACGAACAGGAAGATGCCTGGCATCGCAACGCTAAAGGTGTCGATTTAATCTAATTCTAGTTGTAGACGCGAGTAGTGACACCACCTCCGGCTCAGAAGAAGGTGATGGATAAAATCCCGAAAGTTAGTGCTTGTTTGTAACTATCATTATGTACGGGGTGGCCCAATGCAGTAATTTCGCGGGAGACATAATACCGGCGCGAAACATTCACGTAAGTTTGGTTGGTTGAACAAAAGCAATAAAAATTTGCAAATAATTTGTGAGCAATTTTGCAAAAAAGCTGTAAACAACACAACTAACCCCCAAAAACGAAAAAAATTATTTGTAGAGGTCGGTGAAATCGGAAATGAAACCCCTGGATTTGAGCAAAAAAAAAAATGCCACAGGGCTCACTATGAGGTGGACACCCAACCATTCATTGTTCATTGTCGCAATTGATGGGTGAATCAAATGTGCCGAATGTGTACGTAAAAGATGGCTAACGAACCCAGTCGTTTCAAAAATGTCTCTGGTTTCATTAAATTAATTAATTTTATTATTTGTATTATTAATTATTGTTGGTTATGAAGTTGAAACTGTCAATTTTGTGCGGACCTGAAAGCTTTTCAAAAAGCTTGGCAACATCCGATATGGTCTAGTGGCTAGGATACCTGGCTTTCACCCAGGAGGCTCGGGTTCGATTCCCGGTATCGGAATAATACACTTTTTTTTATTAGTTTTTAAATTCCAAAATTTACCAAGGCATCTTGTGTGAAATCAGTGTACTTGACTCAATGACTTGTTATTTTTTTACCAATTCGAAAATGAGAGGACATTGCGTTAAAAAAAACTTTCCACAAATAGCTTACAGAATTCATCTCAGATGAGATGAGTCTCGGGTTTGATTCCCTGTTCGGAATCAGTTTTTTTTAAACTACATCCCTACTTTTAAATGAAATGTAAAAAAGTTTTCTTTAGTGTCAATTTTTTTTGCAAGAAAATTTGTGAAGAAATTATATTGAGAAAAGATTTAATTTCGCCATAATTTTTTTGTCAGACTTAAGCACACAATAAACCTGAATACTCATCAAGCAAAACAACAAATTGTTAATATCAACATTAAAAGTATTTATTATTATAGTAATCTTAACAGCTTTGTTCATTTATCGGTATAATAGTCTGGTTAGTATTGTCCGGTATGGTCTAGTGCAGGGGTTCCCAAAGTGTGCGCCGCGGCGCCCTGGTGCGCCGTAGAAAGTAAAGAGGGGCGCCGTGAGGCGCTCCTCTTTACCAACCTCCGGAAACTAAACTTAGGTATTCGCGGATACGAAATAAATAATTCAAATCGGTAGGTACTTACGCTCGAAAACCAGTGTCGGAAACCGACGTTACTCCTCTCCCCCCGTGCCTTGACCCGCCCGCGCTGGTTCATTTACAGGCGAGACGATAGGAGTTCGTCTGTTTTGTTTTGATTGTGTCGCTGTGTTTGTTGTTTCGTCAAGAGGCGGACGCAAAATGGATAGTTTTTCATTAAATAAGCAAGTCGGTAGTTCAAGTGATCAAACATCTGCAAGTGGAGGGGAAGCAAAAAAACGGAAATATCGCAAATACGATGACAGCTATTTGGACTTTGGCTTTACTTCAACAGAAATAAACAATGAAGCAAGACCGCAGTGTGTGCTCTGTTTGAAGATTTTATCGCCGGAAAGTATGCTCCCAAGTAAGCTAAAGCGACATCTCGAAACCATTCACCCTACTATGGTTGAAAAATCGCGTGATTTTTTTAATAGGAAGTTGCAAAATTTTAAAAAACAAAAAAGCGTGTTCACTCAACAAGCCTCAGTACCTAGCAACGCACTGTTGGCATCATTCAAGGTGGCATACAGGGTGGCGAAATGCAAAAAACCTCACACTATCGCAGAAGAGCTTATTCTACCGGCTGCTCTCGATATGGTGAATATTATGATGGGAGAATCGGCCAGAAAATTAATTTCCCAGGTACCTTTATCTAACAACACTATTAGTCGAAGAATCCATGACATAGCTGAGGATCTCAATTACCAATTAATAGAAAAAATGAAAGGCAAGGAATTTGGCCTGCAACTTGATGAGGCTACTGACAGTAATAAAGATGCACATCTTATTTGTTACGTACGCTTTTTGGCTGACAATATTATCGTTGAAGACCTTTTTTTCTGTAAAAGCATTACTGAAAGTGCAAAGGCTCAAGACTTGTTCGAAATTCTAGACAACTTTATAACAGAAAATGATTTGGATTGGGAAAAATGTGTCGGTGTATGTACTGATGGTGCTCGATCAATGTCTGGCAGGTATGGAGGAATACAAGCGCTTATTCGTAAAAAAGCACCCCATGCTATGTGGACCCATTGCATCATCCATAGGGAAGCGCTTGCGTCAAAGTCAATGAGCTCTGAATTGAACCAGGTATTAGAACGTGTCATTGAGGTAGTAAACTACATAAAAACTAGGCCGCTAAAAGCCAGACTTTTCAAAAAACTATGCATGGATATGGGAGCTGAACACACGGCCCTGTTATATTACTGCAGTTCACGATGGCTTTCACGTGGAAATGTCTTATTTCGTGCATTCGAATTACATGAAGAAATTCACACTTTTTTACAAGAAGAGGGTCATGCAAATTCCAGATACTTTGCCGAACCAGACTTTTTGCTAAAACTAGCATATTTGTGCGATATATTTGATAAACTGAATAATTTGAATCTGTCTCTGCAAGGCAATAACATGCACATTTTGAAACTATTGGAGAAGATCGCGGCGTTTAGGAAAAAATTGCAGTTGTGGATAAAAAAAATTAATGACGATGGCGGTCAAGAATGTTTCCAGCAATTGCATAAATATGCGGCCTCTAATGAGCTGGTTGTCTCACAAGACTTGATGTCTCTTTTTACGGAACACCTTTCGAAGCTCACTGAATGGTTTTCAAAATACTTTGCCGAAGACAATGTTGAAAACTTTGCGTGGATCCAAGATCCTTTCCATGGCCAAGCTCCACCAGAATTTACTTCGCAAGAAGAAGAAAGTCTCATTGAACTCTCTTGCGACAGCAGCCTTAAAATAAGATTCACGTGTTCTGATTTGGTGGGGTTTTGGATATCGGTCCAAGATGAATATCCAAGTTTAAGTTCGAAAGCTTTAAGAATGCTCATTCCCTTTGCAACATCTTATTTATGTGAAGCCGGATTTTCAGCTGTAGCTGTAATAAAGAGCAAATATCGTTCAAAGATCAATGTGGAGCAAGAAATGAGAGTAGCGGTGTCAAGCCTTATCCCACGCTTTGAAAAAATGTGTGCAAATCACCAAGCTCACACTTCACATTGACCAAGTTACTATTGTATTTTCTTTCGTATTTTTCTTAAATAATAAATGTACTCTTGTGTGTCAATATATAGTGCCTACCTATCTAGTATTATTGTACCATATTTTGACTAGCTAGCTAGGGCGCCGTGACAAAATAGTAAACCTGTAAGTGCGCCGCGGACTGAAAAAGTTTGGGAACCCCTGGTCTAGTGGCTAGGATACCTGGCTCTCACCCAGGAGGCTCGGGTTCGATTCCCGGTACCGGAATCTTTTTTTTTTCAATTTATAATTTTAAAAGCTTAAACATATGTCTACTTTAATTAATAACTTGTAAGTCTAAAAAGTATATTTATTTTTTATTGAAATTACATATCGAATAAAAATTAAATAGGCACTTAATTAAAATAAAATATATAATAAGGATCCAAATTTTTATTTAAAAATAAATATTAATAGCGCAATCAAATTTATTAATGCTATGGTTGTTATCTTGTGGTTATTATCACATATATGTCGTTCTATTTTTTTGATAATGTCATACTGGTTATCGTCCGGTATGGTCTAGTGGCTAGGATACCTGGCTCTCACCCAGGAGGCTCGGGTTCGATTCCCGGTACCGGAATTTCTTTTTTTTCTTTTATAACATTGTTTTTTTTTTTTGTTTCAGACCACTATCAAAGTTTACGCAAAATGTCTACGCCCCGATATCGAATACAAGACCCTCAGCATAACCTTCCAAACGTCCTGCAAAGAAGTGGTCGCCACCCTCCTCGGCAAATACAAAATGAAACACAGAGACCCGAAACTATTTTACCTCAGCATGGAAGTCACAGTTCGTAAAGCCGGAGTCCGAACCCATTTAGCTTTAGACGAAGAAGCTAGACCTGCAGTTCTGCAAAGTTGTCATCCTCGAGGCGATTCCAAGTAAGTTTCAATTAAAAGAAAAAGAGAGAAGTCTAAGAATTGTTTCCAGATTTTCACTGCAAACGCGTCGAGGAGGTCTAGTGAAAGTCCACGATTCAGTTTTGAACAGCAATTCCCAATACAAAAGTCTTTTAATCAGCGCGAGAACCACAGTTGATGAACTGTTGTCGTTACTGTTGAACTGCTACAACAGCAAGGAGCGAGTTGAGCAGTTTTCCCTCTACGAAGTCAACACTGATAAGGAACAGCAAAGGAAACTTCATCCAGACGACAGGCCTTTACAGGTGCAACAAACGTGGTTACCTTCACACCGATGTCACTTCCTAGTCAGGCGAAACCCGGATTACCTCCCACTTTCGAGGCGAAAAGTAAAATTTCTTCCAAAATTCATTCGATTTGACTTATCAATGTTTTTTCTAGATATTTTGGGTGTCTGATCTTCCTCCTCTACCTCAATCAAAACTGTTTCAATCAACTCACAACATAACGCAACTATCAAAATCTCACTCGTCTTTGATGCAAGCGAAGAAAGAAGAAACAAAATCAAAAGTGACCGCCCAAAAGGACTGTCCTATCTCCAAGAGTACTGATCTGAAAATTTTTGGCAATTCTCAGGTTTCCGGTAAAAGCGGCAACAACTCCTACGCCGATTACGAGAACTATTTTTATATTTAACGGAAGCGTTGATGATTGTTCCTGTACATAAATCGTGTGACATCTAGTTCGATTCCGGATGCCGGAGAAGCACCCCGAATTTTGAGTAGGTAACCAAAGAATCTTTAAGGCAATCTTGTACTAAACTAACTTTACTAGAAATTTCTTAATTCAAGATTCTTGCGTGGTCAGTAAAAGAATTTACAGGGATCCTTGCCCGCTTTATTTAAATACGAGTTTAAGCAATCGGTTTCCACCAAACACACATGTCATCACCTGCACTTAAAGCTTGAAATAGCCAAGTTATGGTGCCGAGTAACAAAACTACCTCCCTCACTGATAGTGTAAAGTTATGTTGCCGGTAGCAGCTATTCCAGCTATAACTGCAGATGAATAGACAAACACTAGTAATTTTGCAACAGTCATGACATTTATTGTTAACGGTCCCAACTGTAATTAAGTAAGTTCTTAACATTTGAACTATTTAGGGTGTGCACACTGTCTTTTATCAATTTTGCTGAATGCTATACGCTACTTATTAATGTCTGATGTGTTTGTCCAAAGAATAGATTTTAAAGTGTTGCGTTTGTTTAATGATAAGCATTTGTGTCGCTTATTTAATATAACTTTGAACCGCATTTTGTATTATGACTAATTGTGCAATGATTTAATTAAATGTGTACTATAGTTATTAATCATTATAGTTTGAGTTGTATGCAAGTACCAAAGATTCAGTGTAAATATTATTGTATATGCTCTTAATAATAATTAAGGTCGTCCGTCTTTAAGTAATAAAGGCTATCAAGCAATATGTAACCAGTATTTATATCGTCCACACTTTAAGGTCAGAGAAATTATTTATTTTAACACTATAACATAATTATAAAAAAAGGAAATTAATAAGTATTGCTGATTATCAATGACTTTAATGAGCAGGTTGGTTAAAGACGAAACTAATAGTTGTGTAAGACAAGAGGAAAATCAGAGGGTTTATTTTATACCCAGAAGCTGCAGAATCGACAATGTACAAAAGACGCCTCGGTAGCGCAGTAGGCAGCGCGTAAGTCTCATAATCTTAAGGTCGTGAGTTCGATCCTCACCCGGGGCACAGTCCCTTTTGGAGCCTGGTACCCCAAATAACCGTTTTTAGACAAAGCAATAAATAATTTCTTTCACACCAACAATTCTTTCATAAATACTTATTTTAAATTTATTTATTACTACTACTTGCAGTAGTGTAAAAAATCGCTATTATTAGCAAAATATTATTTATTTAACATTGATTCAAAAAAATTAGTTGTTGTTACTGTTTTATAACAAATACAATTCTAGTTATCTTTAGCTAGCGGGTTTTGTAAGTCGTACACAGTAACTTTGGGAATGCAGCATGTAACTCATCTAAATGTTACCATGACCAGTCAATAGTTGCATAGGACGACATTAACAAAAAATAACTATTGTTATAAACAATTTAATCGAATTTTGGCGCGCTTGAGATTTGGTCTGGCAACGTCGCTTGAGTCCCAGCTGTCTAACCAAATGACATCACCTGTCACAAATTTGTAGGTTAGAATTGATAAATTGTTGTGCTTATGAATTAGTTCCGAAATTTAGCTAAAATGGCTAGCCAAAACAACACCGGTGGCTTGAGCAACACCGAAGAAGACGAATTGACGTTGCCCCGAGCCAGCATCAATAAAATGATAAAAGAACTAGTACCTTCAGTTCGAATCGCCAATGAGGCCAGAGAACTCATCTTGAATTGTTGCACTGAGTTTATTCACTTGCTCAGTTCGGAAGCTAACGAGATCTGTAATCAACTCCATAAAAAAACAATAAACGCTGAGCACGTGTTAATGGGTAAGACAATTTTTTTTTTGAGTTTTCCTGTAATTTTTGCTTCCAATTGTTGCAGCGTTGGATAAATTAGGTTTTGGGGACTATCAAACCGAAGCGGAAGCGGTGTTAAAGGATTGCAAAGCGGTGGCGGCTAAACGGAGGCGACAGAGTACTAGGTTAGAGAATTTGGGAATTCCAGAAGAGGAACTGTTGAGACAACAACAGGAATTGTTTGCGAGGGCCAGACAGGAACAGGCGGTGGCCGAACAACAACAGTGGGAACAACTGCAGGCTGCAGCACAACAAGCAGAAGCTTCGGCTTTGCCCAACAATGATGATGATTATGAGTGATAAGATTTTTTGTACAGAATTTCGTTTTTTTTTTAGAAATAAAGTTGTAAAATTGCAAGACTATGAATATCAGATGCAGGACATAAAAGGAACAGCCAAAAGTTTTAAAATACAAATGTTAAGAGTCCATCGTGTATGTATAGTTGCATAACGATCAGCTTTAAGAGGACCCGTAGCGCAAAGGAACTTTTATGTGCACAAAGTACTCTAAAGTATTTGAACTACGCGATTTTAAGTGAAATGTCAGGGAAGTACTACTCTAAATTATTTTTTTTCAAGATAAATTGTTGTTAATTCATAATTGTTGTAGTGTTACAATGAATTAAGAGACAGAGGCTTTTTCTTTAAATGACATTACACTAGGTGATTCTTTCGCTCTATTGTCCCTGGATTAAAGCGAAATGTCAAATCTCAAATCTGACAGATTATTTTGGTGTGTCAAAACAAGATGTTAATGATAAGAATTGTTTGTGTTTTATGTTTCTCAATTTAAGTTAATAACAAATTCCGAAATGGACGATCAAAGTTACGTGAATATCAACCAAATAGACGGTTTTCTATCGTTTTTATGGAGTGTAAGTTGGTTAATACCCCTTATTGAGGGTAAGATTATTGCATTTCTCCCTAATACCATCAAACCCAGGAGATAATTTCATTTGCATTATTTGTTGTTAACCCTTGCCGGTCAACAAAATTTGAAGTTTTTTAAATATTTCTCCGCTTTTAGATTGAATGGAGGGATCCCTGGCTCATAGGACTCTTCACCTTCCACATTTCCATCTTTGTAATGGCCATATTCACCAGAAACTACGGAAATTTTCAAGCGCTGCTGTTCTTCGGCCTACGTGAGTATTGTCAGCTTTTAGTTGCTCTACGCAACTTTTTTTTTTTATTTTTTACCAAATAGCTCACTTGGCAGGTATTAACCAGTAGTTCCTAATTTTTTTTAGTTTTTTTTTTTTACTTTGCCTAACAGAATCGCAAAGACCCAAAAGCATTACATGGCATGTTCATAGTCTTGCGTCAATTGGAACAATTTGTTTCAGTGCTCCTGGTTTACTTTTCCGAAAGCATAAATGAAATTGCTTCAAACCACTGGAAATTGTTTTCCCGACAACAGTACTTTGACAGCAACGGCCTCTTTATTTCGGTGGTTTTCTCAATGCCAATTTTGTTGAATTGTATGCTAATGGTGGTAAGTATAATAGTGAATCGATTAACACTTTAATGATTGTGAAGGAATTCAGCAAAACATTAACTCTTTCTATTTTTCACAGGGAAGTTGGATGTACCAGTCAACGCAATTAATGCGAAATTTAAAGATTGCCCAGTTAGAAGAGCGAAGACGAAAAGAAAAGAAACTGCAGCGAGCAAGATCCAAAGAAGATTAGTTTTTGCTTTTACTTAAATACCTCATGGGAATACTTTGATGATTACGTGTTTTGTATAGTTACCTAGATTTAAGAATCTAACACTAAAGCTGCGAGGGAACTATTTTATAATACTAGTCAAGTTAATGATATGCAATTGCCATTAGTGTAATTGCTAATGTTCAGAATAGGTTGTGGCACTCTTTTGGAATGCCGGAATTTGAGTGTCCGCAACCCACTCTTATGTTTAAGCGTTAAAGAGGCACATTTCCGCAACTTTTTGGACTCTGCACTATTTGACCGGGACTTGTGCCTTTTTATGCAATAGCTGTAGGTCTATTTTTTATGGTTTATACATCGCGGCTGAGGAGGATACATTTGCAACGACGCACAGTAAATAATTGCTTGAAACGTAAAACTTTTATTACACAACCAGATACACATTTTGAGAGTAACTTAAGGGTTGTTGGACTCTGTGCAAAATATTTATTATAAAGATTTGGCAATCAACTGTGCTTCCTGTAGTACATACTTGAAGGCAGAGGACGGGAAGCAGGACGGTGCGCACGCAGCTCGTACAGTTTTGTACAAACAAGTGATAGTAATAATTTTGGAGTCTTTAACTCCTATACAACTACGTTTACAGCTAAATTTACTTCAAACAGTAACAGTAGAGAGCTTCTTCAACTAAAATTAGCAAAAACTCTCTAATTTTCTACTATTGACTTCACGTACATCATACATCCAGAAACAACAAAAATCATTATTTTTTTTTTTTTGGTGTTAAGTCGAAATCTACGGAAACCGTGGAAATTACTTAGATTAAAGACAGTTCGTTGTAAGCTGCACAAAAATTAACATAGTGCTTCTAAATCTTAATCTAAATAGTTCATTGACATTGATCACTCATCTATAACATGTCTCTGTGTTCCGCAACAAGTAACAACATTCAAGTGCTGTTTTAAAATCAACCCGCGTCAGTGTCGGCAGAGCAAACGTGTCGAAAGCTATTCAACCTAAAACTCTACTAAAAAAGTACGGGTAAAACGACCGCCTTTGGGGGCGAGTTAATTGTCGCTGACGATTGGGTCTCGGTTGCGCTTCCGGTTCCGCTTCCGTCGGATATTGCACCGTGTCAATGTTATCTTCGTTATCGGGAGACGTTTTGGGCAAAAACTCTTCTTTTTGAGCTTCCTCGGATGGGCGGGTTTCTGATTCAGTTTCGTTATCTTTGGCCGAACTCAAGTTTTCGAGATCGATTTTGATGCGTTTTGTTGTTATGTGAAAAGTACTGGTCGAGTTACCGTTTTCACCCTCCAATTTGATTTCGACATGTTGGTGGTTGTTGTCCTCTTGGGTTGAAAAATTAGACGTGGCTGGTTCTTCGAAAACTGGCACTTCTTTTCTGTGCGTTCTAACGAGTTTTGTTAAGGGCTCGGTGTAATTTGGCACTACCTCGATGCTTTTTAGCAGCATTTTGTTGCTTGGTTTGCTTTCTAGATGTTTTTCCTTCAACGAGTTTTGGTGTTGGTTCAATTTTTTGGCGTCAGCGGCCTTGTATAAGTCTTTTTTGGAAATTTTATCGACGTTTTTTAGATACTTGCTCGTGACAAATGTTGCTTCTGCTGGCGGCTCTTTGTTGTAAACCACCGTAGTGTAGGAGTTGACGCTGTTCTGGTTTTGGGTAGTTTTGGTAAGATTAACTGGATCACGCGTCTCGTGATCTACGACTTCCTTCGTTGTTTTGGCTTCCTCCGTTTCGTTCAGCTCAATGATGTCGAACATGGTCCCTGAAACACGAATTTTTTAATTCAGTGCCGCTTCATTATCATTGTCAAGAAAACTTATTATTTTAGGGTAAGTTACTTAACTCTTAAGTGGTTGTTAATTTAAAAAACTTATAGTGTTTTGATCTTTAGCATTTAAGTATCTACAGTAGGTAATCTAATTAGGTGGGCAATTTTACGAAAATTTTGTTCATACAAATTGAATGTGTTGAAGAAAATATAAAAATACAGTAAGAAAGAGCAAAGATGGAAACTGCTTGAGATAATTGTCTTCGATATTATTTTTATTGCAACGATTTTATTTCTGGCAAATCTCATTGAAACAAAGCTATCGGAAGCACTTTTTCCATCTTTTTTTTTGCAGTATTATTACATTTTTTCTTCGTCACATCCAGGAGAGCTAATTTGTACGGACAAATTTACCGCCTCGTTTTAAGCCTTTCGAAAGGCCATTTTAGGGGTAAACGATTCTCATGAGCCTTAAATTTCTTGTTTATTTCATACGTTAAGGCTGGCGATCACCCGTTTTGTTTATGTTTTACCCCGTTGGAAATAACCCATTGTGGCCACATTTGTTGCTATAAGCTACAAGAAACCGTCGGTAGGAAGGCGGGGGTTAATTAATAATTGAGAATTTGCCTGCAAATATTGGCGAAGTGTGGGTAATGGATTTATGGCGACGAAGCCAAAGAGGGAAAAAAATCCAAGTACCACTTAGAGAATAAAAATTGGTGCCTTAAGACATAATAAAAGAATATTGATTTGGAAGCGGATTCGTTGAGAAATTTGAGTCTGAAACGCAGAACCTAATATTGGCCCGAAGCTTTATTAAAATCCTCCCAGCTACTCGTTTTAATGTTCTTTTGAAGAGAGTAAAAAATTGTAGCCTGATGGGAAGTTTGTGTGATTAAATTTGCATAACTTCTAGATTCATCACCACTAACCCTGAGCACAACAGAAGTTGGCGGAACGTAGCGCTGATGAGCGGAGCCAAAATTTCCGTCGATACGACGAAACCTATAGAAAGACCCGCAAAGTTCTTATAACAGTCAATTAACCTTTCAATATTTGTGGTCACCTGAACTTAAAGAAGTGAAATAATGACTACTGACAAAATGAGCTTCCCCAGCATTGTGCCAACCGAGATTGCAACCTATTGTGGCGAAAGTCTAAGTAATTCCTCCTGTTGAGTCTGAATCAGATATAAATTACCAGCGTCTCCCTTTGTTGTCGCAATAGTCGGCTTAGAAAGCAATATTGTCTAATCGATGAGTTATTGGGGCCAATAAGACGCCCGTTTTGATTTACCGTTTTCGATGACGCTGAACAAGAGTTGTCCTTGGTTGATGGCGCTGGGAAACTCTCCCAAATTTTGGAAATCCGGTCCCTTAACTTCTGCGTCCGTGACAGTTTCTGACGTTCCCTGGCCGGTTAAATCTGTGGCCTGTATCATTTTAAGCCCTCCGGATTTGTCGGATCCGTCCGATAAGCTCGAATCTAGGGTAACATCGTCTTCCGGACTGACGCTGGTGACCTCCGTAACCGAATCTTCTTCGAAACTCGCAGTGGTTGACTTCTTGTTAAACGATAAATCCGTCGTGCTCTTCGTAGATCCCGGACTAATAGTGTTTTCGGTTTCACGCCTATGTCTGGTCGGCGTCCCGTAATCAGTATCGATTGTGTTCGACGTCCAAGCCCACGGTTTTGTGGTTTTACCGTTGACCTCGGAAGACATTTCCGAGACCACTGTGGAAGCCGTGTTTAATGGGGGTCCCGGTCGGGATGATTTATCGTCGAAATCGTCGCAAGTCAACTGTTTCAGGATGTTCTCTCGATCCTGGAAAAGACCGATTGAGACTTCAATATTCAATGAACCTTTCCACCACTGACCGCGTCTCCTTTGCAGGAAATCCTCTTCGTGCCGTCCAACCCGCAGTCTGATGTTAACTCAAGCGCCAACTGCTCGGGGATATACAAGACAGTTAACGAAGGAACTTCGGTCAGAAGGCAACCTCGAGGTCCCAGCGCCCAGGATGGCACTGAAGCAAACACCACAAAGAAATATCAATACTAGAAGCGCACAAACCAATTATCTCGTGTTTAGCACAGAGGTCTAATTGGACTCGAACTCGCGACATCGAATTTGATACTTCCCTAAACTATGATCCCTTTGTAATTTGTGGTAACTCGTTGAACCTGCGTGTGGTTGTGGTTGTGATTGTTTGACAATGCAGGATTAAATAATTGCAACAAAGATCTAAGGTTTACCTGGCAGTTCACAGATGAAGGAGGCGACGTCGGGTCCTCCGCATGTCGTGGGTTTCCACAAGAAATCGGCTGCGGGATCCATAACGACGCAGAAAGGATTATTTCCAGATGGGGGTCGTTGCTGCCAATGTCCATCTCCACTGAGAGCCCGTAAATCTCTGTAATCCCAATGCGTACAGTGAAATAACCAATTATTAACTACTGTCCACTGGTTTATGAGTATTGCCGTATGTTGAACGAGCCAGTAAAACAAACGGATCAAACTATTCACAGGAAATGTGCAAGGGATTTGGGTTGTTAAGTTGAAAGTTATGATGAATTGCCAGTACCAGCAAAATGTTCAAGTCATGCTTGGAATAATGGCAGATATGAACAAAGTACTAATAAAGTTTTTGTTTCGAGTCTTGTTGTAAGTAGGTACCTATAGTTGTTCGATAATTGAGGTATTGTGGACGAAAAACTTGCTTCAATAAACACAATTTCGATCATAAATAAGAGGCTTTCAATTTTCCTTGTACATTAAATTGTTGTTACCTACTTTCATGAAGTAACGTGCTTAACTCAAAAATTTGGAAAATCGAAATGATCTAATGATCACAATTCCCCGTTTCTCGAACGATAATTAAATTTAATTAATTAATTAACGAATCAATAAAATCAATATCAATATTTTGACTGGCACGAAAGTAAATTAAACAGACAAAATATTGACAATAATTTTGTTCATCTGTTGCTAAAAGTTCTACGTCAAATCTCGACGCACTGTTGACAATGAAAGAATTTACTTTAATCATTGTGCTAGCACCGGACATTCATCAATAGTTTAACAGAGGCTCTACACTTTCTAAATTTTCCCAATGGTCAAAACTAAGGCTTATAATGATGCAAAAAGTCAGAGGCATATCAAAACATATAGAACGTGTCGGTACTTAATTGACAGCTATGCATAGAAATTTACGTAAATTCCTTATGAGTAGTGCTATCGATTAGATTTTGCCCGTGGTGTTTAACCCCCAAATAATTAATTCAGGCTCGGGCTATGTGCGTATTATGGACATAGGTAACTAGTCAACTTGACTCTTGGGATTCGCGTGAGGTCACCACTCGCTCCGCACACTAATAATTAAAAACAAGGCGGTGGTAAGGTCAAGAGTTGCAGAACAATAGCAATAGACAGTCACTTACATTATTACAGTTTATATAAACATTTAGTAATAACTTCTAAAAAGCGATCGAGCGTTTGCACCCCCATCGGAAGTGGTTTGCGACACTTCTGACAGGACGTCTATGGTGAGCTTTGTTATGGAACAATCAAACAATAATTGGAATCGGGCCATCATTTTTTTTATACAGGATCTATATGAAAAGGTGGTTCGACAAAGCGATGACTCAAACGATATAATTGTGTTCAAAGCTAAAGTAAAAACATAACCGTCAAAGGGTTTCTAGCAAGAAATAAGCAGAGTAGATATGCCACAAGTTCTGGGAGATCCAGACGGTTCGTCACAAATAACATCGAAATAACTGCATGGTCTGGTAAAAAGTTTCAAAATTTATAAAAAGTAGAAATTATAAGCGGATAACGGCTGTCCTTTGATAATTAGAGTGACCGTTTAAGGGTTCTAAATGCGGCAATGTTGAGAAAATTTTGTTCTTATCATATCAAATTTGTTAAACAAAATTTTCTCAAAATTGCTTGCAACAAACTTTTCGAACGACCACCTTAACGCGACGATGTACCCCTCAAGTTGTGTTTCTGACTCTACAGATGGCGCTGTTTCTTGGTCCAAAATAATTTATGACACAACTCCATGGAAAAGAAGATTTACTGGGTCCTAATCGGCAATAAACTTTGGTCGACTACCTTCCGTGAAAAGGTTCTCTTATCACAATACATGCTATCTGGTAACTGCCACGAGGCCTGTGACGAGGTTGTCGGCGAGTTGGTTTTCGAAATTTACGTCTACAGGCAGACGTTCACCGAGTTATTGCTCCTGAAAGATGCGCATTATGTACTTCGCGCATGGAGACAAAAGACTTCAAAGATAGAGCACTCGAGGGTTGCTGGTAAGGTAGCCGCATGGGATAGTGGCTGAAAGTGGACGGTCGAGGTCGTAGGTTCGGTTCTTGGCCCAGGACAAGGATTTTTTTCCATTTTTTTAGAGGCACGCGAAAAAGTTTTGTACAAGGTCAGTTCTGGGCCCTGTAATTTTTTTTTTAAAAGCACGATTAGAAATTACCACTAAAAGATGTTTTACGTTTTACATAATGCGGTCATTATTTACTTTACCCACTTCTGGATTTTCAAAAAGCCAATTACAGCAAAGCATTCCTTAACATTTATATATTACGGAAATCAATATCTTTTTTTGTGCAAACCACTTCTATTTTTACTCTTATTTTCTTTGCCTTAGCACATCTACATCTCAAAAACCAAGAAGTGGACATTGTAAACCATCACCCATAATGCGCATGTTTCAGGAGCAAGAGCTCCGTAGAACGTCTGTCTCTTACAAGCTTGTCCGCGGCGTCTTTTATAGAGACCTATGTCCTATAGCGATTCCACAACCGCTGGATGCCCGATGGGCTCACACCAACATCTCTTGCAACTTGCCGAATGGAAGTTCCATTTTCAATTAGAGCAACACCGCGTGCAATTTTCACCTCATTGAGATACCTCATTTTGATTTTAATACTGGTTAGATGACATTTAGTGTCAGTTTTGAGTAAGACAATCAACAAAGAGTCGCATTACATTCACTTTGATTTTCGTAGTTTTATTAATTTTCTGTTCAAGTCTTTAGAAGAAAGGATTGGTTGAATGTTGCTGCAATTATTGTTTCTTAGGAATATTAGATGACGGAAACATTATTGAATAATAAAGACGTTTCCATTATTGGTACAGACCAACTCCAACTAACCATGAGAAAAGCTGTTGTTTCAAAAAGACGTAGTTTTTGTCTTTCTTAGGAATGTGACCAACTAACCCTTAAAAAAACACACAATTATTACTTTCAAGTTTAGGGGCAATTGAGGATCACTAATGCAGTGAAATGTTATTTTATTGGGTACAATGAGTTTGAGGAAAATAATCTATTTATCAAAGAATCTCCATGCCGATTTTGTTTTCTTCATTACCACCGTATCCGCCGGACAACGAAAATAAACTATTATGTTTGTCGTGGTTGCTTTCGTTCCCCATCATTTCAGTTTATTTATGGTACAATTGCAAAGTAACAGATAAGGGATCATAAAACTGACCGCAAGTGCACCCCTGATCGACGGTGACAGGTCTGTGACAGCTCAAACTTTGAAGCGCCACGTAGTGGCTCTACACCGAACTAAATTTAACATGGCAAGCATAGGACCGTAGGTTGTCGATTAAGATAGACAGTAGACTAATTAACTTTTCTTAAAATTTCTTTAACTTTTGTTAATAGCGCTTTAAAATCTAGCTATTAACATATAACCGCATAGAAAAAAATAATGGCAACGTTGATTAATTAATCATAAAATCAAAATTTCAAACTTTAGCCGGATTTTGAGCTCGTTATTTTTTAGATTACAATTTTTTGTATACAAGAAAATGATCAAGTCCTCAAAATCTTCGGTTGTAACCGCGATATAACGATCAAAAGATTGCTGCAGACGTATTCTAAATTAACTATTACCACTTTATTAATTGAGGTGCATACTTCAATTTTACGGTAGTATGTAACTGAAAGATTCCTTTATAATATTTAATAAAATGTATTTTTCTAACGCCATAAGTTTTCATACTACAGTGGTATAAAGTCGAGCAAAATTTGGCAAAATGTCTCCTTCGCCACCTTAACTTCTTACAATACTATTGATTACAGGAGCCTCTTTGATGACCTACTCGGTAGGTCACGTCTAAGTGTACTTACGTCCAAGAAAAGTGGGAGCTATCAACAGCTTTTGATAGTCCTATCCAAATGTTCTCAGAGATGTCCAGTTCCTTCAAGTAGGCCCGGATGGCGTCGTACTGAGACGTGGTGTCGGCTGCAAAAGAAGATCTTTTTAGAACTCTCGTCGTTGGATGTTTGAATTTTGGATAGCTAGAATAACGGGAGCAATCAAAGACGCAACCGCAGCGGTAGTTCGCAATTTCCATACACATTATCTAGTGACACGCCGAATAAATATACATGTAGGTTGTATTATCAAGACAAGACAAGGCAATTAACAACCTTCCATTTACATGCCGCTTCGAGGAGCCAGAAGCTGATTATGTAGCACGCGTCTTCGCCTCGACTCGGTATTGATTTCAGTTTGACCGCGCCGTTTTAAGAAAATATTTGAGAACAACTCACACGTCCGACTTTTTATGAAAACCCCGATTCCGCAAGAGTAAACGTCGAGAAACTTCCGGAAACCTATCATGGGGGTGATCGTGGATCGAAAGTTTTCAGCATCCATGATGGCATCGATTAGAGATGCGCCTTTTTGCTTGTCTCGTCGTGGCAAAAAGGCGACAGTCTGAACTCTGAACACAGACTCGACCAACGCTTTTCTGTCATCGTTTTAAGCCAGTTCGTAAGTAGCAGTGTCATTATTTACGGTCACAATATTTTATCCACTGTTCAGACCTGTCCGCTAAGAAAACATTGAAGGGCGGGGGCGCAAAACGAGCCGCTAGAATTACCCAGCGACTCCTTTGTTGTAACAAATTGGAAGTCGTCATCGGTCAATGGAGAACCGTTCCAACTCGCACAATAGACTGTATTGTAAGTTGGACTGTTACGAGGGTTTGAATGCGGGATGGGACGCAATTTGGTCGCTTCAAGACTCTACTCGGGATGGAAATGCAGAAAAGCATTACAGAAATAGCAATTTTTTTCCTAAACCCAACAACCACTGAAGTAGCCAAGTTATTATACAAGTGATAGTTACTGGGATGTTATAGTAGAAACTCAACGATCATCTCTTAGTTCTTAGTTATTTAGTTGCTCTAACTAAATTTTTCTAATTCTTTGCTCTTAATTAGTAATTTGGAAAGATGTCGGTGGCGAGACCACTTCAGTACTTCGATAAGAATGAAGTGGTCAAAAAAGGAAAAATTCTCTTGTGTTTAAATTGAATTGGGTGCAGAAGGGGGCGGTAAATAGTCACTTTATTTACGGTCATCCTCGCATCCATCAATAGAAGGGCAGTTCGTGCAGACACTTTGTTTATGTTTGAGTTTTGATAAAAGTTATAAATCATATTAAAAAGGTTGTTGATTGGCAGCTAGTGTACCGGCAGTGTTTAGCCATTCGCCCACTTCCTCCTTCGCAGGAAATTGCGTTATTATTTTTTATAATTTAAGCTATTATGCGATACGACTGACCAAATTATTCAAAAATATCTCTTTGGTTTTATTAAATTCTACCCGTCAAGATTTGTTTTTGCGGACACTTCAATTTCGGCTTAGCTTCAATTATGGTTAAATGTTATTAATTTAAAATGAAGGTAGATTTTGAAGAAACTTTGCCTTCCAGATTGGGCTGTTAACGTGTCGCCACTTTCTCAAACGATATATCGGAAAATAATAAAGTTCAACGGAGCCCTGCGAGGGGTGCGAGAGGACCTGAAATTCATGAGGCTGCTTCGCGTGTACTGAACGCCTGATGAATTGTAAAGTAATGGCTACAACCTCTTCACGTAGCGAGCACTCTGATAAAGTCTTATTTGGTCGGCATTCTCTTCTTGTTACGTTATAGACGTCGTCCATTCGAATTAGGAGCCAATTCGAAAAAAGATTGATGAGTCAGTTGCTGTCCGAAAAAAGTTGGTTATCTCAAAAAATGTCAAAACGTTGCGGAAATTTTATTGATAAATCTCCGTCGATTTTACCAGCTGGAAAATGGTCCGGAGATACAGAAGACTCGGTGGCAACTTGCCTCAAACAATATTACGTCGACCATGCGGTTACAGCTTTGAAACTTATTAAGGGCAAAGACGAGAAGAGCGACGAACCGAAATTCAGAGTTGAGCCGTTCGCTAACAAACTGCGAAAAGGAATTTATACGGAAATTCGGCCGTGTTTGCGGCCCGAAGAGAAAACCAGGTACCAAACAGTAATTAACGAACTTAAAGAAACCACTTACGAATCGCAATGGAACAAAGTCGAGGGGAAAACGCGCGATCCAGTTCCAGGATTGCCCGAAGGTATGGTTCCTCTCGAGACTACTTTTGGGCAAAGAACTTCGAAAGGACAAACTATGAAGGAGTTGATCAATCCAGAAAAATCACATTATCAAGTTTTAAACGAAAGTTTGGTGGGTCACGACATGTATAAGAAGACTCACAATAATTATTTTCCGAATGAAAAGTTGTGTCGAAACTACTTGACGCCGGCTTTCGATAAAAACGCGACTTTTGGGGAACGTACTAAATACGATCCAAGGGAAATTTGGGTGAGATGCGCTTGTCACTGGCACGAAACTGAACCTGTGGTTGTCTCCAATGAGACCCAATCTAATTTTGTCGATAGATTCAGTCATAAATTAGGACAATGCCGGTCTCCTAACAAGATTCAACAGAACTTCCCGAAGGATTACGTGTGTGGTAAACCTTCGAATCGAGAGCTTTACGGCGTTGAGGAATTGTTGAAGGACAGTAATTGTCCGCCTTGTCTTTCTAAACGCGATTTGAAGGAATGGTTGAGCTCTTTCAACGTTTTGCGAAGCTGTTTGAGGAAAAAATTTGATCATCAATTTAAATACAGCGATTGGTACAAAAAGTTTTTGTTCTATGATCGCGCCCGTTGCAACTTTCTACCCCTGGAAACCTTCTACGAAATTTGCGATTGTCTGAAGATTTATTTTGACAAAGAAAAGCTGGTGCCGCTATTAACGCTGCTGTCCATCGTCCGCAAAAATGAGATCAATTACGAAAAGTTTTTGAACATTCTCAATCACAATGGAAATCCGGTCGAGTTGATGAAAATTAATGATATTCCCCAACGAAACCAGTACTACATTACCTCGACTCAATCGGCGAATTGCGACTATTTAATTATTAACAACTGTGAAGCAGCAGCTCCAGCGGGGATTCCATCGATTCGTCATGATTTATCGCGGCCCTTTGCGCCACCAGGAGGTTGTTTAGCTGATCTGGAAAATTTGGGCGACGAGACTTCCTCTGGAAACTTGATAAATCCCAGCGTTTTCATGAACTACGGCCTGTCGTTCCGGGACTTTTTTGCGCCGAGGACCAAGGAAGTCATTAGGGGATTATTTGGGAAAATCGGTTATGAACTTGGCGACGAAGCGTTCGAGAAACTGTGGAAAATTGGCCTGGACCGAGACAAAACAGGGGCGGTTTGCGTCGACACTTTCAATCAATTAGTTCTATCGCATTATCCACGAAAACCTTTGGTGATTGACGAGGCGACGTGCTGAATAAATAATTTCCAAAAAAATTTGTTGTTAAGAAGCCATTCCGGTAGCGTTAATGTTTCCCAATTATTGCTTTTGGAGGGTTAATCAATAATCAAATTAAAAAGTCTAATTTAGGAAGGCGTGGAATATTGGAGTTTTAAATATGGAGTACTGATTGGCACGTGGCCTAATGACCTCACTGAAGTATGCATAAAGAGCTTTAATGAAACGAAACTCAATAAATTACTTTCATCTGGCTTAAGTAAACCTTTAAATTTGTTAGAAAGATCACATGACTTTACACCCCTGGAAAATAGACTAATGATTTTCATACCTACCTGCACATGTAAAATTCATTCCTAAACATTTTAGTATTTTACTACGAATACTACGCCTTGTTTGTAGAAGTTCTAGAGTGCGCTGCAGCGAATTGCATGCGATTTACTCTTTAATTTCAGTTTCATTGCATGTTTCAAAACTTATTTCTACTTAACCACTCACTGTGATAAATTATAATGATAAATTATATACTCAAACGGCAGAAAATAGATCAATTTTAACCGTTACGCGCATATTTTGGCTGAAAATCGCGACAAATTACGTTCGTCATTAAATTTTTCTGCTCCAAGAGAGAAGTGAGGCATAACTGATGCGTGGTTGTCGGAGATTTTGACAAATTACCGCACATTTCCGATGACAAAATATTTAAGAGTGCTTCTTGGGGATGCGCCGTGGCGCCACTGATGAATGCCCTTCGTGTTTCCCTCTATCGAGTTTGACGGCAATGCCAAAACCTGCTAATAATCTAATGCAATCAACCACTTACCTGTGACGAGGTTGGCGTGGTGGAACTGACACACAGCATCAGCCTCATACCAAGATATGCGGTCGCGGAAGTAGCGATAAAATACCGGAAATCCCTCTTCGGGAAGCATCCACGTGTTGCTGATGTTCACCTGGAAACGGTCTCGTGATTAATTTCAGCTAAAATAACATCCAACTAGAACTAGCCTAACGCAAGGGTGTAAAAAAGAATAAGGGTTGCTCACCATCGCCCATTTCTTACAAGGTCCAAAGTCACGTTTTAATTATATAAATTACTATTATTTTATTTTATTTCGGACTGCAATTGGAACCTGCTTTAATGTTAACTAGAGTTCAACGAGTTGTTCGAGTAACAACGTCTTGTTAATTTTTCAGACATGGATCTTCACTTCATCAAGGATCTTTAGGACGTCGATTAATTAACTAATGGCGCGTCAGAGACGCAGCAGATCTAAGTAATTATTTTTCTTACGTGAAGTGTTTGCCTAAGTACTATTATTAGCAAATGGAAACCACCACCAGTCAATTATTTTTTTTTTGTTAAAATTTCCTTAATGACTCTGACATTGCTCAACCGACACCTGTAATTTTGTACCGAGTAATAAAGCGGGTGAGATACATTGAAGTGGGGACTAACCAGATGAGAAATTTGAGTAAATAGAGTTTGAATTGAATACTCTTCAATTGATCTTCAAACACTATTTGAACTTGATTTAGGGAGTAACGTAAATATCGTGGTTAGTAAACATCAATTAACAATCCCGAATTAGATTGTTACAGTGACGGTTCGTGATTAAATTTGCGGAACGTTTCCAACTAACTTTAAAGTCAATAGCTGAAAAAATTCTCCCCCAAAATTTATTAATTTTTTAAAGTCAAACAAGTTGAATCAAAAGTTTGAACTGTATTTTTTAATTCCTTATCTTGCAATGATTTTTAAATTTAGTGACAAAGAAAAGAAAAATTTAGAATCTGTATCGCTTGAAAAGAAGAAAGTTGACAGGTAAATCTTCAGCCAACTGCTTGACGAAAAAACTATTAGAGATATAGATCATGCTGTAGAGTAGAGGATCTAGCAACACAAAGTCTAAATGTGAGTTTAAAAATTGAGTGTCATGGAAGTTAATTTTAAGAGAAAAAAATTGTCAAAAATTTAGATACAAATTTCCTAAAAATTTAAAGAAGCTTATTATTTAAAAAATGTAACAATATTGAAAAGAATTATTGTCTTCAACTCAAGCTATTAAAAAATTTAAAGAACCTCAATGGCACATTCCGTACATAAGAAATGTTGATGAAAATTGGACAAAGACTGACAAAGATAAAACATAATAAGATTGCGGGTACGCGGAGTATAGTTTCCTCTAGAAGCAGAAGCGGTAACAGAAGATGTGACAAACAATAATATGAAAGCAATAACGGGCTTTGAGTTAACCATAGAGTTAAGATGAGTCCAGCTTAAAACATCATAATTAGTGTCCTTATTAAACAATTGCCAGAAAAAGCAATGAAACATATGTAATTCTTTATGACATAAATTATGTTCAACGCAATTCTACGAACATGATCCTTCCTGTCTCAGTGGAATTTTCTTCTGTAAAGAATAAAATTAATATTCTAAGAACAGTTCGTCATATAAGAGCAGAGAGATGGGGAAACACCCATTTACTCTATTTTCGGGGCCCGCCATTGTCTACTACTTAAACTTCTTAATTGTTATTCTGACGCTGACCAGAAGAATATTTAATGGGTTTTCGAGTTATGAGCTATTGATTTCCAATTAGGTCGTTTCAGTAGCCGTTTTTGGCTAAAACTCTTACTCTAATGTAATTATTACCAAATGTCAGGTCCTAAGGGATTATCCCGTCTTAGATAATCCACGCAGAACATTAATGATAAATATGCCCATCGAAACGCGTTGAACCGTTTCAGTGTTAGCCGTCCAGATCGTGCTGAGAAAATTGCTTCATTAGACGCTGGCAGAAGCCGACGCAAAAACGAAAAAAGTTTTTCCGATAAGAGAAAATGAGAAACAGTTGGAAACTGCATTAAAAAAATTCAGAACCGGCCAAGATCAACTAAGATAAACATTTCAGAAATCTTCTAGTATAAGGTGATAACGAAATAAAATTTTACTTTTTTAAATAATAATAAAAATGTTTATTAACAAAAAGAGTTTGCGTTACGCAATTTACGCAAATAAACATGATTACATTTTATATTAAAAATATGGTTTGAGAACGTCGAGTTTAACCCCACGACAATAATTTATGGCGGACGGGGTAAATAATGGGACCGCAAGCATTCTGCGGAAACTTATTTTGTTACATTGTCGAGGTCTTCGACGTTGGCATGACGTCTGAATAATTTACAAGAAAGGGTAGGTAAACTGCAAATTGCTTCTTTATTTATTCAGGTATGAAAATATTTCGTGTACACATACGGAAATTGCGTCGTAGTCATAACTCAAAAACGAGTCAATTAAAAGGAAAAATTTAACAACAAAATACATACCACTCGTGTCGACGCAAAATTTGTTGTTGCAATAAGCGCGAAAACTACAAGGGAGAAACGACAATCGTCCATCGTTCCTGGGTCGGTGTCGCGTGCTCTACTGATTCACCATTCACCCTAAGCTCGGAAAAGCGGAAAGCTCGCGCAGTATAAAGGTGCTTTGCGGAAAAGCTCCGCAGCGCTACGGGGTGGGCGGTAATTCAGCGACCTGTTTTTAGCAAAGAAAACTTGATTCAAAAAATTATAGTTTTAAAAGTTATTGTTGCGGAGAGTCAACAGCATTTTGTTGTGAAGTAGAGAAACGCAAACAGCCACCTACCTATTCGTAACGCAAAAGTTCGACATTCAATGGATACTAGATAGGAAATTTTATGGAAATTAACGCTAATTTATGCAACCTTTGTTCATTGTTTTTGTATTCTATAGAATTTTAATGGAGCAAAATAAAAATACTGGAATAGACTGTTGTTGGTGCGCGTCATATCGTCTTTCTGATATGTATATTTTTGGTATCTTTCATTATTACATTTACTAAGGTTAATTTCTATAATATAATTATTATAAAAGTTAAAATTGTCATTGTTGGGTTGTCAATATTAGGAGAAAAAATCTGAGATTTTGATAGGAAATTTATGATCCTTACAAACGACAGCAAAAGCGTTTCTGGAAGAACCCCCTCTGCGCGTCATGTGGGCCAGGAAGTGTCTTTGCTATTGTTAAAATTAGTTCTGGCGCTTGCGTACGATAACATCATAAGCTCAAGCTATCAGCTGTGGCTTTAAATTGATGTTTAGATAAAGAGGGAACACTCCGATGCGCACGGCGATATCCCAATATTTGATAGGATAATGGATAGAGAAGCGTGCGGTCCCGATCCACAAATAGCCCCAAATTTAACCCCCCGCCGTCGCAAAAACATCAACAATTACAAAGCGTTTTTATCGACAATTTCCAACGAACGTTTGATCGATTTTTGCTGAGTTTCGGGCCATGTCACGTTGGGGGGTTGGTGTGAGCACATCTCTACGTTAAGGTCCTGGCGAAAAGTCGTACTCAGCAGGACTGTCGGTTAGTATTTAGTTATGAAGAATACGGTCGGTTTGGTTTGCAAGGAACGGAAATTTCTGCTGTAGCAGGAATGGCGATAGGGAACAGGATCATAGTAAACAAAGGCCTCTTTATTATCGACGTTTTTAAAATAGTTACTGCAATCTGAAGGAAAGGTGAGTGAATTTTGATTTAAACGTTCCTCTGCGACGCACCTATAATTAGTAATTAATCATGTTCACGAAAGTGTGTCGGAGTTTTTTACTAATGAAGACAACTGGATTTTGTCAAATCAAGTTTCAAGAACCAATAGATATATTTACGACATTAAAACAAAGTCACGATTTATCTTCTTCTAGAAGGTTTTTTTCCAAATTTAATTTTCCACTTTTGCGTTATTTACATTCTGTTTTTACCAGTTTTTTTATTTATTGTTTGCGATCTGCTTTACATATAATTTAAAGATTTAGCGATTTAGCAATTTTAATAGTTTTTTTACGCAAATGTCTGACACTTGTCCACTTGTCATCAAATTTTTTGCCTCTCCCCATTACAGTGTTAGAAAAATTATTTTTTATTACCATCTATTATAAAAATCTATCGATGAGTAAAATATACTTAATTTTTTTAAATAAAGTTACGGAGCTGTCAACCTCAATTTTGCCAAAACTTCCTCAATACGTTATTTTATCTTGACCCCATTGTGAAAATATGGTGTTGTTAATGTAGTTTCATCATTGTCGGTGGCTCTTGTAATAGCATAATATGTTCCGATAGCAACGTATTTTTCTGATTTTTATTACAATAATCAAAACAATCAAATCATTATTACTGATAGTGACCTTATAGATAGCATATCTGGAGTTTATTGCCAGTTTATAATAGCCATGTTTACCTATTGCAAATAAATATTGTTGAACTCTACACCCTACCGATACATAAGGCAGCTTTGAATGTAAGTTGTGACTTTTTTGTCTCTGCCAAAATGTTTAAAGTTTTTCTAATTCCGAGTATTTTCACTCATGATAACCACATCTAAAAAAGTTGATTGCATTCTTACTTCAAATTGAGATTAGTCTAGTGTCATATAAAAAATAGAAATTTTAACAGTTTACGTCCTAGACGATAAAAAAAACTTGTTGCTTTGTGGAGAAATTTTCAATAACATTTCATGGAATCCTTACGAACTGATTTGTGATAAGTGAAAGGCTTGGTATTGTACAAGTTTCATTAAGAAAAAAAATGTTGATAACATCTTTTCTATGACCGAACCTTACACAGTATTACTTTGCGTGTAACAAAAATTAAAATTTCCAAAAATCTTCAAAAAGACCATGTATTGGAGAAATTAAAATGCTGCTGGTTTGGTTTCATAGCATATGTAAGTATAAGTTATTTGGTTTCTCAAGACTGCTGAAATTTTTTTTATACTTGTGAGCTGGTTATGGAAGTTTACGTCATATTGGAAAAAATAATTCTGAAAACGGGTTTCAAACAAAGATTTTGATTATAATAAACTCGGTCCAGGGAAAAATATTAAAAGCTTAAGGTGGCGAAGGAGACATTTTGCCAAATTTTGCTCGACTTTATACCACTGTAGCATGAAAACTTATGGCGTTAGAAAAATACATTTTCTTAAATATTATAAAGGAATCTTTCAGTTACATACTACCGTAAAATTGAAGTATGCACCTCAATTAACAAAGTGGTAATAGTTAATTTAGAATACGTCTGCAGCAATCTTTTGATCGTTATATCGCGGTTACAACCGAAGATTTTGAGGACTTGATCATTTCCTTGTATACAAAAAATTGTAATCTAAAAAATAACGAGCTCAAAATCCGGCTAAAGTTTGAAATTTTGATTTTATGATTAATTAATCAACGTTGCCATTATTTTTTTTTATGCGGTTATATGTTAATAGCTAGATTTTAAAGCGCTATTAACAAAAATTAAAGAAATTTTAAGAAAAGTTAATTAGTCTACTGTCTATCTTAATCGACAACCTACGGTCCTATGCTTGCCATGTTAAATTTAGTTCGGTGTAGAGCCACCACGTGGCGCTTCAAAGTTTGAGCTGTCACGGACCTGTCACCGTCGATCAGGGGTGCACTTGCGGTCAGTTTTATGATCCCTTATCTGTTACTTTGCTAATGTACCATAAATACACTGAAATGATGGGGAACGAAAGCAACCACGACAAACATAATAGTTTATTTTCGTTGTCCGGCGGTTACGGTGGTAATGAAGAAAACAAAATCGGCATGGAGATTCTTTGATAAATAGATTATTTTCCTCAAACTCATTGTACCCAATAAAATAACATTTCACTGCATTAGTGATCCTCAATTGCCCCTGAACTTGAAAGTAATAATTGTGTGTTTTTTTAAGGGTTAGTTGGTCACATTCCTAAGAAAAACAAAAACTACGTCTTTTTGAAACAACAGCTTTTCTCATGGTTAGTTGGAGTTGGTCTGTACCAATAATGGAAACGTCTTTATTATTCAATAATGTTTCCGTCATCTAATATTCCTAAGAAACAATTGCAGCAACATTCAACCAATCCTTTCTTCTAAAGACTTGAACAGAAAATTAATAAAACTACGAAAATCAAAGTGAATGTAATGCGACTCTTTGTTGATTGTCTTACTCAAAACTGACATTAAATGTCATCTAACCAGTATTAAAATCAAAATGAGGTATCTCAATGAGGTGGAAATTGCACGCGGTGTTGCTCTAATTGAAAATGGAACTTCCATTCGGCAAGTTGCAAGAGATGTTGGTGTCAGCCCATCAGGCATCCAGCGGTTGTGGAATCGCTATAGGACATGGGTCTCTATAAAAGACGCGGCGGAGAAAATTGTAAGAGACTGACGTTCCACGGAGCTCTTGCTCTTGAAACATGCGCATTATGGGTGATTGTTTACAATGTCCACTTCTTGGTTTTTGAGATGTAGATGTGCTAAGGCAAAGAAAATAAGAGTAAAAATAGAAGTGGTTTGCACAAAAAAAGATATTGATTTCCGTAATATATAAATGTTAAGGAATGCTTTGCTGTAATTGGCTTTTTGTAAATCCAGAAGTGGGTAAAGTAAACAATGACCGCATTATGTAAAACGTAAAACATCTTTTAAGTGGTAAATTCTAATCGTGCTTTAAAAAAAAATTACAGGGCCCAGAACTGACTTTGTACCAAACTTCTTCGCGTGCCTCTAAAAAAATGGAAAAAAATCCTTGTCCTGGGCCAAGAACCGAACCTACGACCTCGACCGTCCACTTTCAGCCACTATCCCATGCGGCTACCTTACCAGCAACCCTCGAGTGCTCTATCTTTGAAGTATTTTGTCTCCATGCGCGAAGTAATAAGAAGCAATAACTCGGTGAACGTCTGTCTGTAGACCTAAATTTCGAAAACCAACTCGCCGACAACCTCGTCACAGGCCTCGTGGCAGTTACCAGATGGCATGTATTGTGATAAGAGAACCTTTTCACGGAAGGTAGTCGACCAAAGTTTATTGCCGATTAGGACCCAGTAAATCTTCTTTTCCATGGGGTTGTGTCATAAATTATTTTGGGCCAAGAAACAGCGCCATCTGTAGAGTCAGAAACACAACTTGAGGGGTACATCGTCGCGTTAAACAAGTAGCTGCATGTCTGAGAGGTATGTCCTACTTACATACAGTGGGCATGCTGTCATGCCACAAAATACAGACTTCTAACCAAAGGTCGAAGATGAAAATTGAAAATTTAATAAACGGAGTTAAAAGCTTTAGAACTTAGTGAGTAACGAGCAATAAAAACAGAGCATTACTTTATGAGCTCATAATATACTCCAGGGACTAAGTTGTCAATTCTATAGAAGCCGGTTTCACATAACAATCATTTTACAGAGAAAAATATTTCTTATTCCGCACATTATGTGAAAAAGTTTCTTTGCTGCATCGAGCAGTTTATTTTGAATAGATAATGAAAATTAGAAATCATCGTTGCTCAAAGGTGATACACTGACGCTAGTAGTGTTTCAGACCGCTCAAAATCTTCCCTACTGCCAGGTTCCTTAATAATAAATAACGAGCTTTACCGAAGATAATTTTTCTTGTTTGAGTAGTTCTCAAATTGGGCGATAATTTGAATTCTGCTAATTCTAAGATGTCAGCTCGAGTGATATGTTGTTGCCAATAACACGCGTAAAGTGTTGAAACAATTTGACAAATAACAGCGCACTTTGGCATGCTGATAAATTTGGACAAATTAAAATAATCGTATTATCACGAAACTCTTTTCACATATTATGAAAAAAATGTTAAATATCAAAATATTAGAGCTAAATCGGACAGTTTTCCAACTACAGGTTTTTCAAATGTGATTGTTGCAATTGACAACGCCGAGATGCTGCCATCGCTCAAAAAGATTTTTTGTTTTAATTTTCCTATTTTTACACCAAAATCGAGACCAAAACTCTTTCGAGAACATTCGATTGAATGACGTGTTGTTTGTGTTTACTCTTATTTTTCTTTTATGTTATTAAAAAAAAATTCTCACTACTTTTTGTCTCCATTGAAGTCTTCTGCTTAGCAGAGATTGGGGGGTGCATAGTGCTAAAATCTATGCTAACCCAGTAACAAATTTGAAACTTTTTTCCAGATACCACAGCAAATGGAGGGGCGGTACTTTGATAGTACCGTGATAATAATGACAGAATCAGTAATTAGTAGCGGCGTCGACAACGTCGAGGCAAGTTCGCGTCTACACGCGGCGCCCACGTTCCAATCCGCGTGTTCGTCTGGCGCTTTCATAGTTTTAGTTTGAAAAATGTCAGTGGGACACGACGTTCGACAACGCGAGGATGAAGAGGAAAGCGACACGCCGCCACCACCGGACGGAGGATGGGGTTGGATGGTCGTCTTCGGATCCTTCATGATACACATCATCAGTGAGTAGAGTGGCCTTGTTCTTACAATCATTGCATGTGGTTTTAGCAATAATAACCTGACACATTGTCAGTTGAGAGATGTGCGAAACACGTATGTTAGAAAAAACAGTAAATACTTCAAAATGTGAGGTGATGAATGAATAATTCAGAACAAATCATTTTATTTGTTAGTCATCATTGAATCATCAGTAGCATTTGTTTCTACTGTTTGGTGTTGGGTCTTGGGGATTGGTATTGTATCGCAATCATGTTGTCTAACGACCTAAATCGTGGATAATAATAATTTTTATTTAATTTGCAACTTTTATCTCCTTAAAATAAATATTTGTACTAAAATTGAGAATGTGGCAGTCAAATTTACCGACTGATAAAGAAGTTACAACGATTCAAAATCCACCGAACCCATTTCTTGTAGCTGACAAGACTTCTCGATTGATTCAAGATTTTCGACACCAGATGCAACAATCAGCTGAAAAACTAAACAATTGACATAATTTCGAAATTAGTTGAATTTTTCAATGTTGATTTAAAGATTATCATTCATAGATAATATTCTGTTAAAACCTAAAACTATTTTTTAGAGCGGTGGTCAGGTGGTGGCAAAAAGCTTTTGAATTTGCTGAACCCACGTTGCTTGTGTATTATTCACGTTTTTCTTTTATCGCTCCAGTCGTGATTTTATCTACAATTTCCATGCGCGTGGCCTCTCCCTATTCAAAATTTTCTTACATTGTGATTTCTTTCTATTTATAACCCTTTTGCAACAAGAGTTTATTCCTGGCGTCAGGATAAAACCATTATAAACGCAGTTAGTGAATATTTTAGTGGCACCCACGCAACCAACACGCGACTACTGCATTTCTTCCAGTTTTGAACGCAACACGTGAATAATAATAAATAGTGAACCCAGCACGTGTCACTTTGAATTTCCTCCTGGTGTTGAAATTGGTGTTTAAAATAATTCGGTGACTTGCAACGTAGAAAAGTAATAAAGTCGTAGGTAAATATTTTGATACTCTGCCATGTAAACAAAGTTTTAGGTTAGTCAAAGTTTCATTGTTGCTACTTTTTGATTACTTACATAAGGAAGCGAGAAACGTAACGTGTAAGGTTAATAACCCAACTAGGCACTAAATAGACTCGATACAGTGACACTAATTAATTAAACAATCAACATGAAGGCAAGAATTTGAAAAATAAAATTGTTTTCAGTTTTGTTTAGCTGAATAGAGAATAGGGCACTAATGCTCTTGCCTTCTTCGGTGATGTTTGAACTGTTTCCTCTCCCTTCATGTTTGTGTTAGGCCACGCACATTTAGAATTATCCTTTAAAGAAAATATTAACTATGGATCTATGGTGGAATTTGGGGGTCATCAAGTAATCTACTAAAGAAGAAAAAAAGTCAATTTTTGAAATGGTATACCTACTGACACAAACAGATAAAGAATATGGTTTCCTGTAGCTACTGAGAAGAAAAAGAACATCAGTAAAACTGTGACTAAAATTTAAATGATTAATTTTTTTATTACTTTTTTTATCGCAGTGAATTTCACACTACTTTATTTTATCTGGTTTACAACCTCACTTATTACGTAATTTTGTGATTATTTTTATTTTACTGGAAATTATAAAACTGTCCTCCTTGGTAACACTCAAGGATCGCAGAGCTCTCAGGTTCCAGTTCAAAAAGTTCGTCGACAGGCAGTTTTGTAAAAATTTCGTTCGTGATGTGATGAACAAAATATAAAAATTTAGCAAGAAAGAGAAGAGACGGAAATAGTGCTTTAAATAATTATCTTTATTATTTTACTGTTTAATCAAGGAATACTTCAATGATTTTATTTCGGACAAATTTCAATAACGACACCATTAAAATGACAAATATTTTGAACATATGTTTTAAACATGATTGTCTAGTGCTTAAACTAGTCTTTAGATGGCAAAAAAATAAATTGAGGAAAATAGAGCAAAAATGTAACACAAATTTGGACAAATTTAGTAACCACAAAGATAATATTGAAGCAAACTATCTGAAGCCCTTTTCCCATCTTTTTAATTTCTTGTAGTAATTTCACATTTTTATCATCATATTCAGAAAAACCAATTTGTACGAACAAAATTAACAGCAAAATTGCCTTTCGAACGGTCACCTTAACTAAAAAAAGTTCAACAATATAAGTTGTAGTACAAATAAGTTTCTTTCTTGTAATATTTCGATAAACAACGAGGAAGACATACTGTTAAAGGTGGTGAAAGCAACAGTTATTCTATCCTTTCCTGGATTGGTCCGAGACGGAAAGTAGGAGAAGGATGATAATTATTGAAGAGCTCATGATAATTACTTTGTTTAAAGAAGCTTTAAGGAAGGAAATTTCGGTTAATTGCTCAACTTTTACAACCTTGGAGCAACGTGGTTTTCATAACGCGTAAGTGGGTTCGTTAAAAATCCGGGCAACCGACAACGTGCCTCTTATTCCGGTGTGGGGTTGTCTTCACGTGTCAATTACGTTACGAAACGTTGCTTGGATGAAGTGTGTGCGTTAAAATGTTATCCACTCGATTGGTTCCAAGATAAAATCTCAATAAAATTTGTTGTAGTGCCGGCAACTGAAGCAAATGGATCGTAGCAAAATACGATTAATTGAAGTCTTTTTTTACGACTTGATCCCCAAGTAGGTACCCCTTAATGATATATTAATGTTAGCACAACACAATGATGTTTACTACAAAATGTCTGTAACGGAACGCTTTATCGCGTAGGATTGATAAGAACATGTCGGCTTGTGGTCGTATAATTGAGTGTAAATTTTGTTATTATAATACATATAATAAGAAAATTATTGATAACATTTGTTTTTTTCCACGATAGCATTACCTATTGCCGGACCTTTCAAGTAGCAACGTTAAAAACTTGAAGGTACAGTGGCTGTCTTTTTCGAAGAACAAGGTCAAATAACAAAAGCTAATAATCGTAATAATAATAAATACCAAGCCTAATTTGTGGAGTTGTTGGTCCCAAATACGATTTTGTTGCAACTGTATGTCGTAAAAATCAAGAAGTCGTAGTATCAATCACCAAAGTTCTAGTTGGATGGGAAATTGTTTCAAGGCAGAAAACACACTTTTTTTTTTCATGATCTTATCTGGGTCTATCATTATGAAACTCGTGGTGGGACTCAACAAATCAATTATTCTAGGCCAGTCAAGTAGTTGCTTGCAAGAAAGCTTTTAAAGCAAAAAATAGATGAAAAAGATTAGGTACATATATTCTTTAAACTTTAATAAATGATTATGTTTATATGTATGTAGGGCGCTAGATTCAGCGTCGACAGCTTATTTATAAAAATTCCCGCCAAATACTTTAGGTTCCAACGACCCAATTTCTAAAAATACAATTTCAGTGTTTTGACTCCTCTTGTTAGTCTTTTCTTATCCTGCAAGTAATATTAATTAGGACGTTTCGCCAGTGCTCTAATTAACAATCAGTTTTCCTTATTTACAGCGGACGGAGTGACCTACTCGTTCGGCGTCTTTTATGACGAATTCCTGAATTACTTCAAAGAAGGGAAAGGAGCGACCGCCTGGATTCTCTCCATTCTCGTTGGAGTCACATTATGTTCTGGTAAGTTACAAATCTGAAAACTTAAATAATAAAATGTAACTCAAAACTTCGAAGACTCTATTAAAATCAGTGTTCTTCATAATGAAGAAATCAGTAAATAGTGAAAAACACGCAATAATTGTACATTTTTTAGTTAATTCTGCAAATAAGAAACTGGACTATTTTTCTTTAATTTTTTTAAATCAAACTACCGCTTATTTTTCCCAGTACTTGGTGGGTCATCCATGTTTAACGCACGATGCTTACGTAAGCGCAAGTGACGCATGAAGATACTTGTGGCTGTTATCAGACAATTTTGCAAAAATTTTGTTTATACTAATTGGTTGTGATGAAGAAAATATAAAAATGCATCAAGAAAAACTTCAAAGATTTTTTCGGTTAAGTGCTTAAGCTAGTTTTTGAATGGAAAAATATTAAATTGAAATATATTGCGTAAAAATGTAACACCAAAAAATTTGGTCCTTTTTACGAATTTCTTATCCAGTGAGCATTAAGATAATATTAAAGCAAACTATCTGAAACACTTTTTCTATCTTTTCTCTTTCTTGTGGTATTTTTACATTTTCTTCATCACATCCATCATCCATGAGACCTAATTTGTGCGAACAAAATGACCGTAAAATTGCCTAGTTTCGATCCTTTCAAGCAACCACCTTAAAAATGTTATGTTCAGTAACCTTAAAATTTTATCCTTGAAACTTTGTCAGCGTATTCTAGTTTTGAGCATATTTTTAAGAGGATACCTGTCGATCGTAGATATTCAGATTTTGAATAATCTGTTTTACTACTTACTTTAGCTGTTGTACTTATACTGAAAGATTGCTTATTGCCGTAAAACACTTAAGTAATAATTTTTATTATCCATTGTTTAAAAATGACCATGAAAATCTGGTAATAGACACGCGTCACGATCTTCCTAAGTTTGTTCAAAATCATAGACTGCAACAAAAACTCTATTTTTTATACTAAAATGTCAAGACTTATGATGACACTGATCTTTTTTCGATAAAATTTAATAAAAATTTCCGAATTCAAGCGTTTCCATATTTATGGTGGGTATTAATATCCACTTAATTTCGAGTATCCCATTAATGATTAGGTACATTTCAAGTGTTAAAATTTTATGGCCCCATTTCAATCGAAATTGATCCAAATCAGTTACTCTACGGGCATATAAAGAGGGTAAAAATGAACAGAAATTAAACATAAAAGCAACTGTTACAAATTTAATACCAAATTGACGTAAATTTTGAAAAGTTAGAGGCCAGCGTACTCATTTGGATAGCAAACTTTTCAGTTTTAAAATTCTTTGAGGACTCTGGGAGTAAAAACTTTTTTTTATTTTTATAAATGAAAAATATGATAGGTAACCACGATGTAGAAGAATAAAGTTCCTTTTCTATTGATATAATAAATTTTGTAGTTTTAGACAGGGCCGATACTTTGAACATAAAATTAATATAAGAATGGAATAAAAAATAATCAAAGAATAGAAACAATTGGTTTAGAAAAACTTACCATGCAAAGTAAAGTAAATTAAATTAAATCTTAAAAAAAATTACAATTTTTTTTTAATAAATTTAAAGAGTTACTTAGTTTAAAAACGAGACGATAGGAAAGATAGTATACATCATGCACTGAAGAAGAAAGTTCACTCTGCCCGTCTGCTCTCGTTACATTTTCACCCAGTGAAAAACTATTTCTTTATCTCCTTTTGTAGGTAGTGCAATATATTAAAATAATCATACTGAGTGGAAAACCAACTAATTTGATGGTAATGTTTGGTTTAGAATTTAAAGTCAAATATTTAATAATCATGACACTTTGTTGTGGTGTATGATACTTTGTGTAAGTGCGCAAAAGTTTGCATGGAGTTGGTCTACAAACATTGACAATGGGTTTTGTTAAATGTTATTGTTATCTTATAAAACTAGTTTTTACAGGTAAATAACTAGTCTTGTTATTACTCTCGTCTCATTGCACACTTATTAGATATTTGCTAGCAAAGTTGTAAATTTATTTGTCTAATAACTTTTTTCCCACCACGACACGGTAACTTTTTTAAATGACAGCAGTCAAATTGATTGTAACAAACACTTTAAGAGATCCAAACTTAACTCAAATAACACATCCGCATATTTATTCTGACACCTCAGTTTTCACCTTCAACTAGATTTTTGACCTCTTCTCATCTTCATCACTGAATGAGAAATAAATGTTTTTGAGTTGTGGAGTCAGTATCGTGGCCTTCCCTAAAATCAAATCTATAGACTAGAAACTAAAAAAAGGTAATTTTGCAGGTCCCATCTCCAGCTCCTTCGTGAACCGATGGGGTTGTCGTCCGGTAACAATAGCGGGTGCCATCATCGGCAGCATCTGCATGATAATATCGGTGTTCGCCCCAAACGTCACCACCCTCTATTTCACCATTGGAATCGGCACAGGTTTGGGGTTCGGTCTCATCTACTTGCCAGCCATCGTCAGCGTGACAACCTATTTCGAGAAGAAGAGATCGTTAGCAACCGGAATCGCGGTATGTGGCTCCGGTTTCGGCACTTTCGTGTTCGCCCCCATCATCACCCATCTCCTCGCCGAATACGGATGGAGAGGAGCCATGCTCATCATTGCCGGCATAGTTTTGGAATGTATTTTGTTCGGAGCCCTCTTTAGACCTTTAGAAAACGACGTTCAAGAGAAAATCATCGAGAATCACCCTCAACCGAGAATCAGTTTGAGATTGGTCGATGCTAAAGTAGACGTGCACGTTTCTGAACATAACTTACATCAATTGACCAACGGAGAAGGAAAAATACACAGACCTGTGAGCATGGGTCATTTTTCGATACCGAGAGGAACGAAGCTGCTGCAATCCAACGGTAACGTTCCAAACGGAAAAAGTAGTGAAGTGTCGAGGTTAGCTTTGAGTCAACCTATGCTGACTCAATCCGAGATCAACTACAAACACCACAGTCATTACGGCAGTCAGAATCTTAGAAGACACGGACCTTTAGACAAACCCGACGTTTTCTACCAAGGCAGTTTGATGAACATACCTTCGTACAGGTCACGGTTAGATCTGAAACACCAAGAAGAAGTGGGGTTTTTGGGGAGGCGGCGGTCGTCGTCGACGTTCAGACGACGACAGGTTGTTGCTGACGAAGAAAAAAGCACCATGTGCGGCATAGTTCCGTGTTCGCAAGAAACCAAAGACACATTGAAGGAAATGCTGGATTTCTCCCTCTTCAACGATTGGATCTTCATTCTCTTTACCATCAGTAACTTTCTTACTAGCATCGGTTTCAATGTTCCCTACGTGTACATCGTTCCGAAAGCCAAAAGCCTCAATCTGACAGCACAAGAAGCCAGCATGTTGCTGTCGATTATTGGTATCGCCAACACAATCGGAAGGATCGTTTTGGGGTATATATCGGATAAGCCTTGGGTCAACCGTCTAGTAGTTTACAATACGTGCCTGACAACTTGTGGAATAGGTCAGTGTGATACGTCGAAAATTCTTTGGTTGATTGTTTCGTTTTCAGCCACTATTTTCAGTGCCTTTTGCCCCACTTTCTACTCTCTAGCCATCTATGGTAGCGTGTTTGGTTTCACGATTGGGGCCTACGTCGGGCTCACTTCCGTTATCCTCGTAGACCTGTTAGGGTTAGAGAAGTTAACAAATGCGTTCGGGTTGCTGTTGCTGTTCCAAGGAATCGCATCGTTAATTGGTCCTCCTATGGCAGGTATGAAATGTTTCTAGAAAAAGTTTTTAGATTTTCAAAAATATATTTGTAGGTGCCCTGTATGATATAACGTTGTCTTACGATCCGGGATTCTACTTGGCAGGAATCACGATAGCCCTCAGCGGACTGGTGCTGTTCCTAATTCCGCCGATTCGAAGATGTCGACAACAGAGGGAACCAAGAGGTGCTGCAGATATATAGCAATTATTGTTACCCTCTGGGGGCAACTTTAGGAATTATAATACCATTTAACATAATACATATCGGTCTCAAGAACTGAGGAATATTTATGTGCCATACTAAAGATAAAGTCGGCAGAACGTGCGACTGGTTATCGTGGCGTAACGGGTAAATTAGTTTTGCTTAAGTATATGTGTGAGGAGAACTTTCGTGTGCTCGTAAATCCATGAAATTGTACATATTAAGGCCTTAAAATGACCAAACTGACTGCTTAAAATATGATCATTTCCATTTTCGATGTTAATTTTTATTGTTATTGTTAAATGTAAATAGTTTTGTATAAGTTAGCGTTTTAACCATTATTTTTATACTGTATGTAACTCTGTGGTAAAACACCCACTTTAGAGACGTCTGGGGCAAAAACACTGGTAGATCTTGTTTCCTAAGGTTTTGCAGCCAGTTTCGAAACTAATGTTCATTCTGAATTTTTTAAGAATATTTTTGCAGAAACCTACAAATTTATTAAGTAACCCTTCTTATATAGGGGAAAGTTGGATGTTAAAACATAAAAACTGCACAATCAAAATTAATTTTGGAACTATTGAACTTAACACCGTATTGTCGTAAGTAATCAACGCAGTTGAACTTGTGATTTTCGTAAATAGTAACGATAATATAATATAAACTGTCATCGAATATTTATATTCAATGCCACCAATTTGTCACTATCCTCAAATAAGGACAGACATGTAAATTTCAGCTATAAATAACAATTTTCAAAGTCTGAATTCAGTATTGATAACATCCCAAGTATGTAGTGTTAAATAAAACTTCAAGAGAACAAACGGAGCTTCCCACATTAGCACAATCAGTGTTATATGGAAAACTTGATTGAAATCTTCCAGTTTTCTTCCCTGTAGAGCATATTTTTTTAATTTGGGTTCAGAGAATATAATTGTTTCCTGACATGCCTGGTTAATGGCTACAAGATTCAATTGTTATTACTTACAATTACAATTTCTAACGTGTAGTAACTTATCAAGGACCACCAGTCAGTATTGAACAAGTACCAAGACTGGCGTAATTAATTACTGTGCACTAAACTAAAGATTTCTTGTGGTATTTAAATTTATCAAAGCTAATTTTTCAGCTACCAGTTCGGGTCCTTATTTAGCCAAATCTACATACACTTGACGTCAGTGTCTTTGTTAAATCACATTTTGAGAAATTCCTGTTTTTACTAAACGTTGATCATGTCTACTACCAGTTTTATCTTAACAATAAATTTATTGAGTTTTACAACACTTGTTTAATTTACAACGAATAACGCGACTATCTCCCACCTATCTTGCTGACATATTGCTTGGCTTGGTCTTTAACGCTTCTAACACTTGCAGCATCCCCGTATTGTTCTTCAAACGCAATAAACTTTTGGAAGATGGTTTTCATTGTTTTAACAGAAAACCTTTCTTTGGCTCCCCTTTCCAGCACTTTCCTAAAATTATAAATGTTCGCAAAGATCAACAAAAACTTTAAAATAAATTTACCTCGCTAAATCAATCTGTTTTTGTTTAATCAACTGATCCACGTAAATGATCCAAATGTTAACTTTGGTTGGATATGTGCTCAAAATCGTTTCGAAATTTGCTATAGCTTGTTCCAGTTCGCCCGACTGGAACTCCATTATTCCAAATCTCATAATCAAGTCAAATTCTGCAAAAAAAAAAAAATTAACGCCACAGTTGAATGAAGTTATTTAAAATTACGTCTTTTGTTGTCTGCAATAGATTTAAGCGCGGCGGCTTTAAAATTTCTAGCATCTTTAAATTTTCCTAAAGAATAGTAAACTTGTCCCACTTCCAACCACATGTTCGTGTTTTGCTTTTCCTTCGCTCTCACTTTCTTAATTTTTTCTTCCATTTCGTTTAATTTTCCGGAACTCGCCAACATTTTAATCACGTTTAAGTAAACTTTCAGTGAGTCGTTACATTTGAGAGCTTCCTCTAAGAGTTTTTCAAAAGTATCCTAAAAGTTTCGAGTTAAGAAAAGTGCTTTCGGTAATTTGTTGATGATTACCTTTGTTCCGTACATGTTTTCCAAGTTTAGTAGCGACATCCAGACGTTGAATTTCTCGGTAACGAGCGACATATTGATGGCTTCTAATGCCCGTCTTCCTACCGCTCTTGCTTTATCCAATTCCGTTGACTAAAAAAAAAAGTTGTAAAATTGTTTGAAATTTTTGGAATTAACTTACAGCAACGTGCATTGCCATGTATTTCAGCCACAATTCTGCGGAATTTGGATTCGCCAGGAGCACTCTATCGAATTGAGCGGCGCTTTGAGGAGTGGCCGTCGGATCTGCCAGTTCCTTTTCGATTTTGGATATTCTCTTTTCCTCTATTTTGGCCAGTTCCGCTTTCTCTGCGCTTGTCAACTTCTTCTTCTTGCTTTCTTCTTCGGTCTATTTCAAAACAAAATATGAAAATAACAAAACGCATAAAACAGGAATTGTTAGTTGAAGCATGGCGCTAAGATTCCTATGCAACTATTTGTTCCTCATAGATCTAAAATTTTTGATTTTTGCATAATACAGTAAAAACTTGATTGGCTCTTCAATATGCGGAAAACGGGTCGTTAACTCAAGTTCTTGAAGACTAGAATTCTTGACTAAAATCTCGGTTTTTACGAGAAGATTTCATTGTTGAAAAGCAACAGAGTCATACAGAATGATTGAGTGTGTCGTCAGCGTACTGCCTCGTCATGTTGATCAAAACTAACTTACATTTGACAGTTAACAACTGTCAGTGGCATCCAAAGTGTTTTGCTAGCTCATTTGGTCGTGTCTGTTAACCACTTTTACGTTGATTCTAGCTTTTTTATTATTAACAACCAGTGTTCTCCAACGTGAGTAAACCAAACCGAAACACGTTCCACATCTTGCATATCATTGAATGAGGAGCGGCGAATTTATTTACTTAATTTGAGGCTATGTTTGTGATACGCCGCACTGACTTTAGTACATCCCAGAAGACGTAAAGTTCGGTATGGATATGAGGTAGTTAAATATCAATCCATCAATAATAAACTTGATATAAGCCGAATGTTTATTTGTTAGAAATTTACCACTCTTACCTGCGTTTCCTCGTCTGATGACGAGCTTTCCATTTTAACGTCTTCTGCAGCGTAAAACGAGTTGACTCCTGACAAGGCCGGAACTGCGCTCCTTCCAACATCTCCACTCTTACAGTTTACTAAAAAAAAAAATAAAAACAATAATTATTGGTCCGCAAGAAAAATAATGAGACAGGATACTTATAAAGTTGGTCTAAGGGTTGAAATTTAATCTGAATACCTTTTGTCGCAACTTCGTCCACATCTTCTTCTTCATCGCCATTATCGCTTCCTGTCTTTTCGTCACTATCACTTTCGTTTTCTGACTCTCCTTCCATAGCTTCGTCCTCGGCGACAATTTCTTCATCATCGTCGCTTTCTTCTTCAACACTTTCGCTTTCTGACTTTACTTCCATTGTGTTGTTGTCAGCGAAAACGTCTTCAATTTCAGAGTCGCTTTCTTCTTTAATGGAAATTTCTGCTTCTTCGTTTGTGTCGCTCTCATTTGTTGCCTCTGTGTCACCAGCGTTTTCGGTTTCATCAGAATCTTGTTTAAGTGACTTGGTTTGCTTCTTTTTTATCATCGCCTGTCGCTTTTCTCTAAACTTTGAATCCTTCTCAAAAATGGCAACGAGTTTCTTTGGAACTCCAATAATCTTGCCGCTGTCCTGCCTAAAATTTAACCAAATAAAAAAAGTTAAAACTGACAGTCAACTGACCTGAAAATGGAAACTTTAACTTTATTTCCCGAATAAAACGATTTAATTCCGTTCTGGTCATTTTCATGGAAGTTGAGAGGTAAATATGCAAGTTGTCTGTTGCATTGGCTGTCCTTCAATAAACTAAGAACGTAGTGTTCCGTAATGAGCAGTATTTGAGCTTGAACCGACGAGAGTTTTGATTTTTTTAAAACTCCATCTGCAAAATTACAAAATTTTAGATTAAAAATAAAATAATTTTTTTTTCCTACCTTGTAGTTTGTTAACATTTTGCTTAATATCATTCCTCAAGCAAATCTCGACTGTGTCGGTACCAAAATTGTAATCCAAGACAACACCTTCTATAACATCTCCTACTTTAGCATTGGCTGTAATTTACAGTGATAATAATAGTTGAACTCACAAATATCGATACTTACAGATGTTGAGGTGGGGTTTAACTGTACCTGCAGCCCCGTTTGGTAGCGAAACTGAACAACCACCATCTCTAATTTCTTTAACTGAACACTTAATTTTTTCACCTATTTTGTACTCGACTAGTTTCCTTCCATTTTCCCTGCCATTTTCAACAATTCGATCGATATCGAGCAGAGTGCTTTCCAGAAGCTTTACAACTTTCTAAAATAATAAAGTCGTTAATAGAAAAATTAAATAAAGATTGTTATAAATTACGTTAACATCGTTGTTTTTAACTTGAGGAATTCTGGCATCCAAAACTACAGTTTTTGTGGCAGAATCGACGCGTACAACTCTGGCTAAGATGCATTGATACTTTTCAAATTTGGGCCGCGATTTGCTTTCCCCCGTCAAATTCTGAAACTCAAAGTTAACAAGAAAAAAAAAAGTAAAAACCGAAAACTCACTTCATTAGGAATGAACACGTTTTCTTTAAATTTTGGCAAAGGCAAAGATACGAAAATCCCCAATTTATCGTCTTGTTGGAACGAACACCTCAAAACCATGCCACCTTTCAAATCTCGGATTGTCACCAATTTGGGCCGACTGCCCTTTAGAGTGAAAATTTCGCGTTTAGAAAGCAACGTAAAATCGTCGTTCCTCAGGCATACCAGCTCTGAAATTTCGTCTCCTACTTTGTACGTTCCTGAAAATTAAATCGTAAACATAAGTTTGAAGACATGTTTTTTTTTTTAAATTCCGATATTTCTTGAACATTTGTGATTCCCTAAAGCTCATGTTGAAGCCTAATAAATGTGGACCTAGAAGTTTTTTGAACAAGTTGCACAATTTTCTATCCTTTAAATGGCGTTTTTTACCTAGAAGTCTGCAGAAAATAAATAAAATTTGTTGTCGAATAAGAGTAGTTTCGTTATACACTTCAAATAATAGTCTCCAATTGTTTCAACATTGAGTTGTTAAAAAAAAAAATAAAAATTATCTCTCAACTTTTCAGCTTTCTCATGAGCAAACAAAGCATTTTTTTAACATAATAAAAGATCAAAATAAGATGATTTGACGAAATTTATTTATCCTCAAGTAGAGACAATGCTAGCTCTCATGATCACTGACCTTGACAAAACCTGCGCGGAGACAGGGCTTCAAATAAAACAAAACTTAAAAACATTGGCTGCTCTTCGAGACTATTGCAAAAAGACTAATTTTGTAACAAAGTACAAGAAAACACAGGTTAACACGAGGGAATGGCGAAATAGCAAATAGCTGAAAGCTCTGAGTTGACAATTAAATAAATTAGAAAAGTTAGATACGACTGAACATTGTTAAAGTCTCTGATTGTACACCGAATTTTCATACACTTGTATGGGTATAGTTGTACTGATATATGTCGAAATACTTACGCAGAAGTTCAGGACATAGCCCTGGATTTCGACTTAGATGCGCCAGCGGTATTTTAGCTGGAACTTCATGTTTCTTAACTTCAACATCTATACCGTCTGTCTGAATTGCTGTCACTATCGCCGCTACTTTAGTATCAACACGTATTCGCTTTGCATTTTTCTTTTCAGTTGTACCTGAAGATGGTGGATTCAAAGACATCTGTAATTTGCCGTTTTTCTGTCCCAAACACCACACGTTGACCTATACAAAAATTTACAAAAGACAATCCATTGGTAAAATTTTCTCATATTCGGATCAGCTCACCACTTGTCCTCTGAAAAAATAATTTCGAGGATCGACGTAACCTTCATCTTTGTCCGAATTTAAGTCTCTACTAGCGATCCACGCCTTGGTGTTGCCGTAAAACGATATCGAAGTGCCCGAAATCTTCGGGAAGATAACATATCCGGCGTATTGATTACCAGGAACTGCTTCTTTGACGTTAGTGAGACAGTTCTCAGACTCCACCAAACCGGGCTTCAGCGTGAAAATCACATTTCCTTCACTAGTAATGTTCAAAACCCTAAATATAATCAATATTAATACAGTAATTAAAATTAAAAAAAAATTCTTCAAAAAAATTAATAAAAAATGTAAAAAAGTATTTTTTAATTTTCCTTAACTTAAAAAGTATGTTATTTTAGAAAATCGCACGACACTGAAAAGTAGCCAATAGAAAAATAGAATTCGGTGTCGCTTCTATGACAATGTAAAAATTTCCTGGAAATTTTTGCACCTAGCATGAAATTAATAAGTGGAAATTATTTCAGCCAATCAAAATCATTTATTTATTAATAATGACGTCATAATAACATAATGGACCAATGTCCGTGTCGTTGCGATTTTCTTACCGAATATGCCCTCGTGCATTGATTAATATCCGGAAATTTTGTTTTCATGCATTTCCAAAACGTAATTATTACGTTTTGGAAATGCATTCGAAAAAATTTCCGGAAATAATCAATGTACTAGGGATATTATAAGTGAAAGTTTATCGTAACAGAATCACAGTTTTCAAGTGGATGACGTCACCACTCCTAGTTCTGCTGCTTACCTTGCGTTTTTTACGGCGCCTTCAACGAATTTGGCTTTGATGCTGTCACTGTACAGGGTGTTCGACAAATGCAAGTTGGGCACAAACCCCTGGACATGTCCCGCAGTCACTATTAACCCTTTGGGAATAATTTCTTTAACCGTTATGGTAACTTTCTGACCTTCAGTAAGATCCCCAACATTAAACAACTTTTCCTTGATTACGTTTGGCTCGAAAGTGCAAATATACAACTGTTGCATGCGGTTATACTCGAGAATCCTGCAGGAACGCTTGCTTCCAATTGGATACTTTTTTGTGACAGCTTCCAAAATATCCACGTTTGTGCCCAAAGTGTTAACAAGTCGTCGATTGGTAACGAAACCGATTTCGTTCTTTCCCAATTTTAAAAATAAACCTTTTGCTAACACTGACGTTATTGTGGCCGGTAATATTTTGCCAACTTCGTGGGCTGGTTCCGGTAAAATTTCGAGACCGCGCAGAGTCAAGTGAGTGACTTTGGTGATCGGTTCGACGTATAAAACGTAAGCGGGGATCGGGGCACCTTCAACAAGTTTTTCCTTGTGTACCTTGGAAAAAATATGGGTTTCGTCAATGTAAGCGAAAAAGTTTCCCAGAATCTTTCCCGAAATTCCGCGAGAAGTCACCTATAATGTTGGCGAAATAGAAATTAAATTGACGAAAATTTAACAACTCACTTTTCCAAACTCGAACTCGACTTTGGTGCCGGGAATAATCGCTTCCAAGTTTTGCGCTTCGGCTATTTCGATTTTTTCCAAATGCTTTGACATAGCGCTCACGGTTAGAATTGTGGCAGTTTCCGCCGTTTCACACTTATGGACCACGCAATAGAGAGGACCCCCAATTTCTTAAACCAGAAATTTTGTCAGTAAACAACCAAACTAAAAATAATTTTTGAAATAACAATATTTACCATAAGTTTTTGAAGTGTCTATATTCTTGGAAGGTAAAAAGACTCGGCAATTGTTGACTCCTACAGACAACTCGAGCCCGTGATCGAGTTCGGATACAACATTTGCCCAAACAGTCGTTCCTTTCTTAAAAGAATCGTGACTTTTGTTCTCATTAACGTCTTTAGGGTTAATGCTGGCTTGAACCGCGTACCCCTTTTCTTTAGCTTGAACACTTAGGATTTTGGCGGGCACCAATTGGCCCACAGAAATAAAGCTTTTTAACATCGTCGATGGCTGAAAGTTTGACAATCATAAGTTTCTAGTCCTGCATATACAGCAGTAGAATGACTCACCTCTTGAATTTCACCTTTTTGCAGTTGCTCAGATATAATTTTTGTGAATGTATCTGAGACATTATTGATAGTAGCGTGTCCGTAAGCGAGGCCCGGGAATTCGAGCTGAATAGCGAGATTGGTTATTCTTCGAACACTGGCAAGAACAATCATGCCATCTTGCAGTTTCTATAAATACATACGTTTTACGAAAAACCGATTCAAAATTAGAGTTGAATTTATAATTACGTTGTAACTTAGGGTTCCCTGTGTGGTTAGTAGAGACTGAAAAGTAGCATCGGACACTGTCTCTTTGGGAATTATCTTTTCTTTACGCGCCTTTTTCTGTTTTGATTCCCGACTGGTCGAAAAAAGCTAAAAATCAATATGTGGCTATAAAGGCTTGTCTACGTGTACTTGCACTTACGTTATCCTCATGTTTTCGTTTTCCATTGACTTTGGTGTCGGGAACAACTTTCCTACAACCGCGAGGAAAATTCTCGCTATCCATGCCGTTCATTCTTAAATGACACCAAGAGAATGTTAAGTAGAGTATTGATAACACTTCAACATCAACAAGTAACTGGAGTAACTGGGGCACAGCACTATCAAAAATTTATTTAAATCTTTCAAATTGCTAGCACAAACACGTGCTACATGTGTAAACTGACAACCAACAACGTGACAACATAACCTCACTTTTGCAAAGGCGACATTACCACATTTCTATTCTAGGGTGATGCAGAGTTGCCAACATTGTCATATTATTTTACTTGTTTTAATAATCAGAATTTTTAATCTTAAATGTTTCTTTACGAATAAAGACTGTAAGACCTAATGGTAAATATTCTATCTGATATATTACTAATCTCTTTTCTCATTTTTCATATTATGTGGTGCCATAATTTGAAATTTGGGGACCCTAGACCTGACGTCTAAGCGCTCGCCTTGTATCGGTCTTCCTGTAGTGGGATCCTGGAAAAAGCGATTGCGACCGAGTCGCTTCTAAGCAACCGAAAACGGTTGCTTTGGATAGATATCAGCCGAGTCGCAATGGATTTCCATCGGTTAAACAGAGAGTTCCAAGAGGCTATCGCTTTTTTTGGTGTTCCGAAGGTGCATCCCTATGAATGGCATTGGTAGATGACGGCTTAGGGGCTGGATTTTCAGATATTTTCAGGTACAAGTGGAAGGGTTATAGCCTCCGGCACCCAAGTTTACCTGTTGTTGGTAGAAACCGTTTCTACAACTCCAAAGATGCTGCTTTAAAAGCGATTCTTCGGATATTGCATATTTATCGTTATTTGGAGATTAACAAGGGGTTTTTAAATAATCTTGATTTTGTAGTTCATAATATGTACCAATATTATTACTTTTGTAGGTAAAAAATAACAATTTTCATTTCCGAAACCACTTTTAAATGATCTCTAGATTATTTGAATTTCTTCTTCAAAACGTGCTTGCAAATTTTCCAAAATTTTAATCTCGACAAACATTTTAATTATTTCCTTGAATAAACGTTATATTCCAGTCAACTTGGACATTTGTAATTACATTCAGAAAAAATATCTGTAAACAAAAGTCCTAGGTACAATCGTACCATAAAGTATGTTTCTATACAAAATAATATCCTCCACAAATTTTGTTACATTTATAATAATTTGTTGGATTCATAATATACAGTAGCTTATATTCTAACTCTGTCAGATTGAAACGCAAGTTTGAATCCATACGCATATCTCAATTTTTGTATACAGAGTGTCGCGGAATAACTGTTACAAACTTAAGAGGCGGATATAAAATCAAAAAATTAAACGGTTTTTCTTAATAAACATGTTCTCGAAAACGGTTGATAATGGAGGAAGAGTTCTTGAAAATTGTCGTAACTCTTGACTTTTATGATCAATTTTTCCGAATGTTTGCACATGTACTACTGAATTAAGTTATCATGTATCGTTGGTATCCATTTTGATGAAAATCGCACGACACCGAAAAGTAGCCAATAGAAAAATAGAATTCGATGTCGTTTCTATGACAATGTAAAAATTTCCTGAAAATTTTTTTTTCCGGAAATTTTATTCTTATGTATGTTCCACTCGGGCTAATTAATACGTTTTAGAAATGCATTCGAAAAAATTTCCGAAAATAATCAATGCACTAGGAATATTATAAGTGACAATTGTTTAGTGTACTAAAGTCCACGAGGTTTACGTTCACGATACTTAGGTTAGGTTGTTTGAAAACTTTTTACCTTAACAAATTGCTGAAAAATGATTGGTTTTGCATTTTTGAAAAGATCCTCCCCTAAACCCCTTCCCTCCAAAGCGACCGAAATCGTAAAGATAGCGACTCGATCGCAATCGCTTTTTCCAGGATCCCACTACTGAACTCAAATCCGTAATCAATTCGACGCTAGAATTAATAGATTTCTTATAAAATTAGAAAAACCACTAACTTTCGATTTCTTTCAGTATTTAAACTCTTGTAACTTTTGAACGGAGAGACATATCAAATCCAGATACATCAAATTTCTCCATTTCACAGAGGCTATCGAATGCTATATAAACGAAAATCTTAAGAGGAACGTCTCCGCTTTATCATCTGTGATTGTAGAACGTCAGCAAAATGCATTGACGTGAGTTTTTGTATTAGCAGGGGCACGTATTGAAAAGAGACAAAATGCATTTCGTATTTCCAAAATCGCTCCGTACAGGTAAAAAATATCTAACTTTTGTTTTTAAGATCTGATACGTCACGATAGAGACTCCAGGGGATGATGCTTTGAAGAACGTTAAGATGTACGTTGATATGAACAAAATACAAATGTTTACTTTAACATTAAATAAATAGTCCAATTTGACTTTAGTTTGCTGTAAACCTCATCATCCCCCATTCGTTATTGAATATTCTAAACTGAAGGCTAATTATATTACTCAAAATATGCGTGTTGCTATTGCAAATTTGAAAATACCAATTTGGTGCTTATTGTCGTTCTCTGTTTGACACTCATAAAATGGGTTATACCCATCTGCCTCACTTTACGGCTGCGCGAAATAATGTAGTGCAATTACTCTGCAGAATATTGAAAATAATCTCGCGTCAAACATTATGAATATTGTCTTGAGTCATTATACTGGCGCGCGAAAACCAGGCCTGTATTAATACGTTTATTCAGTATGAAGTAACGACGTGTAAAATAGCAACCTGGTGTCAAGCCAACCCTGGATTAAGGCGGAGCGTATCACTGTGGACCAGCTGCGTACTCAATGCATGCCCGCGACGTCACTCCACTAAATTAACTGGGCTATTTACTTGCACTTGATTCATTCCATTTTCTTTTATGCAGTGATCTAAAATGAGACTACTAATCTCGGCACGTCAACATGCATACAGTAAAAAAAAATCACGTGATAGACGAAAACGTTCCTCTTAAGTTTAATAATAAAAAAGTTGAAATTTTCGATTTTGGTCGATTTTGACGAAAATTGTTCGACTTTTTTTCCACTCCAATCGATAGAAATTCGACTTGAATTTAGTAAACAGTGAAGCGTGGTGGGAGGTTTTACTCGCCCAAAAAAATAGAATTAAATGGATTGACTCGACTACATTCCTTACTAAACTACTCGACTAAATTTTCTCAGCTCGTACACGTTTAGTTACTAAATTACTCGTCAGTCGACTAAATTACTAGCCTAATGCGAACTAGGCTAAACTCATAAATAGTTAATAGACGTGCACTTTTCCCCCCCTTTGCATCCGCCACTGCCTATAACTCTAGAGAACAGTTCTGATAACTGTAACAAACATTTTCAGTTGTAGGTATTTACTTTAGTCGTGAAACTTGTGTCAATCGCTTTTCCAGAGGCGATTAGAGAAAATTTGTATTTATATCTGCAAAAGCCAATAGCAAGTTGTGGAAATAGTTAATTTATCTCAAAATCTAAAATAGCATTTTGCTAAATTATCAAGAGGAATGTAAGTAATTGATAAATATTTAGTCATAAGTGCAAGATTTGGAATGATAATAATAACCTTGACAGCTACTTTGTAGTCATTGGCGTATCCAGTCTAAATTCAGACACCAGTAGGTACTTATTTTTTAATTAAATTGTATGTTTTTATTAATACGATTTTTCATATTTTTCAGAAAATGATCTTAAATAAAATAATTGTTCAGTTGATCTACAATAAACTAATATGCTAGTGAACTAATGGTGCTCATTCCGAGAATGATACTATTGAAGCATAGAAAAACATTATTTTCTCATACTTTTGACTTAGTTTTTAGACTCGTGCTTAACTTTTACAGCACATTTCTTTGTTGCTAATACCTGGTAAAATTTGATGCTATTTTTTTATTAGGTAAAGAAAATATTTAAGCTCTCTATTTTAAGTCTTTTGTACTATGACAAGTTTGTCGATAAATTTGCCTATTTGCCACCGGATGCAATATACTTCCTGAACTTAAATTAGCACGCCAATGGCTAAATTATTAAATGTGACTGGCTGTTTATAATTTATCTCAATTATTTAGGTATTAATGGCTTTAATTGGCAAAATACTTTTACGCATACTCGATGTCAAAGATAAAATTGTGTACTCACCAGCTCGTATCTGTAGATAATAATAATTTATTGAAACAACTCTACCATCCTTAGTTTTGGCTTGCCTCCACAGAGAACCACAAGTAAACGTAAAGCTACCTAATAGACGCGCCTCTTTGCTCTCTAATACAATTTTTTTTTTTTAGCGGAACTTTAACACCGATTTAGGATACAATGAAAGATCTCCCAGAAACCTTTGTTCCCGGATTTCATAATGAAAGTGAAGTGAGAAAGATGAAGTATTTTAAGTTTGGCAAAACCGGCTTGTCAGTCTCCCAGTTATCGATAGGAACCGGCGGGTTTTGTCTCCAGTATGGGTAAGACTTCAATTATATTTACTTAACTACAATAGTTTCTGATTTGATTGAATATTAACGAGCAACTAGTTTGCTGCTATGCTACCAAAAGACAGTGTCAGGCTGAGTAACAATTGGCGGATGCGCAGGGCGAATCTACATATGTAGTATAATTCACAAACCTAAGGAACTTTGTTGAAATTGTTGCTGTTTCAAAATTCTTTTGTTAAATAATATTCCTGTATGATTTCCATCTATTATTTCCCTTTTTTTTTGTAAAACTAGGGCTTGAAACTTATTAAATTAAGTATCTGCTATCAATCTTATTACCCCCACCTACCTAATAATGTCTATTATCTAGATCTAGATGAAATAATTAGACTTGCACTCATCTTCATACGAAAAGAGGGAGCTAAAAAATTATTCATGTCAAGTTGCTTGTTTTAGTGATTACACGATCGATGAATGCAAAGCCACTCTCCACGAAGCATTAAAGAAAGGTGTAAATTACATTGACACCGCCCCTTGGTACGGTCATGGAGTTTCCGAGGAAGTTCTGGGAAAGGTACCTACTTACCTTATCTATCTAACTCGATTTAACATAAAAGAAATTTCAAGTGTCTCGAAGGAATACCTAGAAAAGCTTACTACTTAGCCACCAAAGTGGGAAGATACGAGAGCGACCCCAAACTTATGTTCGACTTCTCCGCGAGGAAAACTCGAGAAAGCATCGACATTAGTCTCAAGAAACTGGGAGTCGATTACGTCGACATTTTACAGGTTTGCAACTTTTAAAATTAACGTTATTGTGTTATTTATCTATTGCAACTAGGTTCATGATGTTGAGTTTGCGCCATCGACAAAAATCGTGCTTGAAGAAACCCTTCCTGTGGTCAAGGAAACCGTGGATCAAGGCAAAGCTAAATTTATAGGAATCACGGGTTACCCAATCTCAGTTTTAGCAGACTATATCAAGCAAAGTACCATTAACATCGACATGGTGCTTTGTTACACGAGACTATCGTTGCTTGATAACACCCTTAAGGAGTATTTACCAACCTTTGAGGTATTATTTCTGTCACTACAATATGTTTTAAAGTCAACTCGTTTTTTAGATTAAACAATTAGGTATCGTTAATGCTGCGCCGCATTGTATGGGTTTGTTGAGTAGCGGGGGTCCCCAAGATTGGCATCCTGCTTTGCCTGATATTAAAAACGTTTGCACCGAGGCCCGGGAGTACTGCAAGGTAGAAGTCTGCAATTAAGATTTGAAAAGAATTACGCTAATGTATTTAGGAGAATGACGTGGAGTTGGGCAAATTAGCACTGTATTACGCTCTTCAGCAATTAGGACCGCATACTAATTTAGTTGGAATGAACAACAGAGTGCTGTTAAGGTATAATCTTGATGTTTTGCATAATGGACTCAATCAAAAGGAACAACTGGTTTACGAACATGTTAAGAACAAGCAAGTTTAACTTTTTGCTATAAAATTTAAGTTTAAGTTATTTTTCTTTTTTCAGTATTATGCCGAAAGTAAAGAAGACACACTGGGAGCAGATCGAGGTCGATAAGTATTGGAAAAGCATTAAAGGATAATCTATTAATTCAGAAGCAATGCGGTTACGACAATTTCATATTTTAGATACCTTCAATTTTGCATGAATATTATTAAAAAGTTATAAAATAGGCTGCATACAACGTTATTTGTACATAAAAGTTTGTCAAAACTTTAATGTATTTCTTGACTGTTGCTCTCTTCTTTTTTCACAGTTCTACACTCTGTTAACCGTTCTATTTCTTTATGTGTAGTTCTTTGCATGTTTATTCTTCTTATTATACTTTTTCAGATTATATCTTTGTTTTCACCGTACCTTTCTCATTCCTGTTTCTTGTTTCTACTTTTATCTTGTCGCTGTTTCTCTTCTTCATAATTAGCATCTACTTCTAGCACGTAACTTGCAAGTAAAGCTTATTTATTGGATTTGAAACTTTTTTTTGCCTAAAAAAATTGATTTTGTCATACCTGTACTCTGCTTGGTTTCTCATATATTTCTTTAATTCTTCTCGCTAAGTATTTAATTAGTCTTCATCTTGTCATTCTTTTTTATTTTAGGAAGTAAATAAACCAAACTACTAACTATATGGCTACTGACGCATATTATGTTGTCTACCCTGCTAATTTTTACTTTGACTTCTGCACTTTCTTTCTTTATTTTTACTTTTAGTCTTTCTTTTAACATAATGACAAAGATTTTATACTCCGTAATTAGTTAGATACAGTTTGTAACACTATTGCTGCCACTATTCTTGTAAATAGAGCATAGAATAAATATTTTTCTTTTTTTACTATCATACCTTAATCAGAAGTTTTCTTAGTCATCCTTGACTTTCTTTGTTCCGCACATTCATCACTCGTTTCTTTTTTTTAATTTTTTTATTTCTTTTATCTTCTCTTCTTTTAGCTTGTAGTTACTACCTGTATCTTCTTTGACTTACATTTTTTCTTTATTTTACACATTTTGTTTGTTTTTCTTTCCATTGTTTCTCTAGCTTACTGTTTGTATATTCAGCCATGCCCTTCAATCCCTATAGAATGAATATTTTTTCTAATATTATTGTTACTTTTAGCTTCAATTACCTTTTTTCTTACCTTATCCTTTTTTGTTACATTTGCTCTCTTCTCATTTCTTCTATAGATAAAAACAGCTACCACCCTTCTTACTTCTTTAAATTTTTTCTACTCCTTTCCCCCCATCCCATTATAACTTTCTTATCGTATTTCGTTATTATTTTCCGCAACTGATTCCAAATTTTTCTATTTGTTTTCGCCTAATTTAAATTATTAAATTTTATTATTATCTATGCTACAAATACTTTTGTGGTGCAAAAATATTTGTTTTATTGTAGGTTCTCAAAAAAAATTTTTGAAAAATGTAGAAGAATCCATAAAAGAAACTCTCGTAGCAAGTAAACGAAGAAAGAATTCGCGCATATAGACAAGTATCGCTTAGGATAATTAATCACAAGCACAATTTATAGATAGTTAACCTTTTAACCTTTAAACTTGTTTTTTGAAGCATGAGATATATTTATAACTTTATTAAAATAAATGATAAGTTTTCTAAAACAATTACATAACTGAGGTTATTTAACTCTTGCTAGTAGCAAAAAGAACCGCAGAATTAAGTTGCTTCTTCTCACACTTTGAAATACCTACTATGGAAAAGTTACCAGAAACTTACGTAGCTGGCTTCCACGATGAAGCCAAAGTCAGAAAAATGAAATACAGTGAGTTTGGAAATACAGGATTGAAAGTATCCCAACTTGCTATCGGAACTGGTGGTTTCTGTCTAGCCTATGGGTAAGTCAAAAAGTTCATATGCTAATTGAGTGTAAAAAAATGATTTCAAGGGAGTTTACGCTGGAGGAATGTAAAGCCACTTTACACGAAGCCATCAAATCTGGCATCAATTATATTGATACCGCCCCCTATTATGGGTCCGGTGTTTCAGAAGAAGTATTGGGAAAGGTATTTTTTTTGTTTAGATACCCTAATAAAATTGTATTGCTTTCTTCTACTTTCTGGTGTTATCTAGTAACTACACATAAAATCCAGAGATCTTAGTTGACAAAAGCAGTGTTGATTCGTCTATTTCTAGTGTTTAAAGGGAATACCAAGGAAAGCTTACTATATAGCAACTAAAGTAGGACGTTATGAGCAAGATCCCAAACTAATGTTCGATTTTACATCTAAAAAAACAAAAAGAAGCATTGACACCAGCTTAAAACGTCTTGGACTCGATTACGTTGACATTTTACAGGTAGGTAATTAATAACTTCAGAAATAACTTAATTTTTCAAAAATTTAGGTACATGACATCGAATTTGCCCCGACTCTTGATGTAGTGTTCAAAGAAACCCTGCCAACGGTCAAGGAAGCTAAGAACGCAGGAAAATGCAGATTCATTGGTGTAACAGGATATCCCGTATCGGTGTTAGCAGAATGCGTTCAGGAAAGTCAAATTTCAATTGACATGGTTCTAAGCTACACCAGACTTTCTCTTTTAGACAATACTTTGAAAAAATATTTACCGATTTTTCAGGTAAGTATTGTTATGTACGGCGGGAAGATACCAAAGGTTTGATTTTAGCAAAAGAAATTGGGAATTGTTAACGCAGCACCCCATTGCTTAGGGCTGTTGAGCAATGCTGGTCCGCAGCCTTGGCACGTTGCTGGCGAGGAGATCAAAAAAGTTTGCGGTGAAGCTAGGAACTATTGTCAGGTATTGTTTATAAATAAATAAATGTGGCAAAAAGTAGCATTTTGATTTTTGAACAATTATAGTCCAAAGGAGTTGAGTTGGGAAAACTCGCTATTCACTACTCCTTGAACCAGCCTGGTCCTCACACGCATCTGGTTGGCATGAACACAAGAAATCTTCTAACGACAAACCTGGAGGTTTATTACAATGGTCTGACTTCCGCTGAGAAAGAAGTGGAACAGTATATCACGTCCAAGTAATTATTTCTCTATTGACGCAAACGATTTTTTAAGACTCATAATTTTAGGATTTTTTCGAAATTAAAGCAGACTCATTGGGAAGAAACCGAAGTGGCTGAGATAAGAAAAATTATGTCGCAATAGTGGCAAGTTGCATTGGAAATTGGCAATACATAGTCGCATTAGATGTGCTGTTTACTACTCAATTACAACTAATAATGTTTGCTTAGAAAAAATAAAAATGGCAAAATATAGTAAAGCGGTTTAGTGAATAATTTAAAAAAAATCCTACGTGTATGTAGCGCGTCTTTACGCACACATACACAAAATGTGCTACTTTAAGTGCACGTGTCGATGTTTTCGTCCTTCATTTACTTCACACTTGCATTATAACTTAATGACTTGACTACTTGACAAAACAATCCCACTGACCAACTGACTTGATTTGATTCCCTTTATCTCAAAATAATTACGAGTTTTTTTTATAATCATTCAACCCTGAACTATCAATTAATAGCGTGCATGTGCAGACGTATAATAAAAACACACGCTTTACTGCAAAATTATGTTACTAGGTGGTAGTGTAAGGGTCAATTTTGCGATACCATCCACTATTTCATTAATGATAATTAACAATAATAGTGTCTCTTGGCGCAATATAAAAACTACATATTAAAGTATTTCCAGCAGTTGCTGCCGCACCTCCAACCTTAAAAGCATCAAGTAATGTGTAGTATCTAATTAGTGCAGATATTACCCAAAATTTTACTAATCAGTCTACTTCTCCAAGTGCATTTTTTCGTCAAGACCCGCAAGGGATGATATTAGATATTAGTATGCGGGTAAGTGCATGGGTATATCAGGAATTCAACAATAAGAAAATTTTACCTACTACTTACACCGCAACCAAGAAAAAATGAAATTGAATATGATTATTTTTTGCATATAGATTGAACTAGGCATGCATATGCATCGATCAAATATTTTTTAAATTTAATTAAATAATTTGACTTCAATATTTGATGAGTTTGAGTATTTTAACAACTTGAATAAATAAATAGATTTTTACCTTGAACCACCACGTGTGTGTAACGTAGATTTTTGGTACCACATACTGCCTCATCTTTCCTATTCAGCCTTGTCTATCCGAGGTCTTGTCCACAAGACGGCGGAGATTTGAAAAAAAAAATCAACTTAAATGGAATCATTAAAATTTAAAACAAGTTACATATTCATTTAAGAAAAAGCCACGTCCATTGCCAAGAAAATAATTGACTACTCCTTAATTATTCATAATAATTCTTTAAATTCATAAATGCGTTATAATCATTCCATGGTCTAAGATTATAAACACATTACATAGTAATTATTACACAATAATTAGCATGAATTATTTAAAATATAAACTTTCTTTTTATTTGCAGTAACATGAACATTTCAATCATAGAACAATTTTTGGGTTAATTTTAAGAAAATTTTAATGTATTTCCACCAACTCGTTACGACTTCATTACCGTTAATGCGTCTTGAAACTTGAAAGACTCCAATGAGAAAAATAACATAAACAGGTAAACAAAGAAAAATTTGAAAGTAACAGAGATGGAAGTACATTTACAAATTTAATCTTGAGTTGCTGTTGCATCGCAATAATATGAATACTTTGAAAAAATCAAGGCGTGATATAAATGTTTAATAAAACTTTCGAAATACATAAAAGTATAAAAGTATGATAAAAGCTTTTCAAGCGGTTAACGGATTTGCCTTTCTAAGCAAATTTCCTAAATATATTTAATCAAATTCTGCAAATTGCAGAAAATCAAAAATGGTGGAGAAATTGGGTGAATGAAATAAATATAATATCAATAGTCATAAAGAAATAATTAGTTAACTTAATAAAACAATATTTTTTTAAAGGGACTATTATTAGTTATTTTCAGACATTTTACCTATGTAATTTCAGTAAGGTACCTTAGTTTATTAAAGCTTATTATTTTCTTCATCTTCACAAATTTGTAGAAAATTAGTTATAAATTTTGCATTAAAAACTTGCTTTGCTTTTTCAGAATCCCCATGTAAGTTTTCACTTTTTCAAAATTTCATTTGGAGTGCTAATAATAAAAGTCTTTATCGAGAGAGATTAGGTTAATAGATGCGTGGATAGTAATCTTGCACGTGTACGATATTAAAAACTTCATTGAATTTCAAATAGCAAAACGTGGACAAGCTAATTAATCGTACTTTTTTAAATTAATATGTTGGCGTTAGGTGCAAAATTCCATAAAAGTATTTTAATTATTTAAAGCTAGACGCAATAGTTTAGGCATTATAATTTATGTAGTGACTAAATATTTAGTACCTAAGTGATTTTATCTGCAATATTGTTAAACTTTGACTTCTAAAAGTTAATTATAATGCAATTATTAGGTTCTTTCAAATAATTATTAGTAGTTGCAAACTTGAATCTAGCCAACCTGTGGGTAGTGTAGATATACTGATATTAACGTAATCTTGTTAACCGTCAATGCATCGTGCAAAACCTCTCCAAAATAAACAAAGGTTATCAAGTTTTTATTTCTGATATGAATTTAGGTGCAAATAGTGGAGTGTTAATTGTGCCAGTGACAAGTGAACCTCTTGTTTCTCACAGGTAGGCCGGACACAAATTATTTTTGTTTTTTAAATTTATATAAATTACCCAAATACGGCGTTACAATGAGAGTCAAACTCATAAATAATTTATTTCCTTAATTTCAAAATTAAATGTCTCGGTCCCAAAACTTCCGAATAAGTATGAAAATCTCTTAAAATTATTTTTTGCAAACTTATTAGCATCTATTTGAGAAGACGGTTTTACTTGTAAAAATTGGAAGCAAAGAGGATACGCGAGTAATAATAACTGACCACGTTATGGATTTTTTCTGGTTTGTACGCGGTTTTTCGCCCAAGAGGTCAATGTCGGCTTGAGCCGGACCTCATTCCAAGGTGCATGGATCATTTAAATTATTCGGGAGATGAATAGCGTAAATTAGTTGGCGGCGTGCAAATCGTTAAAATTTGTATCGTATCCGTTCATACACACTTTTTTTTCTTCTCGGCAACAAACGGTGTGAGTAGACGTAACCAACCAAACAAAACACTTGTCTACCCAGTAAAATAAATTTAGCCTCTACATATGTATAGATATACATATAATAAGATTCTGATTACAAGATATGAGCTTCAAGTTGTCTAACAGTGGTAACTAATTATTGTTTTTTTTTAACTCTTTGAAAGCAGCATTTGCAGTGGCTTGACCTTACAATTAAAAGTTGTAAATTTGCGTATTATGCAGATTTTTAACGCCGTATTTATAATAAGGTTTTCAATACATAGACTGCGCAACTAGAAGTGACAGAGAAGGGTAGTCGATCAATTTTAAATGGTCCGAAAATAAAGAATAAAGTTTGCACGGCTCTTGCACCCTCGATAATTGAAGCTTGTCAGCGGAGCCAAATTACTTGAACGTTTTCTTTGACCTATTGTGTAATTACCATTCTGTATTTCTGCCATTAAAACGTCTTTTCATCCAAATGGCATAAAAATGATTCCTCAAAAATCGTAATAAAAAAAAATATTAAAAAGGACTATTTATATTTACGAGAATATTGCAAAATACGTATGTATTATAACTTAACATATCTAGCGGGTGTCCCAGCGCTACTGAACAAAGAAAAATAGTATGAAAAATTATATTTTTTCAGATAAAATTTAGTAAAATCGAAAAACGCGGATTCTTAAAAAGAATGGTTCTCTTTTATGTAAATTGGTGGTTAGAAAGGTTAAAAGAAGATAAAAAAATGTTGCCTTGATCGGGATTTAAACCTAGGGCCTCATATTTGGGAGAAACGTTCTGACCCGATCACTTCTCACTTCTTAGATTTTGATCTTTGATTAAAGCCTTTCTAACCAGGGCAGATATAGTTTATGAAAATAGGACCTATAATCTCCCATGCTATTTCCCCATACTTCAGTTGTGCTCGTACTTACCTAGTATATAGAATTAAGAAAAATAATATTCAACCACGTATCTTTTTAACCAAAATTAATTAGTTGATGGAATCCAATGCACACAACTTTAATTCATTTTTAACCCATACTGAAAGTAAAAAGTTAAAAACGCATCGACCTTAGGTATACACAAAAATTAATTCAAGCATTTGGTACTTTTTCTAAGATCGAATCTCTTCCATTCTTGCATTGAATTCTATCATTATCAGCTTCCTAGGACAACAATCTCGGTTAGAGTTTTCGGCCTTTAAAATTGGCACTCTTAAATTGCCTTGCATTGCCGGCCAAAATTTGAATAAGAATATCCTAAACACGTCCTAAGAAATAATTTAGTCTATAAATTAAATTAAATCTTGAAAACTTATGAGTTTCTAGATGCCATTATCTATAGATATACGTCTCATTGCTCTGGGTTCCTAAATAATTTTTGTTGGAATTGATAGGTTAAATTATTGTTGGCTCTAATTTTGTATATTATCCAATTTTTGTAAAATTTAGAAAACAAATTTCTGTCTCCAACAGTCTTAAATTTGTTTACAGCACCTTTATACCCAACAAAGATCATTATAAATATTTAAAAAATAATTCTAAAATCGTTTCATCTCGAGCATTCGGGATCAATACCCGGCGCCTTCGCCATTAGTGCAATGTTGCAGCGTTTGACTAAAAATCAACTCAACTTTGACTCCGGTTACATAATACTGCGATACGCCTGGCTACACTTTATTTCTATAAATAACGAATTCTTTCAAATTCATGTTGTTTCCTCGTATTATTTCTATAACAAATAATTTTTTTAAATCTGACGACTAACTTGATAATATAATATGTACCAATAATTTTTAAATGCGTGATAAATTTTGTAATTTGCTGTAAAATAGGAGTTTATTTTTGCAAAAAAATTGAAGCAATGAACTGTAAAAGTGTCAATTTCGTGCTACCTACAAGTTCTCTTTGTGCCTGCTGCACCAAATTGGTGCGCTCTTTTCGCTCGTCACCTCTGCAACAACTCGCGTGTAGGCGTATTGCACACTGTTAAATTGGTATGGAGTTTGTTGAGGAGGCGTAATAAAATTGATTCTGGGTAACTTCTGCAATGATTAGCAACTGGGGTTACGACCTTTCGTATTTGACTTCTGTTCGCATTATTGTATAACCTTTCGGGATTTATTTATGTAAATGCTAATTTGCTACGGTCAATATTTGAGGTGTCACTCACACCGGCAATTACCTCATAATTTGATCCATTCAAAGAAATTTTTATTTTTAAATCTCTAGTCAAATTTTAGCAATTTCTTTAATTTCTAAAAGTAACTACTTAAAAACGTTTTTGTTGTTAGCCAAAAAACTGAATTAGGCTTGCAGCAAAATAGCTGATGAGCAAAGGCTTTAAAATATCAAGCCGAATTAAAATTAACATATGAAAACTTAACTCAAAACATTAACCACATTTTGACACTGAAAAAGTCATTTGCAGTAACGTGATAATTAAAATTTCCACTGCAACGGTGTAAGTTTCTGATGGCCAACTACTAAATCGATGGAAGGCACGTTGACCCTAACCTGGTTGTCCTCATCTTGAAATTTTTTACTACTACCACTTAAAACTAAGCATAAAAAATTAATCAATTATTCTTAATTTCGTAATCAAATTGCAATGAAAGATGGAAAAAATGAAAGCGTAACCCTTTAAATTATGTTGCCTTCGCAGGCGTCGCTGCAGCCTTGCTGACCTGGGCAAGAGTTGCGAATTGGAAGTAGGAAGTTACCTGGAGCCTCTTGATATAAATATGCGCACCGCTTTGAATTTACCACTCTTGATTTGGGCGACAAACGAAATAAAATGTTGCGTGCGAGAATATTCTTTAAGATGATTTAAATATTTAAATAACGTTACGAGATATGTTCAATAAATCATAAAAATTGATAGGGGTGAATTTGTTACTCTTCTTGTAGAAGCAAAAAATTAGGTAAGTTTTTTAACAACCTTTAAGCGCAGTACTTTTTCGATACTTTGATTACCTTAAAGGCAGGTTTCGTTTCTTGGTCAGTGTTAAGCAGAGTTAAAAATAATAGGTGCAGCAAGCCACAGCTAAACAAATCTAACTAACTAAATAAAAAGGAAAGTGTCAATGCCTATTTTTTTTATCTTGTAAGTAGAAATAGTTTATTGCTACCAAAGATAAAAATAATTGTTAAGTTTCTTAGCAAATTTTTAGGGATTTATTTATTATTTATATTTTTTCTGTTATAAGAAAAGTTTTTAAATAAGAATAATTATTCCATAGTTTAACTTTATGACGTTGGAATTTCTCTAAAACTATTACATTAAAATTAATAAGAACGTTTTGACACTACTGTTGATATAATAATTTATTATCGATGGGCTTGATATCAAAAAGGTTTATGAAAGAGGAAGTTGCTTTCAAAACAATAATAAAAAAAATATATTTCTTGACATCTAAACGTGAAAGTTTAAATCTATATGCAATTTGTAGATAATACTTAAATTCAAGAACAAAAAAAGGTGAAAATAATAACTCTGCCAATCGAGAAAAATACTTTATTAATTATTTTAACCTCATTCTACTTTGTCTAGCTCAAGATGAATCTATATTATTCCGTAATATCGCTATCTATCCTCTTCGCTTCAAGCGCAGTTGCATATGTAAACAAGCAACCCCTCGCCGAAACAGCTTATGGTCTTGTCAAAGGCTCAACCCATCTCTCCGTCCACGGAAGAAAGTTCGACGCTTACAGGGGAATCCCGTACGCAAAGCCGCCAATAGGCGATCTCAGATTTAAGGTATCTGTCTACTATTCAATGAAGGGATTGACTAATTAGATTGTTGCAGGCTCCGGAGCCTCCGGAAAAATGGAGCTTTTCTATTGACGCAACCAAGGAAGGTCCTTTCTGTATCCAAAAAAACTATTTCTTTGCCAATCCGAAAGTTGAAGGCCAAGAAGACTGTTTATACATGAACATTTACGTGCCTCAAGTAAACCGTTTGCTTCGACAACCACCACAAATTATAGAAACGTTAATTTGTAGACTTCGCAAAAGTTCGGTTTGTTACCAGTTATGGTTTTCATTCATTGGGGAGGTTTCTTCGCTGGTCGAGGAACTAGCGACTTTTTGGGTCCCGAATATCTCATGGACACCAATGTTATTCTAGTCACTTTCAATTATCGTTTGGGAGTATTAGGGTTCTTAACTACCCTCGACGATGAAGCTCCCGGAAATTTCGGCTTAAAGGACCAAGTGGCAGCGTTGAAATTTGTACGAGAAAACATCGAAAACTTTGGCGGCGATAAAGATAGAGTTACGATTTTTGGACAAAGTGCCGGAGGTGGAAGCGTTAGTTTACATTTAGTAAGTCCAGCTTCTCGAGGTGAGTTTTGTTTCACCAAAGCGCAACGAGATTCTTAAACAAAGTTTCTAGGGTTGTTTCAACAAGCGATAAGTCAAAGTGGAGCTTCTTTGGATTTGTGGGCGAAACCTCTAAATGCCCTCCAGAAGGACGTAACAGCAGCGCAAGCTGCCTTCGTCGGCTGTGCCGAAACAATTGGAAACAGCAAGAAGTTAATTGTCTGTCTAAGGAATGTCAGCGCAAATGCTTTAGTGGAAAGCGGGGATTTATTCAAGGTAAACTGCGAAATTAAATATTTTTCTGTGAATATTGAAACTTTTTCTCGTTTGTGTGCCTCTTAAAACATTTAAAAATAAATTAGCTATTTATGTAGTAAGTTGCAAAATGAAAGTGTTTTTCGCACCAAGACGTGAATATTACCAAACGAGCGAAGCGAGTTTGGTAACACGTCGCGTGCGAAAAACACGAATTTTGCAACGTACTACATACAAGATTTTTTTATACAATTGTGGTCAGAATTGTTTAAAATGTAAAAAGAAAGAATAAAATTGCACATTCTTACTGCATAATCTAGTTGCACAATTTTTTGTTTCCTAGGAAATGCGACATAACAGAATCAACATTTCATTGATAATTGAGGTGTTTGTCAGTTAATTTTACATTTTATATCTAGTGCAAAAAAGTGACAGTATAGTGAAAAAAAACACGTCATTTTAACATGAAAATGACATTCGAAATGGTACTATTTCGATACGATTGTATAAAAAAATAATTTATTGTATTTCTATGGCTTGATCTCCAGAAAACTGACCACAGTGAAAATCTCTATTTTATGTTTCTGTCAGAAACATAAAATAAAGATTTTCACTGTGGTCAGTTTCATGTTTCACTCTAGTTTCCTGTTTTTTTTTTTTTTTTTTTAATAATTAGCTCTAAGAAATTGCTTCAGTTTTCAGTTACAAGCTTTAACTTCATAAAGTGATCCAAATCATAAGTTTTATAAGCTTCTTTATACTTTGCACAAACATGTTTGGAAGAGATAAACAAGTCAAGCCAGTAAGTTATAAAACTTAAACAAATTCACTTTTAGACTTTCTCCGTTGAGCCCCTCACACCTTTCACACTGGTAACAGAAAACAAGACGGAAGCCAACCCCAATCCTTTTTTAACCAAAGAGCCGCTAGAATACTTACAACAGGGAGAATTTGAAAAAGTTCCTTACATCATAGGAAGTACTCAACAAGAAGGTATTCTTCGAGCATCAGGTGAGTGGCAACTTTGCTGCTATTTCCTCAATTAAAACTTTGTATCAATCAGCTTTGCTGCGACAATCAAACGTTCTGACTGCCCTCAATAACAACTTCAGCACCATTATTTCGCAATTAATGTATCTTCAGTTGAGTGGTGGCGAAGAATTTGGAAACTTGTACGAAAATATCAAAAATTTCTATTTAGGGGGAGAAGACCGTGTCGATATTAATAACCCAGCAAGTGTAAAAGGATTTATTGACGTAAGTAAATGAGAGGTTAAAAATTAATGTTAACGTTAAAAATTTAGCTCTACACAGATAGAGCTTTTGTTTACGGAATCTACCAAACAGTATTTTTACAACTTGTTAACAAGCACCAGCCGATTTGGCTCTACAATTTCGATTATAGAGGCCAATTCTCTTATGGTGACTTATTCGCAGCAACTAACGAAACTATAAATTTTGATTGGGGTAAGTTCTCGAAATGACGCTTTCGAAATAACAACTTTTTTTAGGCACTTCCCACTGTGATGACTTGCTGTACCTGTTTAGATCTCCCGGATTATTCCCGGATTTGACTGGAAAGAACGACATTTACATGAGTGACGCGTTAGTGAGTCTTTGGACGAATTTTGCTATTTATGGGTAAATTTTTACTTTAAAAAAAAGTTATTGTATAGTTATTTTGGTGTTTCAGGAGTCCTGACCCTTTTCGCGAGGTGAACTGGAATCCGTTGACAATCCAGGATGTACGGAAAGAAAGTTTTGAGTACTTAAATATTACCGGATCACTAGTTTCGGACCACGTAGGATTTAAAATCGAACGAGGTTATTTGAACGAAAGACTCAACTTTTGGATCGGACAGAACTTGACCGAAAATTTCCCCGGTTTACAATAAGATTTCGTGTAACGCTGTATGTTTGCTTTAGCGCTATGTTGGATGTGATATGTCAACTGAAGAGTATTTATGTAACTGTTAGAGTTTGTTGTATTGACCTTTATTTGTGATTGTTTTTCGACGTTGTCTATAAAAACAGATTTTTCTATAAAATAATGTTATCTTAGTGTGATACTCATGTTGTCAATAAGTGACGGAACGTCAAAGGCAAAATGTGAACAGGGCGGTTATTACCATTACCTAACCAGAAACAATTTTTTCTGTGGCGATAACTTTAGAAATAAATCGATACCAAGATTATCACTGAAGTTCGTTATCCCATTTCCTACCTCATAGAATTTATTAGTTGCTTCCAAATTATTTGTGTATTATATGTATTTCTTTCACTACCCTGTTTTCTAAATAATTTTTATAAACAACTACATAGTTGTTCAAACTGTTCAAAGCTGCAAGTAGAAACAAATTTTTAATGAAGAATTTTTAGACGTTATTTTCTTAATAAACCTTAAAATGTCTTTTTGGGTAAAACATGTGAGGAACTATTTTATATTGATTAACATAAATTTGAGGGGGTCAAAAATCTGAAAAAATCGAACTGATTGTTAATTTTGTGTGTACAATACAAGTCAACATTTTTTATTTGTACGGTACACACAAGTTAAATCTATCAGTTGGTCGTAATGTTGTATGCTTTAGATATAACTATTGTTTCTACAACAATTAAGTGAGATTTTCTCTGAGCTTTACATTTGTCAACAAACGTCCCGAATGGAATAATATTGTCATTACGTTTGTCAATTTCTTATAAATAGCTGCCTTATTACGAGATGATCTGCTTAAAAGTATTTTTAAAACGAAGATAACAAACTCCCACTTTTTGCAGTTTGTAAATCAAGGATTCGTACTTTTGGTATTTGAGTTTAGTCGTAACATTCACCATCGTCCAATTTGCAACAGTAAATTATGCCAACAGCAAAAAATGTTGCAAATAATTTCAACAACTTGATCTTATGGCTTTATCGATGCATACACTGCACATTACTTCAAGCAATTTTAAAAGTTCAAAAGTTCACAAAACTTGAGTGTTCGTTTTGTTTCATGAATTCGCCGCAGCTTCAAAGCACATATACATACATTAGTGTGACAACCGAGAGAGCTCGTCGAGAGAAACTCCCCAAAAATTGTGACTTTTAAAACAACTAAGTAAGTACCTTCCATCTATACCATTTTTGAATTAGAAAAATTTTAAGAATTCTTAAAATCTTAAATTGCAATTTTTTCAATTTTTTATTAATTATCAAAACTACATTTAATAATGCTTTATTTACTTCAGCGCTTACTTTTTGAAAATTTAACCTAAATATTAACTTCAACCCTTTTTCAGGGCTTATGTGAAGAGTGCCTTTATTACGAATTTCTTTAATGTTATTTGTCCTAAGTTAAAGTCTATATCTGTACTCTGTAGATGCTAGACGCTGTATGTGAAATAACTATATAGCCTTCACTGCCGAGTTTTTGTTGCTTCTCAAAAATATTGGATCTTAAACAATGTTATAACGATAAAATTTAAGAAATAAACTGTGCCAGAACTTGAAGAAATAATTGTGTTTGTTGCTATTAATAGCTCGTTGTTGTTAAATTTTTTCAGTGTTACTGGCTTATTTATGTTGTTTCTATTAGAGCTAAATGTCAACAACCACAGCAATTTTCGCCAATAATAAATAGAAACACAAATTTGCTATAACCAGTTATTTTTTGTTTTTGTGTCATTTCGGCAAGATGAAAATAACATTTATCAGACTGACTCGATATCAATTTTAATTTAATTAACTACACGCGCGACTTATTTTTAAATATTCCTCAGACACAAGTCACTGCGACACGTGCTAATTTTAATTAGTTTGTTTAAAACAAATCGAGTAAATGATAAAATGTATTAATAATAAACCAACCAATTTTCTGAATACAGGGAGGTCTTTTAAAGTACTCCCTCATATCAAGCATATGTATCTATGACAAAAAAAAATAATTATTGAATGTTCTGATTGACACTTATAAATAATAATTATAGTTGATAATCTGAGAATATGATGAAACTATCACGCTACGACACTGAGAATCAATTTTCGTACATTTAGCTATCTCAATCGGTTTTCAATTGACTTGATTAAATTTAAAAATTTCACGTGGTCAAAAAGTAATAATTTCTAATAGCAAATAAACCAATAATATAATATTTGCGTCATTTATTATTTATTAATAATATGTATCAGTAATCGCTACATTAAAATGACTTAAGTATGTGATTGCATATTACAATATTTCTTTGAAAGTTTCGATAATATGTATGAAAGTGAAGTTGAACCTCGCTGCAGGGCAGAGGTCATGTTTCAGTTCTCCAATAAATTATTAACGATATTGGTTCAATCGTTACGTTAACGATGCAATTTATTGTTTTTTATTGATTATATTATTGAAGCCATAAATTGCCATATTTACAATATTGCGAAAATCGGTTACATTTTTTTAATTATAAATTCAAAAATACGAGACGTATTATTTTTTAATGATATCTCTATTTTTGTTTTAATAAATAATTAAATTTTTTTAATTTAACTAAAATGTAACATACAATATGAAAAGGGCAACACTAGAACTACCACTATCACTATCAGTAGAGTTACGTGATCTGTGAGTATGTTGATATAAAATGATTAACAATAAAAACATGTCAAGGACTCCAGGAACATCTTTTTCTTAATTTCACAATTATGTAAGGTGCATATACAAGAGTTACGTATGTATTATTATAAGTACAGCTTTATACAGTTGCTAAATGCATGCAAAAAAAATGTTGTTGGTAAAAATAAAAAGAGCAACGGAGAGCGCAGCACACATATTATTTATAATTAAAATATTTAAAAAAAAATTATTAAAAATAGAAATTGTATTTAAAAAACATACACTAACGTTCCTCTTTCAAATTTTCTCAACCAAAATTTTTGACAATTATTAATATTATTCAATCTTGCTTCAAACACGTGTTTGTGACAAAATGTACCTAATAGCATTGTATATATGTACATCTTAAGATGTACATATAAACAATGCTAATAGTAATAACGTGTTATCTACATTACATGCACCGAGCCACTGAGGATTACAAGCGTATCAAAATTGTGTTATTCTTTTGGTCATTTATTAATGATACCAGTTACTTAATGCTATTTAGGTACATGCTATTAATAAATTAACGACACACATTTTTATTTGGTCATTGTTAGCATCTTTAAAAATTCTTAATTGAACTAATCTTCCCGTTGTTCGTCATTTTGTTTAAAGTAGTTAGCAAATGTAATTATTTATTTATACCTACGTTCTTGCTTGAATGTAAATTTACTAAACTGTTTTCAGACTAACTGTTAAACCAAACGAGGCCACAATGACCAGTTTACTCAGTTCAATTCAATATTTTTTACTCAGCCTGACGATCTCATTAGTATCAGGAATAGAAAACCCAATAGTACAAACATCTCACGGAACCATTAAAGGCACAACAGGCGTGTCAAGAGATGGAAGAACTTTCTACGCTTTTCGTGGCATACCTTACGCCAAACCACCAACTGGAAAACTTCGATTCAAAGTACCCTAAATCTCGATCAACCATTTCTGAATTAACTAATTGGTTTTGTTTCGTAGCCGCCTCAAGAGTTGGATCCGTGGAGTGGTATTTATAACGCCCAAGAAAACGCGCCAGCTTGCATGCAGAAAAATTACCTTTTCGGAAAGTCTACCGAGGGTTCTGAAGACTGTTTGTACATTAACGTGTATACGCCCAAAGTAATTTTTTAAATAACTCTCATGAATAGTTTCAAAACTATAATTTTAGTTGCGGGGTAAAAAAGATGCGCTTCAAGCAAGCCTGTTGCCGGTCATGGTCTTCATTCATTGGGGAGGTTTTTTCGCCGGTTACAGCAGCAGTGATTACTTGGGTCCAGAATATTTTATGGACAAAAACGTTGTTTTGGTCACCTTTAATTACCGTTTGGGCGTGCTAGGTAATTTCGGAACCCTAAAGAATTAGTTTTTAGTTTTAAGAGTGTTGCAGGATTTTTGAGTACCAGCGACGACGTTGCGCCAGGAAATTACGGTTTGAAGGATCAAACAGCGGCGTTGAAATGGGTTCAAAATAACATTCAAAATTTCTATGGTAACAAGCGGAAGGTTACCTTATTCGGCCAAAGTGCCGGTGGAGCCAGTGTTCATTTCCACATGCTAAGTCCATTATCTAAAAGTCTCAATTTTAATACTTTATCTCGCAAAACAATCACTGAAATTTTTTCTAGATTTATTCCATCAAAGCATCAGTGAAAGTGGTACAGCTTTGGCGCTTTGGGCTAAACCTGCGGGTGAAGAGCAGCTGATTATAGCGAAATTACAAGCAACTCTAGTAGGTTGCGGAGGTGTGTTGAACGAAACCTTCCACCTAGTGAACTGCTTAAGGTCTATTGACGCCAAGACCCTGATCAATAGTGGCGACAAATTCAAGGTTTTTCTCGCGCAAAAATTTTTAGTTGTTTCAATTTTTTTCTTTCTTCCAGTACTTCTCCGTCGATCCTTTAACAGTATATTTACCTTCAATTGAGAAGGAAACGGATGGCAACCCTAAACCGTTTTTGACCAAGGAACCCATCGATTACATATTGAGCAACGAAGTTGCAAAAGTGCCTTGGATTCTTGGAACTGTTAGCGATGAAGGGATTATAAGAGCTGCCCGTGAGACTCCCAGCAACTAACGTTTTACTAAAATTGGTCATTGGTCGATTTTTAGCGCTCTTATCGCAATCCGCTACAAGAACCAATTTGACGAAGGAGTTCAATAAAATAATGCCGACTCTAATGGCGTTAGTTATGAGTACTCCCAACGAAAAGGTTCAGGTGGTTTGGAAAAAGATTAAGGACCGTTATTTCGAAGGAAGAAATTCGGTCAATATTAGCGATATGACCAGCGTTCAAGGTCTTGTAGATGTAAGACTGTGTCGATTTAAAAAAAAAATTAAATTAACGTAATTGTTTTAGTTGTACACTGACCGCTCGTTCGCTTATAGCGTTTATCAGACGGCCTTGATTCATTCGATGAAAGGCCACGATCCGATTTGGCTTTATAATTTCCAATATAAAGGCCAACATTCGTACCGGCCATATTTTGTGCCAACCAAAGAAAGTATTGATTACGATTGGGGAGTCAGCCATTGCGATGAGCTTTTGTACTTGTTCAAGTCTCCGGCGATTTTTCCCGAATTGACCAACCCTAGAGACGTATTTATGAGCAAAATCCTGGTGAAGCTTTGGACGAATTTCGCTATTTACGGGTATGTCACGAAAATTAACCAAAAATTTATAACTTTGGGTGTTATACAGGGATCCAACTCCGAATTTTAACTTTTCAAATGAAAAGAGATGGATGAAGTTGGAGCGTAACGTCTTCTCTGCAGAAATTAATAAAACTTTGAGGTTTCTCAACATTACTGGAACGTTAAAGAATAAAGATCCGGTTCAGATGGACATGAACTATGGGTTTCATAAAAATCGGTTCAGGTTTTGGGAAGAGCTACCTTTGGTTGAGAACATTGACGATTTACATCAACAACATATCGAGCTGTGAAATATATGAGGTTATTATTATCATTATTTTTATGACTCATTTTTTTATTTCCCGCATACTGCTGCCACTTACTAATTTAAGATAACAAGAAACGCCAGGGTTTGTACAATTGGTAAAAAAATGTAAGTTCATGTTAGATGTCTTTTCTTAAGGCTGCCGTAAAGAGTTGACTAGGTCAGTTTTCGCCCAGATTTTAAATTAGTTAGATCCACAAACATACAGGAAATTGGCGCCACAATGTCTGGGTGTACCACAGCCTAACGAACATTTGAAACCAAAAACAAAATTTTATAGCCCATTAACTTGACCGAGACGTGACTAAAAACCATAACAAATTCAAAGTCTCATAAACAAATGGTCGTCAGCGCTTGTGTAGCGGTTTCGATATGTGGCGAAAGAGCTCGATAAGTTGCCAAAAAGTTTCTTTAGTAGAAAAATACGAAAAAAATTTTGAACTACCAGAATCTCGTTTTATGACTTTTTTTGGTGGTACCAAAAAAATTTGTGGGCTCTTTAATCTGAAAAATCGCTATTTCCAAAGAGCGCGCGGCTTTAGAAACAATATTTTTTTCCTCTGGCCTCAAGTAACGCACAGCGTGGATTTTCATTTTGCTCGAAAAAGCAATAATTGGAGAATCAATATCAGTTTTATGATACGAGAGAATATACACAATTAAATCCTATATGCACTATTTTGTTAGTCACATCTATTAAAATCAGTAAAGTTTCATGTTCAAATAGGTGTCGTTTCATTTTTCACGATATGGATTTTATTCTTTTTTATGTAGATCGATAGCCTCAAGTATTAAGATGATATGATCTCGCATAACCCCTAGTCGCGTTTTAAAAATAAAGTTTCTAGAACAAGAAATGTAAGACGCGGTTAATTACGGTTTGGCAAGTTGTGTGAACGCGACGGAGATAGCGTATACGGTAAACGTAGGCACTGAACAAAGAGAGCAACACAGCATTTTTAATGACCGGAAAAATTGTGGTAAGAGGAAAAAATGGTCAAATTATCATAAATAATTTATTTTTCAAATCAATATCATAAAGAGCTGATAACAAGTGATCAAATAAATTCGTCAAAATAGTAGGTTATGAAAAATTACTATTATTTTATTTCATCACATTTATATTGTTGTCTTCTATTTTATGGTTCTAAAATAAAAAAATTACGATGTAAATGAAAAATAACTTGCCTTCTTTGTCTTTATCTACCGCCTTCCCACTCGTAATAGCAACGTTTTAATAAAACAATAAAAAAAAATGTAAGAGGAAAGATTGTCGGTGTTTGGCATTAATCCCATTGAAACTGATATCGCAGACAGGTTAGACGTAGAGGAAATAATTAGTGAGTTTTCTTTATTGAAAGTGCGAAAAGTGCTCATGTAAATAAATTTTAAACAGAAGTAGCCATTATTATTTCATTAGATATACCTACTTATACAATATATTACAGGAGTTTTTCTTGCTATACATTTTTGTCCTAATATTCAAATAACGTATACATCTCACATTTTTAGTTTTTAAATTAAAGACAAAAATTTCATTCAAGCTTTAATTTTTTTAAGCAAAAACCATTGGAGTTAGACTTTTTAACGAAGCATTGTCAAGGCACTTTTTACAATAAATCTAAATCTGCCATTCATCCAACTTTGGTTTTTCTTATGGGCGTCATATTGGATTTTAGCATTTATTGATTGACTTTTATTTTTTGATTGCAACATAATACTTTTTTACATTTATGCCCAATTTTTAAAATTTTTAATGGTGAAAAAAATTTTCATTCACATTAATATTAATATGAAAATGCGCAACTTTGCCCTAATTTAACCGACTTTGTATCTCTGAGATTAAGCGAGCTCTCGAAAAACGGACACCCTGTATAATATGTTAATAAAGATCAATTCATATAGTATAAATTTATTTATTGTTTTATTTATTTTATTAAATATGTAATGAAATGTGAATATTACTGATATAGTTTGAAAAATACATAGATACTACATATTCTACATTTTTGGGCGGCAGTTGCTATCTTGCACAGTGCACACACCTCGGCACATACCTCTAGATTTCCTACAGCCGGGTCTGTAGGTACTTTATATTATTTATGTTAATTTGAAAGGGTTTTTATTATTAACATTTGTCAGTCTTCTTCATACCGCTACATCATCCGACAATAATTAAAGATTGCTGCACGCGATAATTAGCAAAATCCCTTGGAGATGTTTACTAATTATATGGTCGGCCTTATCACATTCCACACTTTTCTCCGTGTACAAAGACGTGGAACGAAAAGGAATAAATACGTGATGACTAGAGCAACGTCAGAACTACTTAGTTATATTTAGCTCTTTATCACCGGATCGGAAATAAAACCTGAGACCAATTTCAAAATCTCAAATATAAACAACACAATGCACGCTGGAATCGCAAAATTCTTGTAGAACAGCGCCAAAACGCGCATATGGGAAAATCCCTCGAATACATAATGGTTTTACGTATTGTTGACTGCCGCGATCGGGCGGAATCGTCGAAAGGATCTATTTGGTAGTCCTCCACGAGTTCATGGGGTTAGCAAAAACGGGAAAGCCTAACTCATTTCTGTTTTCAGGATTATAAAGCTGAAGAATTGACCTTTCAGCTAAAAGAAATATGAAAGCAGTAAAAAAAAATTCCTACGTAATACGTGGCTTCAAAGTTGCCGAACTTTGAAGGGTTGTTACTGTATAACAAAAAAAAAATACGATTAAAAATTACTTTAGCCAAATTTTTGATGTTTTGTCATTACGTGGGTCAAAGGAGAACTTGATTGTATCATTAGGTTGCTCTAACGCCATGAACTACGAAAGCGTGTTTTGCCGTTTTCTTGCCCGTTTCTTACGGCAGCCTTAACACATAAAGTGGAAAATAAAAATTTGAAATTTAAGAAAAATTTTAGCTTTAAAATTCAAAATTAACAGTTAAAAATAGAAGTACGAAAATCAAGTAGTCTTTTAGTCAATATTTAGTTAAGAAAATTATGAAACCATTTCGAAGAAAAATAAAAATAACCAATTCGATGAATTGTGGTACACGCAAATAAGTCGGTTTATTGAAACACATTATAACGTAACATAAATGCTGACCTATGGAGGTAGTTGTTCGTTGAAATCAACCCGAAGAATCTTATCAGCCAGAACCAATTTATTAATGGTTTCATATTCGTGCAGTCCTCCCCCAATTTTAGCCAACTGGAACCCCTCGTAAAGTATTGTTTTGCAGGCTTTCGGCAGATACTTGGGAAAGATAATATTGAACCGAATAATCAAATTTCCCCGTTCAGAGTACTTTTCGAGAATAGGCATGCCTTCGTTTTCCACAATTTTCTCGTATCCCGGACTTAAAAATTAGAGGGTAATCCAACGAGTCCAAGTAATTATAATAAATACAAACAATACAACGTCGGTGATAGGAACTCTTACAGTGCGGTGGTCGATAGTGTTAACAGTAACAGTTGTTCCCATTAGAGCTTCCTCGAGGTTTATACTGAAAAGCATAATTAAATTATCTTCTTCTCTAACAAACGTTTCGTGAGGTCGATCTTCTGTAACAAAAACGACATCGGCCGGGATTTGATTAGGATTTTGGTCGCCTTCTTCAGGAAAAAGTATCTCTGTTCCCGGCCTCACTCCAGGTTTGATCGGAATTGTCAAAATCTTCTCTCGAACCTCCGTCACCGATTGTTCGTCGTTAACAAAAACTAGTCTGTGAATTTTCATTTTCTTGACTCCTCCAAAAAAAATTTCGTGCAAAGTCAAACAAAGTGGATGCTTAATGGTAGCTTGTTTCTTCACGAAAGGTCTTCCGGGTTTTGATATGGATTCCAACATTGGATCCTTCAGATAATCCAGCAAATCGGCGTAAGGTGACGACGTTCCGAAAAAATCTCTGAAAATCAACGTACTTAATTAAAAAAACAATGCAGGAAAAATTAAATAGAAAAACTTGTAGGTCCGCATAGGGTCTCCGTGATAATGGTAAGATTCGATGTAACCATCCGGACTAGGAACTCCTCTTTTCAGCCCTTCTTCGCCGTATTGATCGAAAACCGCTCGCCGTAAAGGGTCGCTGAGGACGTCGTAAGCTTCGCATATTAAAGCAAAAACGCGACTTGCCGGCTCTTCTTTCAGTTTCTCGGGGTGGAATTCTAGGACGAGATTTCTATAACTAAAAAGCGGAAAAACAAAAAACTGGTCACAAAAGTAGGAAAATTGGTGTTACGCCTTCTTTATGTTAAGGCTGTTTGACGTTCGCTCCACTTGCAAAACGCCGTAATAGTCGACGCCCATTGTGAATAACACAAAATGTAATTTTTTACAATTTTTGACGTGACAATTTGTATTTCGCGGACATTGCGATTAGTGTCAATAAAGTTGACTGCCGCACGTCATAACTTTGCTTGTAACCAAGAATAGCAAGAGTAGGTGGTTTACTAGTTGCAAAAGAAGAATTAATTAAATTAGATTTTAACTAAAATATTTGTTTACGTTGACATTTCCACGTGAAGAAAGACGAAAAAGAGCGTCCAAAAGATATTTTTTTAAATTAGATTTTTTTTTAAATATTTATTTCTACGTGAAAAAAGTTGAACAAGCGCGCACAAATTTTTTTTTTAAATTACATTTTTTCTAAAATATTTCTTCACGTTGACATTTCCACGTGAAGAAAGTCGAACAAGCGCGCTCATTTTTTTTTTAAATCAGATTTTTTTTTTAAATATTTCTTTACGTTGACATTTCCACGTAAAGAAAGTCGAACAAGCCCGCAAAAAAAAATTTTAATTATTAGATTTTTTCTAAAATATTTCTTACGTTGACATTTCCACGTGAACAAAGTCGAACAAACGCGCCCAAAATTTTTTTTATTAAATTAGTTTTTGTTTAAAATATTTCTTCACGTTGACATTTTCACGTAAAGAAAGTCAAACAAGCGCACCGAAATTTTTTTTTTTAAATTAGACTTTTTCTAAAATATTTCTTCACGTTGACATTTCCAGTTCCACGTGAAGAAAGTCGAACAAACGCGCCTAAATTTTTTTTTTTAATTAGATTTTTTCTAAAATATTTCTTTACGTTAACATTTCCACGTGAAGAAACTCAAACAAGCGCGCCCAAAAATTTTTTTTTTAAATTTGATTTTGTCCAAAATATTTCTTCACGTTGACATTTTCAGTTCCACGTGAAGAAAGTCGAACAAACGCGCCTAAATTTTTTTTTTTAAATAAGATTATTTCTAAAATATTTCTTCACGTTGACATTTTCACGTGAAGAAAGTCGAACAAGCGCGCCCAAAATTTTTTTTTTAATTAGATTTTTTCTAAAATATTTCTTCACGTTAACATTTCCACGTGAAGAAACTCAAACAAGCGCGCCCAAAAATTTTTTTTTTTTAAATTTGATTTTGTCCAAAATATTTCTTCACGTTGACATTTCCAGTTCCACGTGAAGAAAGTCGAACAAACGCGCCTAATTTTTTTTTTTTAAATAAGATTATTTCTAAAATATTTCTTCACGTTGACATTTCCACGTGAAGAAACTCGCACAAGCGCGCCCAAAAAATATTTTTTTAAATTAGATTATTTCTAAAATATTTCTTCACGTTGACATTTTCACGTGAAGAAAGTCGCACAAGCGCGCCCAAAATTTTTTTTTAAATTAGATTTTTTCTAAAATATTTTTTCACGTTGACATTTCCACGTGAAAAAAGTCGAAGCGCGCCCAAAAAATATTTTTTAAATTAGATTTTTTCTAAAATATTTCTTCACGTTGAGATTTCCACGTGAAGAAAGTCGAACAAGCGCGCCCAAAAATTTTTTTTTAATTAAATTTTTTCTAAAATATTTCTTCACGTTGACATTTCCACGTGAAGAAAGACGAAAAAGCGGTGACATTTGCTAATCTAAGTAATTTTTGAATTTAAGGGTTAATGATAAAATAATTCTAATAAGATCTTATTCAAAGATGCTCCAAAATGAGTAGGGGTAGAAAGAACCATTCTGCAATTTGTTTTACGCAAAATGTCTAATAAAGAGTCCTCTAATGGCAGAATTTTAAACTACTAATTGCAAACTGTAAAATTTTTATAATTTGGTAAAATAGGTACCGTCGACAAAAGGGATAATGTCCATCTCACACTTTTAAAATTTAATTTTTTTTTATATATGATGTATGTAGGTACTAGATAAAAAAAAATCTAGTGCATTTGTTCTATTATTTTATATGCGTGGCATAAATAAAAATTTTAATGTTTCTGTTTGTTTTATGTAGAAAATAAACGAGCTTAAAGTTTAGCAGGTGGACATTATTCCTGCTGTCGACTGTACTTCTTTTGGCACAGGGGGTTGCCCTTGAACATTGAAACATTGTGTAGTATATACACGTATACTCGTACTGATTTAGGGCTGCGCTAGAGTTGCTTGGTATTGAAAATTCGATACCTATCAAAATAAAATTATAAAATTGTGAAAGTTGTGTAGAAAGCTGTTGAAACTTTTAATAATGCCAAAGCCATAATCTGGTGATTTTCTGTTTCTTGTCCTGGTATTCCTGGCAACACTGTGACTTTTACCGTACAGTTAGTTTCAATTTTCGCCGCTGGTAGGCCCAATTGTCGCTGGCGTAGCGTGAAGGTTTGTCATTTTCCGAAGTTTATAACGGCTCGTTTCCGGCCTTTTCGGCAAGTTTTCCTGATAATTTTCCCGAAAGCGGTCGTTAACATTATGAGTGCCCCACTGTTTGCGTGTTCCCGTTGCTTTTCCCGTCACCCTTTCGAAGATTTATCCGCCGGCCAACAGCTGTGCAAGGTGAGTTTTCTTGGCTTTACTTAGGTTATTTCAGTTGTAAGAAATGCTTGCCAAAGGCGCAATTTCCAACCGAATTGGTTTACGTAAACTCGTTAGACTTTTAATTGTCGCCTCAGTATGAATCTGTTTATTTTTCACCCAGGAATGTCGTGGAGCATTTCCAGTGGTGAAATGCACGTATTGTCGTTCTGAATTTCAACAAACATCGAAAGGAAACACGAGTACAATTTGTAAAAAGTGCGAGCAGAACGTGAAAGCATACGGCAAACCGACAGCTTGCGAGTACTGTAATATTATCGCCGCTTTCATTGGAAATAAATGTCAGCGGTGTACAAATTCGGAAATTAAGTATGGACCTCCAGTCAACTGTGAACAATGCAAACAGAAATGCGCTTTTGATCGTCACGATGACGATAAAAAGGTAAATATAACGTCAAATTATCACGAAGACCTCTCCGGCAGACATCCAGATAATCTGCTCACGTTTTAGGTGGACGGGAAGCTCCTGTGCTGGCTGTGCACCCTGTCGTTCAAGCGGGCTCTGGCCAAAACCAAACAAGGGGATGCGGAGCGCAGAGCGCACATGAAAATGTCACAGTTGCACAAGTCCAAACACAAGGAAGGAAAGTGAGTTGTCGAGCCATTTTGTCAACCATTTGCTTCATTTTGTTAAAATTACAAATATCTCGTCCAAAATGAGAACAGTACGAATAGTTCCAACTTTCGCCGCTGCGATCGCTAGCTTACAAGGTTACTTTCCTCTTTATTTTTCAAAATAAAGTTATTTTTTTTATGTTCTTCACATTAGTCTCCAACTTCATGTGGATCCTATTTTAGATGGAAAGAATTTGGGGGCGCGATAATAATAATTAGCACCATTTTACAGTATCAGCCGGAAAGCGTCATTAACTTCAAGACGTAATTGGGTGGATTACAAAAATTTATTTTTAAATATACAGAGTGTTATTAAAAGAACCGTCGACGCCTAAAAGCGTATTACAGTTAAAAATTTGAAATTTGGGAAAAATAAACTATAATAATTAATCCAAGATGGCAGTATCAATTTTTTCAAATTTATTTCCGTGTGAGTTCACTTTTGATCGCGATTTTGTATCGAATACACTGCATCTATTTAATTTTTAATTTTCCAAGCTTATAACTTCTAAAATTAATTTACGAGTAATTGGAATATTTTTATATGAAACCGTTACTGAATTACATGGATTTTTATATTTCAGCTTTCAAGGCGTTTCTACAATGACTGGTTAATGGGCCGTTCAGTGAGTGCCTTTGTGGCTGCCCACCGTTTAGTTTATGGTAGACCATACTACTAGAGCTTATACCTACTTGAAAGTAACTCGATTAAGCCATAAATAACCGAAACGTTTAGGCGTCATTGTCGTCTTGTCATAAATTCCTCAAAATTTCTAGGGACTTCTTAAAATTTTAAACAATGGTACATCAACTAAAAATTTCGAATTTTTAACATCAGGAACTTGTATCTGACGGTATTACGAACCCAATAATAATAGAAAAAAATATAAAATTTTTGACCAAAGCACTTTATAGCGTTCCGACGACGGCGTAGGAAATTAATTACAAGTCAGACAATAACGCCATATTATAGAGCATTAATTTTAAATTTGCAACTACGCTTTTAGGTGCTAGTGGGTCTTTGTAACACCCTGTATAGAATGAATCAAACTTTTGACCTATATAGTTTTTGTTGAAAACTTACTATACGACGTTACTGTTGGCCTCAGCCAGAGAACGGACATGTGACGTCACAGACTGGCACATACTCTCAGGACGCGTTTACGTGACCGATCAAAATATCGGAACTTTAACATTTATTCTAGGCTTACGACGGAATAAAAATTGTAAAATTGCAGTTTTTCCTTATTATAAAGTATGAACATCAATTTAAAAATATAAAAGAAAAAGGGTCGTATTTAACAGTCCACCAAATTTATCCAATATTTTTATACAAAAAAATACTTTTCTTCCCAACCGGGAATAAAGTGGTACTTTATTCCCTCATAATGAGGGAATAAAGTAAAAAAATAATGCCGATATAACAATAAGAAACTCGTTTCCATAATAACCGTCAGCCAACTTTATTTAGGTAATTGTCAATTATAACAATTATTTCTTCTCTAATTTATTATTATTATTATTACCTTAAACGATTGGGAAGAAAGTTTTGTATGCATTTCTGGAATAAACATCGTAATCCCTCGAATGAAAATGCCCTCGGCTTCGCCTTGTGCGTTACTTGCATTCTCGGGATTAAAATCGGTGTTTATTCCCTTGATACATAAATAACTATTATTTCCCAAAAATACTAAATGCTCATCAAAATTAAGAAAATACACAATCTTAAGACGACAACCAAATATTGACACAATGCTGGCCTCTTATATATTTTGTTCGCCAAAATAACTTTTGTTGACCATAAATACTAAATGTTCACCAAATTTTATTCCGCATTTAATTCTAACATAATACCCAGATATTTAATTTTCGACAGTGTCTTATATTATTTAGCAGTTAAAAATACCATTTGTTGATCAAAAATACACAAGCAATAAAATGTTGTGCAAATGGTAAATAATTTTATGCAAAATTATAGATGCAGATGTGCTAGGGCAAGGAAAATAAGAGTAAAAATAGAAGTGATTTGCACAAAAAAAGATATTGATTTCCGTAATATATAAATGCTTGCTGTAATTGGCTTGCATTATGTAAAACGTAAAACTTTTTTTAGTGGTAATTTATAATCGTGCTTTTAAAAAAAAAAATTACAGGGCCCTGAAGTGACCTCGTACAAAACTTTTTTTCGCGTGGTTCTTGCCTGGAAGCGCAAGCGGCAAGGAGAGATGCGCGAGCATATTTCATTTTTGGAGTAATAGAATAATTATTTGACGCACAAATAGTTTTTTTGAGAAACACTAAATATAAATGGATAGCGCGAATATTTATTATGTACAGCACAGACGCGTAACTTGAGAGTTCTAAATTTGGTGAACATTTAGTAAAATTGATAGACATATAGAATTTAAAATGTAAGCAATGGTAAAACAATACTGAGCATAGTTATTTTAGTGGTGATGTTCTCATTTTCTGATGTATAATAATTTGGGTTTTATTTAGATTTTTTGATGCTCATTAAATTTTCTGGTGGACAGTGCAAGGGATGTATAGTTTAATTTGGTATACATTATATTTGTTCCCGAAGAAAATGGTAATACACCCAATCGCCAAAGGCTCCTGGAAGAAAATGGATCCGCACGAAGTTGCATTGAGGTTAATGTTTGCGATGCTGCAACGAAAGACTGATGTTTTTTAAATTTGACGCAAGGAGAGTGGCACTTATGGCCCAGAAATTTGTCTTTTTGCTCGTGATTTTGGTCGTACCGCAGCTCATTTTGCTTCCTCCTCGTTGAATTTTTCTGACCGCTTGTTTTTTAGGCTGCGTAGTCACAATAAACGTCCGCATCGCGTCGACGTTACGAAAATGCCCGCAGCCGACAACGACAACGGCATCCCGACGAAAATATCCCGTAACAACGCGGGTCCGGGCATGATTCGCGGCGATCTCGATCCAAACAGTTCAGATCACGTCGTCGCCATGACCCAACTCAAGGAGCAAATAGCCAGTTTACAGAAACAATTGAGTCAAAAAGACAACCAACTGTTGAACAAAGACAAGATGGTCGATTATTTTGCTTTTTAAAAAAGAAACTTTAATGTTGTCTTGTTGTGAATTTTAGATTACCGAATTGAAAGCCAAACATTTCACGACGGAAGCGGAACTTAGGACGAAAATGAAAGGTACACAGAAAGAATTTGAGGATAAAGTTCAGACGTTGAACAATCGAATTACGAATTTACTGAAAGAAGTGGCTAGTTTGTCGAAAACCGCCAAGAAGAATCGTTTTGCTGGTACTACCGCGGCAGAGAATTCTAACAATAGCGGAAGCGGCACTGACAGCCCCAGTCTTCAGTAGTTTCTGACTCCGGATGTTTCAACCTCATCCAGTTCATAGTGAATATGGGTTAGTATGTGTGACTCAATGTTATTATTAATACCATGAAGGATTAGCTATCGAAAAGTAAAATATTGGTGACGTAATAAACTTTTTGAATTGATACTTGAATCAAAGGTAGTTAAATGGCGCTGTAGTTATAGCGTTATAGCCTATAACAAGATGAAAATTTTTCCTACATGTTAATAGATACAATAATATGCTTCTTTATTTTCACTTATAACAGGCGATACTATTATTTGTTTGCATCAATGTCGGTAAAACAGGATCCTTTATGTAATTGGCACTACGAATAAATATATTTAAAAAGCTTATGACGTCATCACTGCAGATGTGCTAGAATGGCAGGTAAAAATGTGTTTTTGAGACCACCTCTTTACAAATCGGTTTTATGTTACAATAAGTTGCATAAAAATGTTAGGCAAGAGCTCGAATATAGGCTATTAACCTGAAAAGTACTTGACAAATGACATTAATTTTACGATTTGTTAGTTAACCGACTGTCCACTAACCTGACATAATCTCACTTTGCAAATTAGTCCATAGTAGTACCAAAACTGTGACAGTAAACTTAATTAAGATAAACTGTAGAAATCTTAATCAGATTTGGCATAATTGTTTTGGAACTGCAGACTTTTTTGGAAACTGTTGCTTTAAGTTAATTTGACAACTGAACTTCTTTGCCGTAATATGAAATTTACCACTGTTTGGTAATTGCCTTGGGAACGAAGCTACAGCAATGTGACATTGACATTCAGATTCACTAAAAGTTTAAATTTCAAACCGTTAAGTTGACATATGAAAAGTTGACCATATGAGGATTCGTTATTTTGATAATTGTCATGATTTTGATAACTTTTATTTGTCAACTTAGACCAGTTTAAAATTTTAACATTTCTGGTGAATCCGACTGTAAAGTGCATAACAGTTCATCAAATCTTAGATATTATTATATCGTCACTTTCTTAGCTGAGCTTCTCACCAAGTATAGTAAATTTTCTTATGATACGGCTTATGGCGTCATCTAACGGAATTTTTAAACAACTTGTTACTATTGCCTAGCAGTGGCGGCCCGTGCCCCTCAGAGTTGAGGCGGCCAATAATAATAATATCCCCATTTTCTCTCTAGTTTGTCAACTTGAATTTTCTATTCTGCAAAAAAATTCGGTCTTACTTTACCCACTCTTCAATTTTTAAAAACTAATTACACCAACGCATTCCTCACTATGTATACATTACGAAAATCAATATCTTTTTTTGTGCAAACCACTTCTATTTTTACTCTTATTTTCCTTGCCCTAGCACATCTACATCTATAAATTTTATATAAAATTATTTATCGTTTGCACAACATTTTATTGCTTAAAATGGCATTATAATGATGTTTCACGATGGTTTCCAAAAAAAAGACCCCAAAAAGCGAATAGTGGGCATTGTAAACAATTACCAAAAATTCAAGTTGTCCAGCAAGAACCAACAGGGAGGTCTAAGAGTTTTCTTGCCAGGATTGTCATTTCTCAATATCAATCAGGCATTGGTGAACTCAATGACCAATCGAATAAATGTCCAGAAGTTGCGGTAAGTTTAAATGTAAGACGCCGTGCCGGACCTAGCTGCTAAAATCGTTGATTCAGAAAATTCATTACTGTTAAAAAGTTCTGGAATTCTGGGATGTCCTTTTGAAATTCCCTTTGATGGAGACTTGATTTCGGGTGAACTTGAATGCAGTTAAAATCCTGTTGTTATTTTATCGTTAAAACAAATGGAAAACACGTGACCTAAGCCGGCACTCTCGGTTCTGGCCGACTCTGGGGAGTATTCTTCGACATACGTGCTGCTCAAACACACGGAGCTGGGTCAAAGACGTACGCGTGTTCTTGACGCTCAGCATCGGCCAAACATCGCCGCGCCGTAGCGTTTCCGAAAATGAAGCGAATTATTCCGAGCCGCCACGAATCCTGTATCTACATTCCGCGGCACGAGTTTTTCAAATTTTCAAATATGTATTACAATTTTAAAGTAAAAATTAAAAAGAAACAGTTTTTTTCTGTCTCTGAATTCTTTGGTACGGCAGGGCCGTACTTGCCTCCCCTGACCAGCCGCCACTGTTGCCTAGCCTTAACTGATCAAAATTTTAACCGTTGAAGAGTCGTAACTGTATTTGGAAATTGCCAAGTTATTTAATTCCCCATTGCTCAATTTGAATTATTGCGAGTTTTGTGTTGCAGGTATTTTAAGAAGTGTGTATGTGCCATCAAGCCATAAGAAGTCGTCCTTTTCTTTAATCAACGCACTGCATCAACAGCCCAGCATTTTGCGTCCAATTACTCGTTGGGTAAGAACCGAAATGCGCAAATTTATTTCGTTACACATATTAACAATTTCGAAACTGCTTTTCAACCTTTTTCTATTAAAGGATAAAAAACAAAACTGTTTGAGAAAACACAGAGTGTTTTTTTTTAGAGAATCAAAATTATCATCTTGTTCTAAATTTTACAAGTTTGTTTAAATAATAAAAAAATGTATATGTACGGACAAACCAGCAAAAGATGATGCAGAATTCAATAGTTTTGTTGTGTATTTCAAGTTGATAGCTTAAAATGTTCTACTTCCCGGATAACGTTCACAAGAAACGAACAAATTGTGACCTGTGATACTTTTATGTTATTAGAAGTTTGCACACAGATTTCTGAATGTCATCAACAACGTAGTTTAAGTATGCCGTTTTCGTACTCATTAATTGGGTGGGACAGCTCAGCGGGTACGTTCAGAACTTTTGACGTTACCCGCGTCGCAAAATTAACATAAAACTATGATTAGTTTTTAACGATGCTGTACAATGACGCGTCCCTAATGATTTTTAATTAACGAAGCCAACTGATTTTGCTGAGTTAAACAAATATTATTTTTGTGATCCTGTAGTTACACCTAATTTAAGACTTATTGTTAAATTATTTAGTTACGTTACTTTCATTTATCAACTGTAAACATTGTTTTGATTGCGTCAAGTTAAATGATAAGTATTCACGTTAATTTATTTTATTACGAAATAAAGATATTTTTGTAAATTATAAGGAATTGAATTACTGTATGTCTTAATAAATAAAGTAAACATTTACGTCGACTTTTCTTTATTGTCTAACACGATTGGCCAGTGGTGACCTCAAAAATATCTAGTTTTATGGAAGACATGGAGATGTGTTGGTAGCTTCTCTAGAACACACTTTCAGCAGACACGACTATTGTTGGCTGTTCAATATCGTCTTTGCTTTGAATAAGCTTCAATTCAATAACTTTCGCCGAAGTTGCCCCTGAAATATAGAGTTAGAAAACGGTTGGCGGAACTGTAGTGCATATACCTTTAGTATTTTGCAAAGTACGTTTCAGAACCGCTTGCAGGGTTGAAACCGTTTTTTCAAGTGACTCTTTTAGTTGGTTGTCCGTTCTATGCATCCAAGCCAGCAATAAAGCTGTAAACAAGTCGCCCGTGCCAGTGAACGAGGCCGGCAACTTAGGGATTTTTATTTGTACTCTGTCATTGGTGTTTCCTGAAATTGAAATTGTTTCTGTTGTTACAGGTATCCCCAACTTGTAATGGAATTACAACTACCAGCGAGCATCAGTGTGTCAACTAATATCAAGGAGACCTCCAGCTACCCTAGGTAAATATGATTTTTTTAGCAAAACCGAATTATTACAGTATTTATTCGTAATAAAATCCACTTTGTTAACTTGTTCTTTTTTTTGGCAACACTGTTTCCGTTACAAAAAAATTCCATGTACCTACCAATCTTGCAGCTTGCCAACGCCAGCAAAAATTGCTCGTTTCCCAGCTCTGTGGATGAAACGACTACGATTCCGCAGCCTTTCTTATGCAATAAATCAATCGCTTTCCACGCGTCGTCCACGTCATTGATTTTAGTGTCTGTTAACAGCTCCACTTCAAACTGATTGGGCGTGATAATATTAGCAATAGGCAATATAATGTCTCTATAAATTGGCAGCAGATCTTTAGGAACGTACATTTTTCCATTATCCCCCATAACCGGGTCGCAAACTGCAAAACACCAGTCAAACCGAATAGTTATTATCCCGTTATTTACCGAAAATTATGTCAGGATTCACAGTTCTCAAATGTTGCACCAGCGAAAAAATCCCTTCCAAAAACGACTTTGACCCTATGTAGCCGGTTAATAGGTGAGTATAGTTGTCGAGTTCGTTTTCCTTCAGGCCGTTGGCCAATTCGCCTAGATCTTTTTCGGTTAAGATTTGACCAGCGATTTTTTTGTAGCCAGTATGGTTAGAGAACTGAACCGAGTTGATTGCGTCTACTTCAAAACCGAGTAACTAAAAATTGAGGCGTTGGTGGATTCGACCTAAAATTAATGCGCTTACTTGTAACGGGAATGTGGCACTCTTGTTTCCTACATAGCCTGACACTACGTGGCTTTGCACCGATAGCACTCGCGGGCTTGTTTCTTCCGTCATTTCAAAGCTGCATGCAAGTGTTAATACGCGATTGTGGACGATGATAAATAAAACCGTAATCTCCTAGGCGTCTTATCAGAAGTAATTAAGCATAATCAAGGTTGCACCTTGCGCAACCACCTAAACAAATAGAAAAATCGACAATTAAGGAAATAATGAAACATTTAGAAAGTGGAGAGATCAAGGACGTGTTAGTTTTAATGCAACTGACCCAATCCACTGTGTTCGTAGCATTTAACTTCATCTCGTTGATTAAAATTGATCGATATTAACCTTACTTATGAACATGTCAGATTTGACAGATGTCACCGACAGTCACGTGTGGCAATCAAAATAAAATATTGACAACCGGTAACTTTGGTAACGTCAGCTGGTTACGAGACGATTGGCCATGACGTCACGTCGTTGGAGCGCGGCAAACTTTATGTTAAAGTTTTTCTCAAGAACCGAAGTACCTCCACACAGTCCATCGCCTGAGCAAGTTTCAATGCATTAAGAAATCCATTTTTTTGGCATCATTAAACAATTTAAAACGGCCTCGGAGTGTTACAAGTTTTAAATTTAACACCGGAGCACTCTAGACGCCTCCATGTATTCAGAGGTCTTATGTTTTAGTCTTATGTATCTGGTGTTATGGCATACAATAAATAGCAGCAATAAACCCTAAAGGACTTATGGAAATTGAATTATAAAAAATTCGATGCGGAATATGGAAGTTAATACAAGTAAAGATCTAGCATTGTGATAGTTTAGGCTGTGGCGAAAATGATGGAAAGAACGACTTTTGAAGCGAGAACTTGATAATTTGTTTGGGGCTTACATTTACACGGTCGGGCGAATTTTTAATAAATATATTACTGTTACTATAACCCTAAACTAATTGTTCGCAAGTCATACGTGAAGCAACCCACCCCAAGTTTGTTTTACATTGGGTAAACGGTAAAAATATCGTTCTCTCCATTTTTGCCTATAGGTGTACCTCCAGAACCCTTGGCGAGTCTTGACAGATATCTAAATTTCAATAAATGAATGCCCATACTTCTTATTTAAAATCTTTTGAGTATAGATACTAGCTTGTAAGCTCTAAACATGAGAATTTAATTAAGAGTTATTTTCACTAAGGGTAAGTATGTACGTGGAGAATTATTCTTTTTTATTGCCCTAATCCTAATACAGAGATAAATGATAATGTTGTCACAAGTTTCGTAACGTTGCAACAAGACCATTCATTGAGTAAAACAACAGAGAATAGTAGTTAAAAAATTAAAAATTGCCTGCGCAAACAAAGAAGGCCTACTCGTCATTGTTTAGCTTTAATTAGAATCAAGAGTTAGATAAAATTAAATAATATTAGTAGGCGTATCGTATGTATCAAGAGAGGAAGCTTGAAATGAGAATATCAAGGAATTTGCATTTTAGAGAAATATTAAAGTTAGATAACTTTTTATAAATGAAAGTTATTGAACTTTACTGCCCGCTTAACATTCAATAGGTGGATCATTGAAGAACTGATAAGAATTAATGTAAGATGTTAGCATCTCATTTACAAATTTTGGCGCCGAGGCATCACGTCCTTGCTTTAGTTTTGTCGTGTCGCTTGACCAACATAAAATAACCTAACCGTCGAGTTTCTGTGAAGATGATGGCGGTATTTGTCATTTTTACAGTTGGCACCTCTGCCCAGTTTTGTGTCTTTTTTCTCGTAGTGAGTTCCCTTATTATAAATTTTTCAAACACGAGAGCCGTTATTAATTGCAATAAATTCCTAATTTGACCGTTTTCTTTTCTCAATCCAAACATCGGCGTTTGTCTTTTACTACCACCGGTTGATGTAAATCGAGACTTTTTTCTGGTGCCATCATGTGTGTCTAAAAAAGAACCAAAGTGACCGCATAATTTTTTTGTGATTTGACAGTTCCCGAACGAACCCTACGAGTAAACGTCAGTGATGGATTTTGATGTTAGTAAGGAAAACATTCAGCCTCTTCGGGGGGGCCGCAATGTCGCCCAATTAGAGGTGGCACTACAGGCACAGACCAACCAGGATTATCAGAGGGAGCTTTTGCAACAGAGAGAGTAATTTGTTTGCGTGCAATCTTAGGTTTGTAGGCCAACAATTTCGGTGTTGCAGGCAATTTGAGAACCAAATAAGTAGTTACACGGGGGATGACCCTTTAGACCTGTGGTACAACTATATTTCGTGGATGGAACAAAGCTACCCTAAACACGGCCACGAGGGGAATTTGATGTCCTTACTTGAATATTGCCTGGGGAAATTTGAAAATGATTCCAGATACTCAAACGATAGACGGTTTTGTAAACTCTGGATCAAATATGTGAGTTGCTTACTTCAATTTCTTTTTTTTATGGTAAAAGTAGTAGGGTGCACCCGTCGATCAAGAGAAGTTTCCTCATGTCTGCCCCAACAATAGTACTTTGCTATTCAATTGTAGACTGGCAGGTATATAAGTTTTATTTAGAAATTTTTAAGAAATGTAAACTGCAAGGATCTGAAGCTGCCGCTACCCTTAAAGCGATTTGTTGACACCATTTTGAATTCTAGATTGACATGCAACAGAATCCCTTGGAACTCTATCACATGATGTATTCACGGGAACTTTGTCGAGGCTGTGCCGAATTGTACACGGCTTGGGCTTATTACTATGAAGCTGCTGGTGATTTTCAAAACGCCGCTCATGTCTTTGAGTGTGGAAAGCGCGAATCGCTTCAGCTACGTCAGGAATTGGAACATGCCCATCAACTCCTCATGATGGCCGCAGGTCGACATGTAAGTATTACTAGCAGAAATTTTCTTTCCTTATGTAAAACATTGATAACTGCCAAATATCAACTCTTTGAATTTTTTTAATTTTGTACCTTTCTCAGTGCATTAGGTTACGTAATTAATGTAAGGACACCTTATGCTTTACAATATTTCAAACATAAACAGATTTGGGCAGTGGGCTCAAACCAAACTATTATTTAATTTAGGTTTCCCAAATTGAGCTTCTTTTAGTCTGTGACGTCAAGAAGACACACAATGCGCAGAAAACCGATTCCGATTCTCACATTGGAGCCGTTCTTCCTATAACGTCAAGTAGATTCTAGATTAGATACAGTCAATTGAAAGCTTTTGTCTCGTTTATCCGTTCACCGATTCTTTTTATATTATGTCAGTGTATCACAATACTAATCGATCTGCAGATGGATCTGTGAACGAAATTTTTCGTTCAATTAAATGAATGATTCGAATCACTCAAATGACTTATCCGTTCTTTCTAGAAAGGTAAGTTTCCAGTTATGAGGAACCTTTGGTCATCGATTCAGTCTATACAGAGTGTTACAAAGAGAACCGCCAGCGCCTAAAAGCGTATTTCTTAGTGTTACAAATTTGAAGTTGCGCGAAATAAAGTTTAGTTAATGCGTTACAATAATGTGTCATTGCCTGGCTTGTAATTAATTTCCAGTTTTTAACTATATTAGAAATACATTTTTAGGCTCCGGAGGTTCTCTTTGTAACACCCTGTAGTGTCTCAATGTGTTGCAAATTACTGGATCTATAGATGAGTCTCTGAAAGAAATGAATGAAGCACTGTGAACGAATCTTTAGCTGAATTGAATCAAAAGATTCGGATTGCTAAAATGAATTGGATTTAGTAGATACGTTCTTCTTAGAAATAAAGTTTACAGTTCTTGTTGTCTTAGTCACTGATTTTTTTCATAGTATCTAATTTTAGCCGATCAGGAGATTTGTCTCATGTTAGGAGTATTGTCGCTGGAGAGGCTCATGAAACTTCTGACATTCTTAACAACTACTTTTTCCAAGGGTTTTCAAAGAAATTATGTTGGGCTGATACTGCCATTTTTATCAAGAGAAGCAACTTGATAGTTTTGAGTTATAAGAAGTATTCTATTGAAGAATTCTATGCCATCCATAATTATGATAATTTTTTTTCTTAAGTACAATAGGGGCTTTATTCATACATAATATCATAAGAGCTAAGAGCAAGGGATTTATCCTGAATAAATGGAAAGGTTCGCACGAAAACGCGTTGCCTAACAGCAAAAATCACGAGCGCCACAGGACGTTGGGCCGGCTTAAAAATCCGAGAGCGAAGCTCGAGGATTTTTAGGCCCTACGTCCGGCGGCGCGAGTGGTTTTTGCGACGGCAACGCGTTTGAGTGCTAACCTTGAACATTTATTCTGAAGAAATTTCTTGCTCGAATGATATTCGACAGATTAATACATGAATGAAAAATTCACAACATCATCGATTTTGCTTGAAAAAAAGCTACTAGAGTTTATTCGGAATAAAATGCTAGTAGCTATTTATTCCGAATAAAATGCTACTAGCTTTCTTTTTTCAAGAAAAGGCTACGTGATTGGTTGAAAAATGGAAAATGAGGCAATCCTATTGGTCAAAAAAGTATGAATGTATTAATCATACATAATATCATAAGAGCAAGGGATTTATCCTGAATAAATGGAAAGGTTTGCACGAAAACGCGTTGCCTAACAGCAAAAATCACGAGCATCACAGGACGTTGGGCCGGCTTAAAAATCCGAGAGCGAAGCTCGAGGATTTTTAGGCCCTACGTCCGGCGGCGCGAGTGGTTTTTGCGACGGCAACGCGTTTGAGTGCTAACCTTGAACATTTATTCTGAAGAAATTTCTTGCTCGAATGATATTCGACAGATTAATACATGAATGAAAAATTCACAACATCATCGATTTTGCTTGAAAAAACTACTAGAGTTTATTCGGAATAAAAAGCTAGTAGCTATTTATTCAGAATAAAATGCTACTAGCTTTCTTTTTTTAAGAAAAGGCTACGTGATTGGTTGAAAAATGGAAAATGAGGCAATCCTATTGGTCAAAAAAGTATGAATGTATTAATCATACATAATATCATAAGAGCAAGGGATTTATCCTGAATAAATGGAAAGGTTTGCACGAAAACGCGTTGCCTAACAGCAAAAATCACGAGCACCACAGGACGTTGGGCCGGCTTAAAAATCCGAGAGCGAAGCTCGAGGATTTTTAGGGCCTACGTCCGGCGGCGCGAGTGGTTTTTGCGACGGCAACGCGTTTGAGTGCTAACCTTGAACATTTATTCTGAAGAAATCTCTTGCTCGAATGATATTCGACAGATTAATACATGAATGAAAAATTCACAACATCATCGATTTTGCTTGAAAAAAAGCTACTAGAGTTTATTCGGAATAAAAAGCTAGTAGCTATTTATTCGGAATAAAATGCTACTAGGTTTTTTTTTTTCAAGAAAAGGCTACGTGATTGGTTGAAAAATGGAAAATGAGGCAATCCTATTGGTCAAAAAAGTATGAATATATTAATCACACTAAACATGCAGTGAAGTCAACGGATGTTTGCGTTCACGTCATCAATATCTGCACTTAGCTACGACAAGTAGCTACATACTAGATTCTTCGGTTTTTGCTGATCCCATAAGTAAGACAACGCCAACTGAGAAGCGTATAGCATTTCTAGACTGACAGTTATGCTTGATGTCATTTTAGTGCAGTGGTGGCGTCATGTTTTCCTATCACAGCGCGGGCTAAGGCAGTTGATTTACTTCTAATTTCCAGAAAAATGATTAATAGTTGACAATGTATCTAATCGATGATTGCGAGATCACAGCCTGAATGCTTTGGGATCGATAATGTTAGCATCGGTTTTTGTAGACAATGCTTATTCCAGAGAGACTCATTTCATATAAATTTATGTAAACAAAGTACGCCACTGATTTCTTACATAGTAATTTATTGCCATTTGAGGTTGATGACGTAAACGCAAAGCTTCGTGGTTCGAACTGCAGTCGCCCAGAACGATTACTTTTATTGGTTACTTTTGGACACACATTTGACGGTTGTAACTGTCAGTGGCGCCCAAGGTATGTTACTTTGCTCAGCTGAAGATGACCTGTCTGCTGCAAGCAACAATTTTTATTCTAAACATTTTCTAGTTAACGACACGACTTTGCATAGTTAACGTGCTAAATAGTTATTGCAATGTTGATTTAACTACAACACGACTTGTACTTGCCCATTTAGAGGGTGTTAATTTTTTTTTTCTTGTTAGATGGTGTACGGTCGTAACGAACAAGATCTAGTGGAGAAGAGGCGCTTTCTCACATCCCTCCTCACTGACAAACCGGGAAGGGTGAATAGTGTCCGAACACCCGCTCATGGCGGTACGGTCATCTTGCCGGTAGCCGTCTCGAATTCTCGCTCCAATGCACCAATTTTAATCTATCAAGGAGACGAAGTCAGAGGGGCGGAAGCGGCTCCCATCAGTATTCTAACTGCGGCCAAAAGACAAGAAGCTACTAAAGAGAACACTTTAAAACCTGGTCCTTGGACCAAAGTACCGGTCAAGAAAAGACTAGCAACATCAGCGCAACGAAACACTCCCAGTTTCACCGGTAAATGATTTTTTTGGCAAAAATATTTTTATAAAAAAAAAATTAATTCTGTCATAAAAACTTTTTTTTTGTGCAGTTCATGAAGATGGCGATGATAATGATGTTATTATAAGCGGTGAGGGTGACGCGAATAGAAAATTCCCCCCGTGCACTTTGGAGGTATATTCAGATTGGGTGGTTAGTTTGATCCTTCCGGAACCCAAAGACCCCCGAATGGTACCCATGTATCCGAAAGCGAAGGTATATTCTATAATGAACACTGAATTTAGTATTGAAGAAATACGGGCATCAAGGTATTTAGTTAAAAAAGATAGACTACATGTGGCTCATGATGAAACTAATCAAGCTGTACAGTCAATACTCGATAACGATATGGAAACGTCTGGTCCTAAGGTGAGAATTGAATTGTTTCTTACTGTGTATTTTTTGGTACAATTTTAATTTTTCTCACAAAGGAAACGGATGAATTCGATCGAGTTCCGCCACCTTTTGTCAGGTTCGATCCTCAAGCGAATTTCTCAAGTTTAGCTGGTAGCAATCAACAGATGATTGACAAATCGGAAACTCAACCTCATCAGTCACCGCTGCACAGTTGGAACCAACAACAGAAACACAGTCCGGCACGAACTGAAGAGGAACCGAGTGGAAGTCCTTGCATTAATATATGGGACTCACCGACGCCAAATAGAGGGGACGTGTCTGAATTTCCGATTATGGTCGCCCCCAAAAACGTAGCCAAGTTCAACATTTACGAACAATCGACTGCGCTACTAAACGAATCCGTTGAGTCTAAAGGTGCGAGGGATTTTTAACCAAAATATTTTCTATCACTTAGTAAGAAATGGTGCGAAAATTGTCAAAAGTGATAATAGAACCAGAAACTCTCAAATATGTGTACCATAGATTTGTATCGGTATACATGTTTGACTCTTAGCATCTGTTGTTTAAAGCGTGAATTAAATTGTTATTTTTTCCAAACGTATAAATTTTCTTATTTTTGATTAATTTGACATCTAATAATTACGATTGGCGGTCATCTATAAAGCGAGAAGCTTGAATTCTAGAGATAACCGTTTCCAAGCGGAAGAAGGCGGCGCTTTTACTACATACAGGGTCTTTCAAAGAAAACCGCCAGCTGCTAAAATCGTATTTTTAGTAGTTACAAATTTGAAATTTTGCAGAAATAAACTTTAATTAATCCGCTACAATATGGCGTCATTGCCTGGCTTGTAATTAATTCTATGCGCCGTATGAACACTATAAAGTTACAGGCAGGTGAATATTACGGGCCTTAGAATAATTTTTTTTTTTTCGGTTTTTTACACAATTTTGCACTATAGTTGTCACACTTTTTTTGCTGCTCTTTGTTGATGATATTTTGGCGTTACCTTACGAGATTGAGTTAAAAAATTATGCTTTCGTACAGGTACCGCTATGAAAACGCCGTTCAAGGATTTGAACGCGGACGAACTGGCCGAAACCGGATCGAGGGGTGGGATGGACGTAGCGGCCGCCGCTCCGGTGGACAGCGCTAAAAGATTGCTGTACGACGAGGATAGTAGTTCGTCGAACAAAAACAGGGAAAACATCGCAATCGTCGACTTAACTTGTAACACTCAAATGTTTAATTTTAACTTAAACGCTATGAAAGTGAGCACCCCCCAAAACAAGCTGGAACTAACCCAGATTTTAGTTGGAGATAAAAACACCCGTAAACAGTTGTTCACTGAATCTTTGAAACCTGATGTTGAAAAAAACGAAAAAGCGTTATCTATTATCATGGAGGAAACGAAGAGTTATAGGTTAGTGATTGTTTTTTTTTTTTTTTTTCGGTCGCCTCAATATTGTTTTGTTATTGGCAGGAGTAGCAGTAGCTCGTCGAACAGTGGAGCAACAAAATCGTCCTTGATGAGCAATTTAACTACGAAACAAACGAACATGGCGACGATTTCTGAAGAGCATAACAGTTATCTGGCGCAAAATCTTATGGCTAACGCCGCTTTACGGTCCAGTTTGTTGGGAGACTTGATGGATTTGGGGCCGCAACACAATTCTGTTGTGCCGATGCAAAGTAGTCCTATTGATAGTCTTCCTAGTAGTCCTGTCAGGACGATACCTTTGCCCGCTGTTGTCGCACCTCTAGATTATGTACCTTCCGATCCGTTCAAGCCCGCCGTCATCAACCGCCTGTTGCAGCAAGTTGATTTTCCAGGGCCGCACCGGCGAGGTTTGTTCAAATCATTTTTGGTGCACGAGATATCTGAATCCTAACGGATGATAATGTCGTTTGAGTAGTGCACTTTTAAAAATGTCCTTCACAACGTATTAAACGAGATGTTCGTTATTTAACGCAGTAAATTAGAAATCAGTTTATATGATGTAATTATACCGAGTCATCTAGAATGATTGAACGTGACGTTAGCGTATGTTGAAAAAACTTAATTTGGACACGCATTTGACGGTTGACAACTGTCGGTGGCGTCCACGGCGTTTTGCTCGTTTATACGCTTATATATTCATGCTACGCTACTGATATTCAGTGGCGGGACTGGTATGCAGCATCGAAGCCTCCGCCTAACTTTACTATGGCCGGGTGGTTTTACATAAAAAAGCTTTTATTTTTTGGCAAAAACATAAACAGGGGTCAAACTGAATTTTGCTGTGGAGCTTAAGTTTTGAAGTTTCGTCACTGCTGATATTAGTGTCAGAGTAGATGAAATTTGGCCCAACAACAGTTGGGTATCGATTTCGGACAAGCTGCACGGCACGTTCAGTTGTTCGGAATGACCCCGTCGATAAAATAAAATTTGCATCTATCTTACTGGTGTCATATATTACAGGTTATATTGCCTTACACAGTGTACCTCGAATGGCAGTTCGCAAGGAAGCGGTCACTTTCGGCTCTGACAAATATGTGATCGAAAAGCAATTAGGTAAAGGTACTTACGGTGTGGTTTTCCGTGGAATTGATCTGAGAAGTAGCAACCCGGTCGCCTTAAAATACCAAAAACCTCCAAACAGATGGGAGTTTTACATTTGTCGAGAATTACAATCGAGATTAGCCGAACATCCTCTTCGGGACAGGTTCATGGACGTCTCAATCGGATATTTTAGTAAGTATATTTTTCGTCAATTATTTACCCAATTGGCCCTTATTGTGAGTGGTTTTTGACGGTGATTGTTCTATTGAAGAATAATGATTGAAGGTAACTTCATCAGACAACTTTCTTGCATTTTTTTGAGTTGATTTTTCTGCTCTTGCTCCCAACCCATCACGACCTGCAGCAGCTATGCTGCCGCCCGATTTATTTACCACGACCCTCTAAACAGCAAGAATAGAGAATAGAATAGTGAATTTGTTCAAGTGAAAAACACTCGATTAATAATTATTGAGCTTTCCCCGTCACACAAACTTAAGTGACGGCTGATGTGGTTGCAGGTGACCAGGCGTCGATTTTCATAACGGAATTCATGCCGTGCGGTTCCCTCCTGGACGTGGCGAACATGGTGAAGCTGAAATTGGGTCGCCTAATGAAAGAATCTCTCTGCATCTATTTTTGTTTAGAAATGTTGAAGGTGGTGCAGGCGATGCACGACGTTAAGATCATTCACGCTGACGTGAAACCCGACAATTTTTTGGTTCAACTGTGTCCGGACGGCAGTGTGAAGCTGCAATTGATCGATTTCGGTTGCAGCATCGACATGTCTTTATTTCCGCCGGACGCGAGTTTTACTCGTTGCGTCACCACTGAAGATTTTATTTGTTGCGAAATGAAGGACGGCAGGCCGTGGAACTACCACACGGATTTGTTTTGCATCGCCGCCACAGCGCATGTTCTATTATTTGAGAAGTATATACAATTGCAGAAAAGAGAGGGACAGTGGTCAATTTCACAGCGCTTGCCTAGATATTTGCGATTAGATTTGTGGAATATGTTTTTCAGTACGTTGCTTAATCAACAGAACGGGCCAGCAGATTCTGTTATGTTACAATGTATGTTAGATGAGAGTCTCAAGATTAAGGCCGATGATTTTGATATAGATATGAGGTCACTCTCAAATATATTGAGAAATCGATAGCATTCTTTTGTGCTTGGCACTTAGGTTTTTTTATATTTTAACGTGTTTAGGTTTCGAGAATTTTTATTTAATAATCTATGTAGGTTATCATTTTAAAGTGAACAATCTGCACCATTTACGCTGAAGCACCGAGACCTCCGCTTAGGAACGCGGCAGATAACCAATAGAATGTGCTACTTACGTTCCAGCGAAGCCTAATTCAAAACATACGGTGCAAGTAACTGTATTATTATTGCGTAACTGAAATTATCTAAGCTATTTGAATTGTATTTCTTTACTGTTGAATGATACTTTGTATACTGCAGATTCTGTATTTTAGTTCGACCAGCTAGACACCAGGATTTTGATTAATTTATATATTTATTTTTGAAAAAAAAATTAAAAGTAATTCTCAGACTTGCCAGTTTTATTTCATTCTTACCCCTCAAATATTATAATAGTGAATAAAATACAAAATGGTATATGCAATGTTTTTATGAGGCTACGTTGCCGCTTCTTGTTACGCCACTGGATGTTGTTTATGCACTTACGGTTTACCTGTACCACCTGCAAGCGTCCAATTCCTTCAAAGACAATTGCTGAGTGGCTATTGGTTGAAAACCCGATACTTTCAATTTTTTTCGTTCTTTAGGTTGGCAATTTGTCCTGAACTTGGCAGTAGCGCTAAAATACCGTTATTAAAAAACACCAGCGTCAAACGCTACTCTTACTCTATGATTTGTTTGGGTGGTTTGGAAGCGTTACGGCATATGATTAGCCATTTTATGGATTGTATAGGTAGCCGGATTTAAAAACATCCCCTTTTCATCCCCGTTTCGTCGTTTTCGTCGTAAATCAAGTGTGTGGTGTGTTTTAATCAAAATTTAAGTGGTTTTATCGACGTTTGTGTGAGAAAACGTGAGTATAGGTCAACAGCAATCAACGTGACTCAACCTACATAATGTCCCTATATAAATAATCACGGTTTTTTCAGAATGTCGACTAAACGGAAACGGGGAGGAGGAGGTGGTAAATTTTCGAACAAACGGAGCAAGAAGAAGGAAAAGATCGATTCTGATTCTGAATTGAGTGATACCAATGACAATGAAAACGCCACCCAACCAGACGAAATTCTAATTGCTGGTCATGGAGACGCTCTGGACGAACCTACGCAGCTGCCCAAAGAACTACTGAAAAGCATGATTAGACCGGCGGGACAACTGATGATGTTTGGGCTCGTCTCGTGGGACCCCCCCACACAGAAAAAGGATGTCAAGAGAGTGGTTCGGCCTAACCTGTGGGAGCCCCATCTTTTCTGCGACTTTAAGGTATGTTCATTAAGTTTCCAAAACTGACAAAACAGTTTATAGAGACGTCAGAGGGTTTGAAGAACATACCTAATGATACTTGAACTATTAATCAAACAGACCCTTGAATAAATTTAAGGTTTCCTGCAGTCACAGATTGCATCTACCTATAAAAAAATTACAATTATTCTACAGGGTGTAAGCGAAATAAGTGCATTAATTTTAACTGGTAATAGAACGCTTCAAGACCAACAACTTTTCCTAATATATTTTTTTAAAACGTTTTAGTTTTTGCGTTAAAATTATTTTAAAATCTTACACAATTTTCTTACACGCCACTGGAAGCAACGTTACCTAGTCAACCAGATTCCCTTATGAATTAATTATTGTATTTTTATTGTTCTTTGTTGGAGCATTTCATAAGAGGCTCGTCAATTTGTAGAGGGGAAAAATTATTTAAAAAAATTCGATTTCGAAAAAATGGTACATAGAATTTTTTTTGTCTTGATGAGTTTTACGACTGGTTAAAATTAATGTACTTATTTCGCTTACACCCTGTATACACTGCTAAAAGCATATAGATATAAGAATATAGCAAGAAAGGTCAAAGTGACTTTCAAGGATAGAAGAATACTTTGAGCGGCTGCACAATCATTGTGACATAAATGGTGTTTTCAAGAGCGTCTCCAGTGACACTCTTTATTTTCTGGTACTTGCCGGTTGAGCGCCCTCAATTTGACGTATTAAACATTATCTTCCCAAACAGTGCATAAATACTAAAAAACATTATAATTTTTTATTCTGGTAAAATGGTATGCTGCGGACAACCGGAAAGTACTGCAAAGTGTAAAATAAAAATTTAACGCCATGTTGATTGACAGTAGTTTTTTTGAAGCTTGCTCTAGAGGTCCAAACCACATCCAAAGATGAGAGGCTAGGTCGGACAATGCGATGATTTAGACAGAGATGAAAGAATTTTCCAGTTGCTACTGTACAGTTTAATTCGTAGGAGTATGGTCTGACGTCATGACTAAATTTGTATGGTCCAAATCAAAGTAGAGTGTAGCCAGTTAGAAAACTACACAACATCATCAGTAAGCTGCGCGAATAATTTCTACCAGTGGCGTAACGTGCAACATTGGCAGTGGGTTACATTCTCGTAATTAATAGCTATAAATAAATGGGGTACTTGCCTAAAAAAATATTGCACTTTTTATTCTCTAGATGCACGCAAATAACTAAAAGAGGCTTAAATTTTTTTTTCCCATTTTTTTATTCCATATTTTTGTAAATATTTGCAATTTTTGTTTTTGATGACGTATTCGATCCCCGTATTCAAGGCTCACACCTATATTGAATAGACTCTTGCTTTTAGCTACTATGCTGCGCTGCTAGCAGTGGGCGCAGCGGATTGGCATTCAATTTATATGGAATTAGTGTACCTATATAATGGAATCTGAGTAAAGCGCCATCTTACGGTTTCTTTGAGAACTACGCCGTGCTGGGATCGACTACGTCACAAATCTCCCACTCTAAAAATTAAAAAATTAATTCTGAGCGTAATATTGACCCTAGAACCAAATAAAAAAATACGGGTCTAATGAAATCGCCTACATTTTCTAAATATTATGTTCCCCAAACATGAAAAATAGACTGGTTTTTTTTTTGGCATAGAAGCTGCTAATACACTTAAAAACCTTGCAAACCGACAACGAAAAATGTGAATGGAGCAATGGACGATTTGGCGAACGTACGCCACTGGCTTACTGTCATAGCGCGCGAACAACCTCAGTTCTAATTTATTATAATGGTCCGAATTGATTTCGGTCAAGTGCGCATGATGACGTATGTGTAGTTTTCTAATTGGTTTCACTTTACTGCGTTAGGCATCAATTTCAGCTCAAGTTACGTCGGGAATAAATTATCGGTGTAAAAGTTACGCTACTCCGGTCAGTTGCGCCGGCTTTGCTTCGTTCCTTTACTATTAATTTTACCTTCTTATTTCAGTGCGCCGCCGGATTTACATCGAATTAAGTCAAAGAGGACCAATGCCCACGTGACTTGACGATTTTGTCAAATGTCAAATTCGTTCCAATTTCGTAAATATCGGCGCTAAAGTTAATCCGAGATAAAACTGAGCACAACCAGTTGTGCCGTTCCGCCGATTTATACCCGGCGCAAAGTCGAGTTGAAATTGATGCATAAGTCAAATAAAGATCACTCTCATGACTAGTGACATTGTGGCGGTGCACTAGTATGGGCGCGCGGCGAGGCTGATTGTGTTCCCTCGATAGCTTAGCGGCAGAGCAACCAACCGGCAATTGGGAGACCCGGGTTCGAATCCCGGTTGGGGAATAACACTTTTATCCTCGCTACGCCACATGCCATACCTGCACTCGACCGCCAAAACATGTTGTCAAAGAGTCGAATCTAAACAAGTACATACATTAGTCAAGTGTCAAAGTTATTCTAAATAATAAATATAATTATAACGTTGGATCGTTGTCTTGTGAGTAGACTACTAAAACAATGCTGTTAGGTTTGATTAAAATACAAAATAATTTGTAGTATTGTGGGAACTGAGATAGATACGAACAATTTTTACCTAGTTGTGCGTAGGTCATTCTCAGCCAGTAGTATTTGTGTAGAGACTGGGAGAGGTTGATTCATGCATCAACGAGACTGGCAGGAATGGGTTAATCTAAGTATTACTTTTCTGGCTTTCTTTAAGTGGCTTTTACTGCTAGTTGCATTTAGTAATAAGAGTTTGTTCTCAGGTTATAGGTATTCTAAACCTGAACGGGTTCACCCATTCCACTGTTTTCTTCTTGTTTTGGCCAAACTTTTAAATGACTGACTAATAATGTCGTTGCCGCAGGTCCGGTTGGCTGTGAGTGGCTGTTCGGCCTCTCACAACGTTCTTGTCAACGAGGAGGGCAAAGCCATGACTTTCGGCCGCAACCGGTGCGGCCAGTTGGGCCTGGAACATCTCGAGTCCATCGAAGTGCCGACCCTGGTTCCCGGTCTGCAGGACATGACGGTGATTGGTGCAGCTTGCGGTCGCAATCACACTCTCTTCCTCACCGACACCGGCACCGTTTACGCATGTGGCGACAACCGTTCGGGCCAGTGCGGTGTCGGTAATAACCAACAAACCATTTTCATTCCGACCCGAATCAACTATCGCGGTCCTCCCATAATCAAAGTTGGGTGCGGGGCCGAGTTTTCGGTCATATTGGACGTCAAAGGCGGCCTACACACTTTCGGTTTACCCGAATACGGCCAATTGGGTCACAACACCGACGGAAAGTACTTCAAGACCAACACGAAGCTCTGTTTCAATTTCGTTACGAGTCCGAAACGTGTTATTTTGTACATTGAGAAGTCGAAAGACGGCCACGTGGCGCCGGTTGATGTGACCGAAATTGTCGATTTCTCTTGCGGCCAAAACCACACGGTGGCCGTTGATAGTAAGAAACGGGCTTTTTCGTGGGGTTTCGGCGGGTTCGGACGGTTGGGTCATGCCGAACCCAAAGACGAATACGTTCCGAGATTGATCAAGTATTTGGATACGCAAGCGAGGGGGGTGCGAGCGGTTTATTGCGGCTCCACTTTTTGTCTCGTCACCACCGAAGTCGGAGCGCTGTACATGTTTGGACAGACGAAACGTACAGGGGAAGCCAACATGTATCCCAAACCGGTTCAGGACATGGTCGGTTGGACCGTCAACTACGTCGCTGCTGGAAACACTTCTGTTATTTTATCCGCTGACGAGAGCGTGATAGCTTGGGGGGCCACCCCCGCCTACGGCGAACTAGGGCTGGGCGAATTTATCAAGTCGTCGACCACCCCCAAAGAGGTGCGTAACCAGTTGTTTTTGTTCTTGTCACCTAATACAGGGTGACTCAACACTAGAGTTTACCCCCTAAAGGTAGAAATTTCAAATTTGGAATACATACTATGTAATACATGATAGGCTATAAGGCGGTATCCTAAAGCTTTTGATAAATGATACCGTATGGACACATACAGGGGTGTTGCAAAAAGAATCGCCGGCGCCTAAAAGTATGTTTCTAATAGAGTTAAAAATTTGAAATTTGGCAGAAATAAACTACAATTAGTGCACTACAAGATGGCAGTATTTTTAAATTTTAGCGCTCATGGGGTTTCCACAAAGACAGCTTCTTGTTTTTAGTGGTTTGTTACCCTTCACTAGAATTTATTCCCACTTTGAAAATACCTCTAGTAAATCATAAGTAACCAAAGCGTTTGGGCACCATGGTCTTGAAATTTGATTGCTTGAATAAAGTCGTCTCGTCATTAATCCTTCAAAATTTTTAGGATCTTCAAAATTACAATTAATGATACTTCAACTGAAAAGTTTAAATTTTTCACATCAAGGACATGTACATCCGGATGATCTGTAAATGAGACTCTTGAATCTTCGATCTTACCCGACCAGTCTACAATGTTGCCAAATCAGCCAAACCAGCGATTCAAGAGTCTCATTTACAGATCATCCGGGTGTACACCCGGCCAATTAAATAATGCACAGGGGGTGCGCAAATCATTTACTTTTTTTACGTTATCATCAAGTGTAACAGAAAAACTTGTAGGAGACATTGGAAAAGCACAGGGAATCACAAATTGTCAACTTTTACTACGTTATACTGGATGATAATGTGGTAAATGTAGACTATTTGTGCACCCCCTGTGCATTACTCAATTGGCCGGGTGTACCTGGCGGTATTACGAATGTAATAACACAAAAAAATTAAATTAAAAAATTAATTACAAGAGCGCATTAATTACTAAAGTTTGTTTTTAGCGAATTTCAAATTTTTAAAACGCTTTTACAAATTCTAACTTTAGTGTTCGTGGTGTTTTATTTTTTTTGCATTTTTAGGTGACCAAGCTGAATGGCGTTAAGCCGTTGAGTCTTTCGATGGGGGTTGCCCACACTCTCCTCATAGCTCAAACCGACACTCCCGAACAGAAAGCCACATTGGACACATTCGATGTTTACCAACCTTAAATATGTTAGGTACTACATTTCGTATAATGCTGTGTGTTTTTCCAGTGGCGTTAATTGAAAGTCCATAATATGGTTCGAGGTGTTAGAGTGATCGCGTATGGTTTTTAATAACAGAAGACGCCGCAAAAACCACGACAATTATTGGAACATGTGTAACTGCCCTTTCCTTTATTTTAATTTAATAATACGTTCTAGCATTTATTTAGCAGTATTTCAATAATTTATTTAGATAATTACCTGTTACTGTACTAAATGTAACCAGTGTTTTGTATTTGTTCATTTACTTTAGTAAACATTTATAGTAAATTTTCCACATTTTTGGATAGCGGCGTTTCTTTTATAGTAGCAGCTTTAGGGGAAACATTAGTAAGATAAATACTTGGGTGTGTACTTCCATTAGTTCTTTCAGTTTAGAAACTCCCTCAGGGTGCAGGTTGATATTACTCCATTCGGACGCTAATAGTTTTTCGGAATAGATAGTAATATTAATTTTTAGTTTAGTCATTTCTATCGTTTTCGATTAATTAATTTTTAATTAAAAGTAGGTGAGAAATTGACACAAATTAAAGTGTTTTAACAATTTTCGTTTAGGTAATCTGTAAATTTACTATTTAAAGGTGTATGCAACAATGCCTATTGTGAACTCGGCCTTTCCTTGTACAGCCTGGAACTTTGAAAATGTTCAGTTGCGTCCAAGCCTTTTACATTTTTTCATTTACCATTATAAGTGGGTGCTTGTCTATAGGGCTACTTGCATCTGGCTCTTTTTAGTTGTTCGACTTGCAGTTATAGAGAGGCACTAATCTATAAAGACAATCAATTAAGGCCCACATGCCACTGGACATTTTCAAAGTTTCCGGCTGTATATGTAAGTAACTCCTGTAATTGTTTTGATGCGCTCTCAGAACTCGCCGAATACAGGGTGATTCACGTAGCCCGACCATTAGAAGTTTTTCAACTTCCAGTTGGATTAAAAATTTGAAACTTGGAAGGCAGTCATTATCAGTCATACTCATTCTATCTAAAATATTTTGAGCTCTCTAGCTATACAGGGTGTTTGAAAAGTCGGTATCAACTTTCTTATTTTAAATAGAAACGTACCATTTTTTCTACATGGTCTAATTGGTCTTCCAACTCTGAGTTTTTATTTCATTTGTTATGTAAACTTATTTGATAATTTTTGACATTATGTTAATTTATGTGAAAAAAAGGGTCGATGTGGTAGCTTACGAAAAAATTCGTATCTGGCAGACGGTTTTGAATTTATGAAAACCAATTTGTAAAGTACTTAGTTCGAAGTCCAGACTAACTTCTGATATCTTAATGGTAGTTCCATTTTGTACCGTATGGGCGCAGACAATTTTCAAATATCGCACCCAAAAATGGTCAAAAAGTCATTTTTTTCAAATAGCACCTACAGATTTTTTTTACATCATTCGATAGAAAATTGTATTTTGGGATGAGTCACTTAAGCATTCCCTATACCTAACTTCATCCCCTATCAAATTAAAAATTAAAATTCAGAAATTCCATCAATCCTGTCAAGAGATTTTTTTAGTTGTTCAAGTATGCCATGGAAATAAAAGACAATTGCAACATTTTAATTATGAAATGAATATGTTACTAATTTTATAAAAAAAAAACAACAACAAAAACTACCAAGAACCATCTTAACAAAATTCTAATGTAGGTGTTCAATGTGAGCACCATTTTGATTACTACATTTATTCTATTAATCCATTTTCAACAGATTGTGTACCTCTTTTAATTTCGTTGGGACCAAGACTGTCGAATGCTCTTATTATCTCCAGATCTTACCTCATTAGACTTTTATGTTTGGGGTCGAATAAAAGATTTAGTTTATACTTCACCACTTTGCAACATAAAGGAATTAAGCGGGAGAATAATAAAAGCATTGACGGTCTTGACACCAACGAAATAAGAAGAGCTACACAATGATATAAAATGATAGAATGTAGTAATCAAAATGATGCTCACATTGAACATTTACATTAAAATTTTGTTAAGATGGTTCTTGATAGTTTTTGTTGTTGTTGTTTTATAAAATTAGTAAGATATTCATTTCATAATTAAATTGTTGCAATTGTCTTTTGTTTCCATGGCATACTTGAAAAACCAAAAAATCTTGTGCAAAATTGATGAAATTTCTGGATTTTAATTTGATAGGGGATGAAGTTAGGTATATCCCAAAATACAATTTTCTATCGAGTGGTGTAAAAAAAATCTGTAGGTGCCATTTGAAAAAAATGACTTCTTGACCATTTTTGGTTGCGATATTTGAAAATTGTCTGCGCCCATATGGTACAAGATGGAACCACCATTAAGACATCAGAAGTTAGTCTGGACTTTGAACTAAGCACTTTACAAATTAGCTTTCATAAATTCTGAACCGTCTGCCAGATACGAATATTTTCGTAAGCTACCACATCGACCCTTTTTTTTCACATAAATTAACATAATGTCAAAAATTGTCAAATAAGTTTACATAACAAATGAAATAAAAACTCAGAGTTGGAAGACCAATTAGACCATGTAAAAAAATGGTACGTTTCCATTTAAAATAAGAAAGTTGATACCGACTTTTCGCACACCCTGTATAGCTAGAGAGCTCAAAATATTTTAGATAGAATGAGCATGACTGATAATGACTGTCTTCCAAGTTTCAAATTTTTAATCCAACTGGAAGTTGAAAAACTTCTAATGGTCGGGCTACGTGAATCACCCTGTATAGTATAGCTGAATTTGACACAGTCTCAACCAATGTGAAGACACTATTACCTGATTTATCAAGTCAATAACTTATAAACTGTAGTAACGGGGTATTAGACAGCTATGTAAATTCTTGAACAACGTGGTTTTTAAAATTTTATATACAACGATTTACAAAGAAAGCCTTAAGCTCCTCAGCAATGTAATTACACGCAGAGTCAATGGTTGGTCAAACATTAATAATTGTGAATGTATACAAAGTACAGTTTTACTATTTGACATGAAAAATTTTAGCGGTTGCGTCATCCGAAGTGGTTAAAATCCTGGAACAATCAGTGAAAAGAGACAAACTCAAAACTTCAGCTCTATGTCCCTTTAACCGGTACAACCACAATCCGGTTCTAGCATCAAAAACGTAAACAGCACCATCTGTGGCTCCAGCAAAAACTTTCCCTTGAGGTTCTGACTTCATCACAGTCACTGCACATTCTATTTTCAGTTGATGTCGAACGGCTCTTTTACTCAAGTCCCATACACACAATTGGCCCGATATCGATCCAGTAATTAGTAGATTTAGATGATCGTCAAAGAGTAACGCTTCCACTTCAGTTTCGCCTGGAAGCAAGAAGGAAGCTACCAATTTTCCATCAGCTATTTTAATAAGTTTAGAACTTGGTGCAATTGCCGCTAACGAGGCGTCTTTGTTAATTTCAATCGATGTGACGGGAATGTCGGCGTCGTCTGAATTTTGCCATAAAACGCCCATTGATTTGATGTCCCATAGTTTGATCAGGCCATCAAAGTAGCCAGTTATGATACGTTTTCCGTCAGGTAACACCTTGCCGCTAGTGCATGCTGAGCCGTTTGATGGTAAGACTTTGGAGTTGCCTTGGGGAACTTGCCAGATGTACACGTCGCCCGAGTGACATCCACAGCACAACACATTAACTAAGGGGTGCCACGCTAGCCATTCAATGTCATCACATTCAAAACACCAAATTAGTTTCTTTGTTTTTACTTCCCATACTTGCACCATTCCGCTCATGTCTCCAGTTGCTACTAATTGACTGTCGTGGTTAAAGCGGGTTTCCGTAACGGAATCGTTGTGTCCAGTACATTCAAATAGGACTTCTCCAGTTGTGGTTGACCAAACGTAAGCGACATCTTCTTCGCTTCCCGTTACGGCTAATTGATTATCTTTGCTCAAATCGCAACAAAAGACAGATTTTTTGTGTTTTTCGAATGTTAATATCACCATGTCTTGCTCCTCTTCCGGGTCGTTGTCATCGCTGTCCATTCCGTCGTCGTCGAAATCTTCTTCAGTGTAGATGACTTCGACGTCTTGTAGGTCCTCGGGTAAGGTAAAATCCATTTTTGGTCGATACGAACCTTTTACCACTAATCTTTAAAAAAGGGAAATAACATAACCTACAAATATCACGAGGTAAATAACCTCACCTTCCAGTCTTCACACCTTCCTACTCCCAGTGTTGCCAGAATTAAAAAATAATCCTAAAACAGGGCTCTCTACAAAAATTTATAATGACAAAAAATACAGTAAGACTACCTAAAATAAAAAATACAGTTTGCAACAGATTTTACTGTTTGCAAGTTGAACCAAAAATATAGGTAAAATTTTGGGAGAACAGCTTTCATAGGTATAGAAAAGCCAATACCAATTCGAAGATCGGCTGATCAAATTATAAAAATAAGAAAAAACTAGCAATGTTTTTCCCATATTTAAAAAAAGTATCCGAATATTATTAAAGGCTAGTGAGGTAATAGATCCTGCTAAAAGAAAAGGTAAGAGATTTATTATTGAAGAAATAGCGCCGGCAACACTGCTCACCTTTTCTTAGTAAAATGCTACCAATATAACAAAAATTAAAAATATGACTGAATTACGGCACTGTAGTTGCCGGCCCTGGTAATAGTAGGTCAAGTGACGCAACCACGCAGCTTATAATTTACAAAACAGTAGCGGCTCGTCTATGGAGTATGCTTTTGTATTAGGTTGCAAAAAAGGGAAATTTATCATGACAACTATTTATATAATATGTTGTATGAACAAATATGTAAATTGCAAAAGCATACTTATAATTTACAAAACAGTAGCGGCTCGTCTAGGGAGTATGCTTTTGTATTAGGTCGCAAAAAAGGGAAATTTATCGTGCCAACTATTTATATAATATGTTGTATGTACATTTCTATGAACAAATATGTAAATTGCAAAAGCATAAAACATTCGCTAGATAAGGCAAATTTAATTACTAATCCTAAGAATTCATTTATTGGTGTCACTTTATTTTTCAATGTCGATTTTGTGGGCAATCCGCATTTTTTCAATTGCTCAACGACAGTATTCGCCAAAAAATGCCGTAAAGGCTTCTCGAACTGACGAGGAACAAACTGAGGTTTATTATTGATCTCTTCACTAGACACTGGATGACCACTGAGATGCCATCTCATCTCAGGAAACTGAGAAAGACAGACAGTGAGATATGCAGATTACGTTGAATCGGAAGAGAAAACTGCAGAACACATACTATGTTATAGGTATGACGCCTTAGCAAGCCGTAGACCAACTCACTTTAGCAGCGTTTATTTACCTATCGCGTGACTTATTATGGCCGATTTCTTCACTGCCAGATAAATATATCCGAAAGATATCTGTTGGATAAATGGGAATTTGCTTTTCTTCACCTCGAGTTAAGACATATCTACCGGTTAGAGCTATCCGGAAGATGAAGCTTGAGTTATCTGGCGGATGGAGCTAACGCATGCGCATAAACATAACCTCCGAAAAAGTGTTAAATAAAACCGCCATGTGTACGTCCCCCGCTTCTCCCTCAACACATGCGAGGCTGCGCTTAGACCCGGTACGCATAATTTTACACCGTTGCCATATCTATGCACCTACTATCCGTGGGTTTCGTATCTGTAACCCGAAGTGGAGGTAAAGAAACTCAAACAGTATTTATCTACCAGATAATTATATCTCCAAGATAGCTATCGGCAACTTGGCGCAAACGTGAAGAAATCGGCCATAATAAGTGAAGGAAAGGTCTTTCAAAGAACTTTGCAATAGGTTTATGCTTTTGGAACAATAATCAGAGCCAGGGTTTAAACAAAAGATCTTACTGATTCTAGTTTGGAAAGAACCCATTGAAATCTAATGTAATCGTAATACCATTGTTGTAATACTTTGTCTTTCGTAAAAGTACAAGTGCTGCCTCGCTGAATTTTGAGACGTTGGTATCGTGATCAGAAGGTTCAGGCTAACGACAGAAGGAAAAACTCCTACGTGTTATCTTGTATGTACCACACGATAACAAATACAGCAAGAAAACCCTGTAGAGAAAAAAATACTCAGTTATCTTTCAACTTTCTGAATCTTGAGTCGGCCAAAAATTAAAGAAATGAACTTGCTTATATAGTTACTTATGACTTATGCTAAACTCCTGTATTGTATATAGATTATTTAGCACTATTAAGTAAGAAGATGGATATCCTCACTCAATTGGAATTAAAACAGGAGTACTTACCACAACAGTTATATTATAAGGTAATATACTGAGAACAATATATTGCATCAGCAACACGTCTATTACATACTATCTGTATTAGAAAATCGGACGTCAATAAAAAATATAAAATAAATAGTTTTAATTATATCTCAAATTTTTTTATATAAATTATTTAGCACTATTAAGTAAGAAAATGGATATCCTCACTCATTTGGAATTAAAACAGGAGTACTTACCACAACAGTTATATTATAAGGTAATATACTGAGACCAATATATTGCATCAGCAACACGTCTATTACATGCTATCTGTATTAGAAAATCGAACGTCAATTAAAAATATAAAATAAATAGTTTTAATTATATCTCAAATTTTTTTATATAAATTATTTAGCACTATTAAGTAAGAAAATGGATATCCTCACTCATTTGGAATTAAAACAGGAGTACTTACCACAACAGTTATATTATAAGGTAATATACTGAGACCAATATATTGCATCAGCAACACGTCTATTACATACTATCTGTATTAGAAAATCGAACGTCAATTAAAAATATAAAATAAATAGTTTTAATTATATCTCAAATTTTTTTATATAAATTATTTAGCACTATTAAGTAAGAAAATGGATATCCTCACTCATTTGGAATTAAAACAGGAGTACTTACCATAACAGTTATATTATAAGGTAATATACTGAGACCAATATATTGCATCAGCAACACGTCTATTACATACTATCTGTATTAGAAAATCGGACGTCAATTAAAAATATAAAATAAATAGTTTTAATTATATCTCAAATTTTTTTATATAAATTATTTAGCACTATTAAGTAAGAAAATGGATATCCTCACTCATTTGGAATTAAAACAGGAGTACTTACCACAACAGTTATATTATAAGGTAATATACTGAGACCAATATATTGCATCAGCAACACGTCTATTACATACTATCTGTATTAGAAAATCGGACGTCAATTAAAAATATAAAATAAATAGTTTTAATTACATCTCAATTTTTTTTATACTATTGACTTAACTACTCAAAATCTCAAGAGTTAAGTAACTTATTTTCCTCACAATGTATTTTGTATTACCTATGAGTCAGGCAAAATCTGACTCTAAAAGCTGTTGTGGGAGTACAGAAACTACACCATTCTTTCGTTTGTCATTCATAAATAAAATAATAGTACCTATCTACTCAAAAATTTCTATTAATGATATTAGTTGTCAAATAAACATCTACTACAGTAACTAACACCTGGTACCTGTTGACACTTCCTTTCATATTATCATCTGGAATGCAACATTGCAATCATTGCATCATTCTAATTCCAAGAGTTTGCGATTGGTTTAAATTGCAAGACCCATAACGAGAAATTACTTTTATAATATCGCATTTTTGTTACTCAACAGAGTGATTGAAAAGAAATTTCTGGTTATAAGTTATTGATACAACTTTCAGTATTGTCCAAAAAATTTCCAAACCCGAAATTGCGGTCCAGCCTGTTTGTTTGGCCTTTCCTCTGAACAAACAGCAATTACCCCAATTACGTTGTCTGTACAATTTCGTTTGGCGGAATTCGGAGCGGCAGCACTTCAGAAAGTTCGGTGGCGTGAACCATCATCCGGCTATTTAACGCTTATCGCAGGCCTCTATTGAAATTATTAGTCCAATTTCGTACAGGATGTAACGTTGAGAGCGGCATAATTGTGGGGACGCCGCAATCGCAAAACCCGTCCCGCGTCTCAAAGGAATCCATCATCGCCACCATCCTCATTCAAATCAAATGTAAAGTAAAATCGGGTTCGGGTTCGGGTTCGCGTTCGCGTTACCTCCCGTGTCGAGACGGCGCACTGCTCGCCTTATTCGTTTCCGTTTTGAAATTTCGAAGAGCGGGGAGGCATGGTTCGAATAATACAAAAGCAGGTTAGAGTTAGAAACACGTGGTACGGTGCGAAGGCATGACAGCTGGTGTTGGTGGTGCGGCATCCTGAAGAACGTCTAAAAAACACTATGGGGAAGTCGAAGAAACCGAGCGATGGGGAGGTCTCCGTCAAGAGCACCTCTTCGGGGGTGAGGATGAAGAAAGAGCTGGAACTCATCGACGGAGTTGCTATTATTGTGGGTGTTATTATTGGATCCGGAATTTTTGTCTCTCCTAAGGGGGTGTTGAAGTCCTCGGGGTCCGTGGGACAGGCCCTCATCGTCTGGATACTATCTGGAATTTTGTCGATGATTGGGGCCTTGTGTTACGCGGAATTAGGTGAGTGCATTCTTTTCAAGAGGACTCGATGATAGCGTACGCGAGTATGTTGCATCATGCTACTTGCAGCAATGCGCCAAAGCCAAACCGCCAAAACTAACACGTGCTATATCACCTGTTGAAGAAGACCGGGCCCCGGTCTGGCAGTATTGATTTGACTTTTTTTTTTTATCAATGTTACTAACTTACTTAGGATCGTGAGAGAACAGTACCCGCGATAAAATAATGGTAATGGAAATATTTGTTTATTTATTTGTGATTAAACATTTTTTGGTGAATTGCATGAAAAACTCTTCCCAGAGAAACCGTTACGTCACGTCAGAAAGATACGCTTCGGCACTTCCCATTTCGCGAATTGGATAAAAATAATTCTAACACTTTTTTTGCACCAACAGTTAATATAATAAATTAATAAAATCGTACAACCATATTTTTGTTTACACATCATAAAACATGATGAATTTGAATTATGTAGGTACCGACAATTAGTTGTTGTTGAATGTAAGCAGAATCTAAAAAAAAAAAAAACTGTATTTAGTTGATTACAAGCCAAAATGATTAAATCTTTGCTAAAACAAGCTGGAGTTGTTAGTTTCATATCACTCAACGCTCCATTGCGATCATTAGCTGCTAAACTAAATGAAAGTTTGCAACTTTTTCGCTGACGACGAAAAAACTGCTCATTATGGATTATGGAACTAAAATTGCTGATAAAAAAATACACTAGGTATATTGAATTGTATAGTTTATCTCCATAATTAAAAACTGCAAAATTTTAACACCTTCATCAACCGTTAATAAAGGGACTAAGTTTCTTGCTGCTTCAGTGAAGTAACAGTAAATGTTCGTCATCGCTAGGTTTTCGTTTCAGATGATTTAGTACAAGTCTTTAAAATAATTATCAATCTCCTCTCTTTTGTTAGGATTATTTAAAACTATTTAGTCTTTGAATCTTAAAATAAAAATAAACTTTACCTTAATTAGTTAATGACTTCATGTGCTGTAGAGTAGACAAAGCAGTAGCTGCTCATAGAAAGAATCACGAATAAAAGAATGGACATGAAAATAGTTATTTATAGGCCAGTGAATAGAGACATGATAACTAAAAAATTTAACAAAAATTCTAACATTTTTCAAACTTTGCCGTCTAATGTGTAACGAATCGAAACGGAACTATAAAATTTTGCAACTCGATTAAAGGTCGGCATCATTGTGAAAATCGGAAAAATTTAAATTAAGCGATATCTCGACGAAAAAAATTATAACATTGTTGCAAACTCGATAGAGTTTTCATTACAATATTCAAAATGCACAGCGAAATTTGCAGGAACTTATGAATTAGGCATAATAATTAATTATCATTAATAACATTTTTTCATCTAATTTTCCAGCATGCTTGCAAAACTACAAACAACTTGCTAAAATCGCCTTACAAGACTCTGTAAATTTGCAACTCTATTCGGTGACGGCATTTTCCATTTTTTATAATTTACAACAAAATCAATAGTTATTTACATAAAAACGATTCGAAAAAAACGTAAAGTGTGTAGATGTCAATTGCAAATGACTGCATTCGTAAATGTTTATTAATGATAATTAATTATTATGCCTAATTTATAACTTCCTGCAAATTTTGCTGTGCATTTTGAATATTGTAATGAAAACTCTATCGAGTTTGCAACAATGTTATAATTTTTTTCGTCGAGATATCGCTTAATTTAAATTTTTCCGATTTTTACCATGATGCCGACCTTTAATCAGGTTGCAAAATTTTATAGTTCCGTTTCGATTCGTTACACATTACACGGCAAAGTTTAAAAAATGTTAGAATTTTTGTTAAATTTTTTACCTACTCACTGGCCTATTAGCTTTGGAAGATTTTACAGTAAAATTTTCTTTTTTACTTTTTGAAAAGTAGTAGTCACACCTCGAGTCACACGGACCAGATTCGGGTTATTGGAGAAGTTATTGTTCAATTTTTGGAAGTCATGTAAATTATTTTGTTCTTGCAATTATTACAATTTATCACTTATGGTTTTGGATCACAATTTTTGAAATCCAAAACATTATTGACTTGACATTAATCTTAACGCATTGCATGCATATCTTGTTTCGTAATTTAATGCTTTCTTTAGAAAATTATCAATACAAGACATTGCTTAACCCATTCACTAGGAATAAAAAATTATTTTTGCCTTGCAAAAGGTGGGGCAGAGGGAATTTTAAAATATGTTGTTTAGGTCGGGATCTTGATGAAAAATATAAGTTTTTAACTTGGAGGGCGAAAGCTCAAGACGGCATTTTTGCTGCAAATAACACCTTAACGGTTAATCTTATATGTATGTAGACATAATTTACAAAAGGTATTTTTTGTATGAAAATTTGTTGTTGTAAGTCTAGTTACAGCGGGTGGATTCTCCAACAAATCGTCAAACACTCTATTTTTGTATTATTTTTTATCATTTCTGGCTATTCATAATAATTTTGTCCACGTTTTGGAACGAGGACGAAGATGAAGACATTTTATCAGTGGAAGTCCAGATTGTTAAAGAGCACAGATGAGGAGTTAGCCGCAGACTTTGGGGGCAAAGACTGAAATGAAGACATCCATTAACCTCGACATCAACTGACCCGGACCGTCAAAATAAAAAAAATAATATGTAATACAGTTCAGTATAATGAGTTTACTTTTACGAAATTGTTATGAATATCCAGAAATAATGAAAGAATGGGGAGCTTCACGATTTCTTGTTCCAAATTCGGCCGCTGTAACTCGTTGTATATTGCTTAAATTAGTAAGCAGAAAGTAGTCACATGGGACCATGGGGCCATATCTGGCCACACGGAGATACAATTTGGTTCTTAGAACTGATATCTTGGTATGTTCAATCTTTGAAACTAAAAACTTCCGAACTTGACTTTGTATGCACTTGACGCATTGTAAATATTTTCCGAGACATTTCCTATCTCTGATCCTGTTTATGTTTCTCTCAAGTATCATGAATAGAAAACTTAATGTAAAAATAATCATTTAGCCCTATTTAGATAAGTAGGTAACGTTCTTAAAACCAAAAATTTTGATCTTGATTTTAACACATTTTAGACTAATTTTATTTCTCCAAAAAATCATGAATAGAAGACAATATACGGAAATTATTAGTTGGGCACTATTTAAATAAAGTTTTTAGAAGATTGCACAATAAAGTTAATCTTCAAGTGTTTTTTCAAAATATTGTTATTATTTGAGGATTATTCAGTCTTTTATTGAGCCAATTCGGTAACAATTTTTACCAATGAAAAAATAATGTTTCTCTATCGATTGGCGATTGTCAGAAATTGCCATAATTGTTTTAAAAATTTCTTTCCGGCCAGTACTGGTTTCAAAGTATGAAACAGATGGTCACGAGACCATAGTGAAAGAGCCTTTGAAATTTGGAAGCCGTATGAAGTTGCTATTCTAATTTAGGGTTTATCTCCAAAAAGCAACCTTTTCAGTATTTCTTCTTTTGTCTTTTTTAATAAAATATTTTCAAGTTGTAACACGTATTATTATTATGTTTATTGCCTTGTTTATGATGATCATTAGCAACTATTTCTGCGCCACTGCACCAGCTCCCTGTAGAAACAAATTACGGAAGTTGTACATGTTCACTCCAAAAATTTGAAAATGTTGTCTTAGGTGGAGAATTGTTGGAACCTAGTCTAGAGACTCACTTTTTTTGAAACAAATTGTCTCGGTAACCTAGAGACGCCCCCGTCTGAAATTCTCTTGATATTTTTTTAGTTAATTATCTCTTTCTCTTCTCCTATTTTACGAACATCAGTACCTCCCATCGTTTATTTCCATTCAGCTAATGAAAAAGCGTCTCGACACTGGTGATTGGATCTAATGTCTTTCATTCAGGCCGCAGCTTATCCAGCTTCGCTAGTGACAATAAAAAAGTCTATGTTGTGACTAAAATGTTAATCTTTAAGATAAAATTACTTTCAAGGCCAAGTTTCAAATTTTGTACATCGTGACGTTAAAGTTGCAGTTATTACACCTACCTAGGTGCATAAATCGCTCCAAATTTAGCATCCAGGCCCAATATCGACTCTGATAGCCCACATAGATAACGTGTTGATTGATACGCTTCCGGTTCAAACAGATGGTAGATAAGAAAAATTGCACTTTCGATTATTTATATGGCACATATGGTAGAAAGATGAAAATACGTAAAAATTATATTGCTTGATACAAAAACAACTTGTTAGCTTCCTAGTCTTCTGACTATTGACCGGTCTAGACTTGCAGTCTGCGCAGAGTAGCCAACAAATTTTATAATATTGTTAAACTAATTATCAATTACTATAATAACGATAAATTGCTTCAAAGCAAAATGCATTGTTATCGTTTTATTGATTGACGTCACTGATTCTGATATTTGGCGATGTCTCAAGTTTTACATATTTATTGGACCCAACTGTATGTACCTACGCAATTTCAACCTAACTTGATTAAATGCAAATATCGTTGTATGTTAATAAGCAGCTGTTTACTAGCGCGAAAATTAACTAAAGACCTGTTTATTTCTAAGATTGTATAATTGAAAACAATATTTACCTTATTGTCATGTGGCTGGCAAGTCCAAAGGTGCAAGCTGCTTCTAATTTGATAGTTTCAATAATTGTTTCCGAAATTGGGTACAATTATTAATGTTGTATCAATTAATGGTACAATTGTATTTTAGGTCAGACACGTTAGGATTAGTTAAAGGGTCAGCTAAGAATTCAAAATTGTGTTAACGATGCTGTTAACCAACGTATGGACTTGCTTTATTTTCCTCGTATTCACTTACAAGGTAACAAGTGAAACGTATTTACTTCAGTCTTTTTGATAATGGAAAACACGGCTAAGGTTAATGATTGAGTTGTTGCGAAATAAGCTAGAAGATCAAACATGTTGCTAGCTGCTATTAAAGGATCTTTAATTTACATATTTTGCAAATAAATGATAACGTTAGAAGACATTTTTTTATAAAGGAGGACTTTTGAAAACTTTGGGAATTTTTATGATTTTTTTTTGCAATTTTTACTGATGTTACTCATTCAATAAGTGTAAAGCGTAAACTCTACAATTTTACCTAGGAATTTTTATTCCATACCATTAATAGTTATTTATGTATCAAGGGAATAAACACCGATTTTAATCCCGAGAATGAAAGTAATGCACGAGGCGCAGCCGAGGGCATTTTCATTCGAGGGATTAACGATGTTTATTCCAGAGATGCATACAAAACTTTCTTTCCAACCGTTTAAGTTAATAATAATAATAAATTAGAGAAGGAATAATTGTTATAATTGACAGAAACCTAAATAAAGTTGGCTGACGTTATTATGGAAACGAGTTTCTTTATGTTAGAATCGGCATTTTTTTTATTTTATTCCCCGGTAATAAAGTGGTACTTTATTCCCTCATAATGACGGAATAAAGTACCACTTTATTCCCGGTTGGGAAAAAAATTTAATTTTTTTCTCTCTAAAACAATAATTAGCTCAGTATCTAGGTTTTACATAAAATTGCAGCTTTGAATAATTTGTACAGTAACAATCAAGAACCGTTTCTTTGGTAACGTCAGCATATTATGTGTTTGTTATCATTTAATTGAAACTTTGAAAAATCTTACAACACCACAAAACTGGTAATTAGATTGTTATCTAGAGCTGTAGCTAATATTTATGGCAAGAAAAGTAGGCAAGCACCGCAATCATTGGAACAATTGCGTCGTATGGGGGCACCATTACTTGAATAATTGCACACTTGTAATGAGTCACAATATTCCTATTGTTAGCTCCTATTTATAATAGTTGGCAAACCTAAAACTGGACTCCGTTTCAGGAACGATGATCCCGAAGTCGGGCGGCGACTACGCTTACATCAGTGAAGCTTTCGGACCTTTGCCGGCCTTCCTCTATCTCTGGGTGGCTCTCTTCATCCTGGTACCAACAGGCAACGCTATAACAGCCATAACTTTTGCTCAATACATCCTGCAGCCGATTTGGGGCTCTTGCACGCCGCCCTACGAAGCGGTCCGACTCCTCGCAGCGGCCACCACCTGCATTTTGACCCTAATCAACTGTTACAACGTTAAATGGGTGACAAGAGTACAAGATATTTTTACGGCAACAAAAATTTTCGCGTTGTGCATCATCGTCGTGGCAGGGATATATTATTTGTGCACCGGTCACACGGAGCATTTCAAGGACCCCATGGAAGGGACCGAATGGCAGCCGGGGTACATCGCGTTGGCCTTCTACTCGGGACTGTTCTCGTACTCTGGATGGAACTATTTGAATTACGTTACGGAGGAACTGAAGGATCCTTACAAGTGAGTAGCCAATTTAGCCCCTTCGACTTTGATGATGACGAGTAATTAACGCATTACTTATTGGAGTGTTCAAATTATGGCGTGTCAAAATTGCAGGAACTCGATGGATGGAAAAGAATTTTAGGGATTTTTAAAGGTCGCTCAAAATTGTGCAGGGCATTGAGTTTCAAATTTTAGAATGTTATAGGGGTTTAATTATTCTTTCTGATTGCGTGTTCTTTTGCAGAAATCTCCCCAAGGCAATTTGCATTTCAATGCCGGTAGTGACGACGGTTTACGTCGTGACCAACGTTGCCTACTTCGTTGTTTTAAGCCGGGACGACATATTGTCTTCGGATGCCGTAGCCGTGACTTTCGGCGACAAAATGCTGGGGATGTTTTCGTTCCTGATGCCCTTTTTCGTGGCCTGTTCCACGTTCGGCTCTCTCAATGGCGCTATTTTTGCATCGTCCCGTCTGTTTTTCGTGGGGGCCCGCGCTGGTCATCTACCGAGGGCCATATCGTTAATCGACGTCAAGCGACTAACACCCGTCCCTTCTCTCCTTTTCATGGTAACAAATCACTTGAAAATTCTAAATACCGACAAACAAAATTAACGAATTCTTTTTTCAGTGCCTTATCACTTTAGCCTTGGTGATAATTGAAGACGTTTACGTTCTTATTAACTACGTTTCGTTCGTCGAGGCCCTGTTCATCACTATCAGCGTGACTGGTTTGTTGTACATGCGGTGGACCAGGCCCGATTTGCACAGGCCCATCAGGGTCAGTTTGGTGCTTCCCGTTATTTTTTTGGTAATTTGCGCGTTTTTGGTCACTTTTCCTTGTTACGTTAGCCCCGTCGAAGTTGGGGTGGGACTGGCGTTTATTCTTTGTGGAATTCCGGTTTATCTGGTTACTATAGCTTGGAAGACTAAGCCCCAGTGGCTGAACCGAGCATTTAACGATTTCAACAATTGCTGTGCAAAATTGTTTATGTGCGTAGAGGAACGGGAAGAGAAAGACTTTTGATTATTTAGAAATTTGATTTACTTATTGAAAAAATATGTAAATTTCCAGCTGACTGTTTACATCCTTGTTTTGTTAAATGCACTAATGAATCATTTTCGAATTTAAAATTAGTTTTAACCCCTATAGGGGCCTGAAGCGCTGACGTTACTGAGAAATCTTATCCTTCTGAATCGAAAAAATTTAATCGGTAATCTCATAGTGTAGCTATTTTTCTATCCAAGCAAATATGACGATTTTACTTTATTTTCTAGTAAATACGTTTGCAGTATTGAATTCCAATCAGTATGTTTATTTAGTATTTTTTATTACTGTGCTAGACCAGAGTTGCAGCGAAACTCGCATCTGTTGTCTATACGTTAAAGGTTGTCAGTTGAATGAAACCATTTTAGTTCATCTTAAGTTTTGCATGAAATTGATTTTTATTTATTTTTTCGCAGCATCTGTGTATTAGTTAACACTTACGTATGTCTGTTTCAACATTCCATTCAAGTAGTGAAATTGAAAGTGATACCAGCAAAAGTTTTTTTAATGTTACTAACATTGTATAGAATACAGACGAAATGTGAGCATTTTTGACCAAAGACTTGTAGGTACTAGTATTTGAACCAAATTTGGTGCCTTACTCACAGGTGAGCATCATCAATCAAAGCAATAAGAAGACAATCTTCGTTACTTTTTTGCTAAACTTTTTTGATAATGTTCACAAAACTATAATTTATACAATTATTGGTTGTATATATAGTTCCTATTGTAGTACGCGACTTTAAAGAAATAGTTGCAGATAAATCTGCTGGATTTGATATTATTTTAATAGATCCCGAATTATCGTCATACTTAGGTCTATTTTGTATTGTACAGAACCAATTATTTATCTTTTCCTTATTTATATGTAGCTATGTACATTTTTAAGGACCTATTTTAAGTTATTATGCTATACTTATAAATTTACTAATTCTTATTTCAGAAATATATCTTGCATTTTTTTACTTTGGTTGTATTTTTTACCAGTAAGCTCTGCACTTGTTTGACAAACTGAATCTTTCTGCTGAAACTTATAAACATGCAATTCGCAAGGTGCATTCAAACCATTTTCGTTCAAAAATCTCAACAAATATACTTTTGCTGGAGTTGATTATTATAGTTGTGGCTAGCGAAATAAAGCAGTTCCACTTAGGCAACTACGCATACCTTATCAGAAAGATGCGCAAATAGTTTCTACCAGTGACGTAACATGCCACATTGCCAACGAAGCAATAGACAATTTGGCGAATATCTGACACCGGTTTGTTGTCACGGAGCGCAAACATTCCTTAGATACACATCGACAGAGTTGGATCTACTTTCATATATGTTTCGTTGCTTAAGGAAGTAAATTATACTTTACAACAAAATAAGAAAAATATTTTGAGCATTTATTGACGTCAAAAGTGAGATACAAAATTAAAAATTATCTACATAAGCTTACGTTATGCATATAAGAACTCAATTCTTAATAACAAATAGATTTTGTCACAATGCAAAACGATTAACAAAAATCTTGTAAAAATATTTCCTTGAATTAAATATTCTCCAAACCTGTTTAGAAATCGCAAGCTACCAAATTAAGCATATTTGGGTACCTCTAATTAATGCGACAGATTCAGATTTTATTCGATCATTTTATGCGTAGTGGCGATTGCAAAATTCCGCCATGCGGATACAGGCCTCATGCATAAGATCCTCAGGTACAGTTAAGACAATCCTCATAAATCCAGGAATTTGAAAACACTGAAAAAAAGTTATTAATTTCACGCAACCTTTCATAATTGTCCGTTATACTTCTCCAGGTAGACAGAATACTGACTCCTCTTCCATCATCTTTGTGACAAACTCTAAGCCATCCTTAAAAGGAAACCTATTCAACTCTATCTCCACCATCATGTACATGGTTCCTTCCGATTTGTACGGAGTTAATCCTTTGCATTGCTGCATGCCTTCATAAGCTACGTTAGCGTGTTTTTGCAACACTTTGATCAAGTCGTCGTGGAAATTTTGAGGAGTATTTTGCAAAATCACGGGTAAAGCACCCTGAATCAAAGTGTTACTTCCCATAGTTCTTTGACTCAAGCTAATTAAGCCTCTTCGCACTTCCGAATTGAAAGCTCCAATTTCGTCATGAATTACGACCCATCCCATTCTCCATCCCGGTACCAAAAACCGCTTTGCTAATCCACCACATATCAAAACGGGAACACCCGAATTCAGAGCAGCAACAGAAACAAATTTCTTCCCCGGAAAAACGAGATGTTCGTAAATCTCGTCGGCGATTACAGGAATTCGATTTCTGTGCGCAACTTCTAGAAAATTGCGTAAATGTTCCTCGTTATAAACGGATCCGCAAGGGTTCGAAGGGTTGTTGAGGATAATCAAAGCGGTGTTGGAATCGATTTGAGATTCCAAATGGTCGAGATCGATTTCCCAGTCTTTTTCGGGGATGAGGTTGTAGTATTTAACTGCAACTCCGATGGAGTTGGCTAGAGTTTGGTAAATCGAAAAACCTGGTCTTGGTATTAAGATGTTGTGATTCTTGGATGCGTCGGCGATGGCCGTAATGCACATTTCCAGAGAGGAAGAACATCCGCTGCAAAGAATAACATCTTTGGAGTTGACTTCAACGCCGTCGTGGTTGAGATATTCAGCTACTGCCTGGCGAGATGCTTCGTAGCCGGTGCTGGGGGCGTAACCGTTGCAAGAACCTTCTCGGATGACGTCAATGACGGCCTCAATGGTCTCTTCGGACGGTTTCAAGTTACCGTAAACGGTCGGATCTCCTGCAACCAAACAAGGGGTTTCAAAACTCTTCAGCCGAAACTCTTAATTAACAAGACTCTTTCCCATCTTACATACTCTAGAGGTGAGAGCGATCTGAATATTCATTCGTTAGTCGTCGACCAATTTGACCAAATATTTTTTGTTGGTGTTCTTCGGCTCTTCATCTTCAGACGTCACAACGAATATTTAGTTATAGTGGAACTTTGTATAAAAACTCGTTTCATAACTTGTAAAACTAGTGTAAAATTTTTCAACGGGTTTCTTTCTTACCACTTTGCTAGTTGTTCCGAAAATTATTCCAGAAATTTGCATAATAAAAAGTTTTGGGTTATTTAAAATTTGCCTGGTAGATCTGGCAGAGCAAAGATATAGGTACACATACTCTCGTATTGTTTTGTTATTTTAATGTTTTTTAATTAACATGTAAATTTTATTTAAAAAAATAATATATTCAACACATGTTTTCATACATGAAGAGAAAGTTGCTTAGTGATGTAGCAAAATAGTTAGTAGGAATTAAATACGCAGAAAATAATACTCTCAATACGTATTGTTTACAAAACTTTACCATAATTTTGAAAAAGCATGAATTTTTTTTCTAGATTATAACATGTTCTAACATAAACAATTTACTACAATATCACTAGGTAAAAAAGCTAAAAAAATAATTTTTGGTTTTTAACAAATTTTTGCACCCACGTTATTTTCTTGATATTCTCAAAACTGTTCAGTAAATTTGTAAATTGTGCTTAAGCAGCTTCAGTTTTTTCTTAACTACGCCATGATCAACACCTTTCTGATTTGACCAATATTTTTGAGGGTTCAAACTCTTTTCTAGCCCCTTGCTGCTGTCTGGCAAAGTGACTGTGGGGTGGTATGAATGTATGTATGTATGTATGTACGAACCTATGGATAAGGCGATGACGGGCTTCTCAGGGTTGGGTTGTAGGTCGAGGGTGTCGACGATGTCTCTGATGACGTTCTTGGTGCTTTTGGCGATGCAGGACGCCTCTACCGTCCAAGGCTCGGATTTGCCACCAAAGATAATAACTTGCTTCTCCTTTATTTTGTGGTCCAACATGCTCACACAAGACAACTAGAAAACTTCCTCGCGTTCGTAACGTTTACCACAAGAATCAATTAAGAGATCTGTTCGTTATCAACAATCTCAGCAATCTGAATGTCCTCGCTCTGAACAGGTATTTAAATGTGCCACATCGTGAATACACAATTTTTCGATATTCTTTGCCGTTCTTGTTGGTCGGACAAGCAGTCTTTATGTTAATTTTATTTATCCAGTTCGCAAGCGCGTAGTTTCTGCAAACTTTTTTCTAAGAAAATTTGCAAACTTGACACACTACTGCGCCGTCCTGAAACGGTTTAAAAAAAAGTTTGTTTTTAGTTATTTATTATCTATAAGAATAGTATTGGGTCCGGATCAAAACTATTTTGACCAGTAGTGATATCTTTAATAACAAAATCCTTCATAAGGTGGTCGTTTAAATTCTGAGAATATTTAATAAAAATCACATGATGCTTTATTTTATCCAAGGTTCTTTGGCGTGGTGCTCCTCATCTTTAGAAAAGTTAACTCGTTTTAAAGATTTATGAAAGTATTTCAGAAACAGTAGAAAAAAGATGTGCCTGTAATATAGTAATATGTATAAGTGTAGCCTCCCAGCTGGTTTAACCACGAGCCGCCACTGCTAGTGCTAGACATTTGGGAAAGAAAAAAACATTTTTGACTGTAACGTGATTTATTTAAAAAAGAGCCCCAATATGTCAAAAACTAATAACTTTTTACTAAGATTATATTATGATATTCTGGTCAGTAATGAGCTGGTCTATCAACTCTCCACGGGATGACGTTGAGTTTTGGGACACTCGGTATATATCACATATGCTACGACCTTTTGATTGTTAACACCTGCAGAGTTGTGGCATTTCTCTTTGTTTCTTAGTGTCGACGACAAAATATTGTGGTGAATGAGATCTATAAGGAGTTTAAAAAAATAATCGAGAAACACATTAGGAGCAGCAATGCATTTCTAAATAAATAAAAAAAAGATAAAGGACATTCTGTTACTTGCTTAAGATCGACTGAACTTGAAGATATTGGAATTTTTAAGCAGCGGGTTATACCAGTTTATTACAAATATTTGCCGGGTTACGGCTCGGTTTTATTGTTATTTTGGTTATTATTACAATCTGGCGAAAGTACGGCAAAAGTAACAAACTGTACAAAAATATAATAATATCATGAAAATATCCTAAAACTAATATTTGGCTTAATCGGACGTTGACTTGAAGTTTAATAGTGATCATGAAGATCGTAGTAGCCATCCAAATCGTATCCAGAGTATCCAGAATAACCGGAATAACCACCGTAAGAGGCGTCGTTGTAATCACCGTAGTAAGCACCCTTATCGTAAGCAGCACCTGAAAAAATTAAGTAATATTCAGAGCAGTGTGCATTGCAGAAATTTATGAGCAGTTGGTTGCAATTTTATATGTTTGCTTAAACCAAACAAAGCTGTAAATTTACTTTTACTACCTTGACGTTTTCGCTAGCACTTTCCTAATCTCTATTTATTTGCGCATCAAGGTTTTAATTTAAAACTATATCAATACTATCAAATCAAAAAAAATGGCTTTCAAACCTCTTCTCTATACCTAGTAGAGAGAGTTTTATAATTCATAAACTCATACATACTCGTGAATGGTCTCAAATTATGTGTGGATGCCTCACGTTATTATAATAATTAAGATAAAAGTTGTATTTTTGCTACCCCTCTTGTAGATTTTGATTTTTCTTTAAATTGAATCCAATTATTATTGTGACAATAGCTAAAATCTTTAAAATATTTATTTCAACTAATTGAAACTAATTTCTTTTAAATACTTAGGTACGTAGGTTTTTGAAGTTATAAAAAAAATATTTTTAATTATTTGAAGGGAAAGCTTTACCTATTGTGGACGTGTACAAAGCTTTGACGATAGGTTGCGCCACGATCGTTTTGTGGTGCAGGATCGGAGTTGCGGTTTTGACCACGGGCACCACCTGTTTGACGATGGCAGGAGCAACATGGTGCACCGGTGCATGATGGATGGGCGCAGCGTGCACAGATGGCGCACTTTTTGAAACCACGGCGTTGAACCCGTTGATGGGGTCGGCAGTATAGTCCACTGTGCGTACGGAACCGTCGGGCTCCACCAGGGAATATTGACCTTTTACCACGTCGCCGTCTCTACTCTCCTGCTGACTCTTCACGTCACCGGTATGTGGGTCGTGCACGCCATATTTAAAAGCATACTTGGGATGTGACTGAAAGACAAGTTTAACATAAAGCTAAAGTTAACAAAAGAGTAAAGAGAAGAGAAATTTTTTTGAAGTTTTTTGGGATGAATCTTAAATTAAAAAAAAACAAACAGAAATTGCTTTGATCCATCTCTTCCATGCAGCTCGTTTAATCTTGGAGTTACAGGCAATTTTTTCAAACAGAAGATATGAGCGATCACCGCCCACTGACAGTTGCCAACTATCAAAATGTCGAATGAAACGAATTAATGAAAGTAAGTTTTCATTAACATGCATTAATATTAAAAGAAAATTTTGGAATCAATGACTATATACCAGATGAAATTTTTTTCTGTGTAATACCATACTTCTTCAATAATAAGGAGCAACAGTGCCCCCTTATTGAGAGTAGTTTTCTATGGTGATTATTTTGTTTTAAAAAATAATAATGAAAGCTAATCTGATTTGAAAAATTTGCAATATACGTTAATTTGAATGTCTCCCCTGGCTCCCCACGCATTACCTACGACAATGGATGGTAGAGTAAAGATTTAATGTATTATAATTATTATCATTACTAACAAACTTTTAGATCAACCTCAATGTGTTCGATCGATACGTTGGTAGAGGATTCTATTACACTACCTATTCAATGCGGGAAAAGTTCCATCATTACTTAGAAAAACTTAATTTTTCTTTTGAACAAAGGACTTCCTATTACAAACATTACTTATGTTGAATTTTCTACGTTAGTGATCACTTTTACTTACGTAATAATCGACAGCATGAGAAGCGTAATCGTGATGACTACCCACAACACCAGCAAATACTTTGGGGGTGAAGAGAGCAATGGCAGCAACAAGACACTGAAAGTTAAGATAAAAAGAACTAGAAGTTTCGAATATTAGTGATGCAGCTACTTGATGAAACAGTGTCAAACTTTCTTTTTGAACTTTACTGCTTAGGGGCCTCATCTTCCCTGCACACCATCTGCCATTGTTTAGTTAACAATTAGTAGAAAGTTGTACTAAAATTATTGCAAGAGCACGATTGTGGTTTACCGATTTGCAAGTGTTGGTAGTTGCAGGTCTTGTGTTAGAGTAGTAATGGTTAGAAGCCAAAATTTTTTGATGGAATTTTTTAAAGTTTTTTTTCAGGTTGACCAAAAATAGTGATAAAAGAGCTTTTATTGTTGAATTAAGTAAAGTGAACAACTGAAACCACTTAATAATCCACAACCACCGTTTAGTTGACCACCAACCACTGGCACCCATCACAATTTCTTCGTTACCTTAACGTTGAACATATTTAACTTGATAGGTATGACAAGAAAAAAAGCACACACTAAACAATTTTCTTAGCCTACTTGCTA